>OX411556.1:15692757-16132757 GCA_948146395.1 Fragum whitleyi
ACGTTTTTCATATTTTAAATGAGGTAAAGTTAGAATAACCAATCTATGTCTTGAATGGACATTTTTGATATTTTGATTAAGGAAAAGTTAGAATAACCAATCGAGATCTTGAATGGACGTTTTAGGTATTTTTAATGTAAGAATAAAAACACAGATATTTGCGACCCGTTCCGCGAAAAGGGACCATCTGGGAAGTGCGTAAAGTGTCGACCCTTGTCAGACTGCGCGGATTGCGCAGTCTAACTAGGGTCGAAACTTTTGGCACTTTCCTTATTTTCTGAATCTAGAATATTAAGTCTATCTAAAAGATTTTAAATGCAACCTCTGTTTGGCCTGTTCTTGAACCAAACTGATTTTCTTACACTTATTTAACGAAGTGCCCAGATCAACCCTTTTCGTGTGACGGGTTACATTTATCTTACGGAAATTTTAAGTGTCCGTTTATAAGGTTTTTTGGATGTATTAAAGTTGAGATATATGCGGTAAATAGAGGATATTGAATGAGTGGTCTTCGAATACCGAATTTGTTAAACGAGTCATCTATAAACAGATTAAAGCGAGGCTGCGTCGAGTTTTTATCTAATTTAGTTGACGAGTTTAATAAATTCGGTATTTTATGAGCACAAATTTGATATTCTGTTTATAATATGACCTGAATTTTTGCGATAAATCGAGAGAATTCCAGAAATTTATTGATGCAATAGCATATAATGCCGATTGAGAAATGACGTCAGCAAATGGTTAGACTTGTTTCTTTTTCTCCTTTTTTTGTTTTAATTTAGTTTTTCGTCCGCTGTCAGCAATCTGTCAGTTATATTACGTCGGCTGAAGCACCCAACAATGGATTTCTGTATTTCTCACACCACTACTGCCATTACACCCATTCCTAGCATTCAGTTGCTAAAAAGCATAGGTCTACGGTTATCAACACATTGGTTGAAGACAAATAGTCGTAAAGGATGAGTACTGCCGTCAGGAATCTAACCCGAGACCTTTTGAATGATAGTCCGACGAAGACAAAATATACATTTAGCCCACACATCACCTTAGTTGATCAGAAACTTTGCGCAGAATAATTTATCGTGCATATAACAAGTTGCAGAAATCCTTTAAAAAAATGTTGTGAAGACGTAATTAAAACTCGTAGGTTTTCTTCGAGAGTACGAGTAATAAATCAATATTGGTTGTGTTCATCAGAATTCACGCACTCTGATTGGCTGAAAAGTTGGTTTCATTCCTCAATGAAAACAATTTTGAGTACGCAGCTATTTTGTAAGCTTCCGTACTAAATAGAAGCATACGAAATATGTGTTTTTATTGACAAATCTTTACATTGTCGCTGCATGATATTAGACAAAAATGAAGAGATATTTTCCACGTCATGGATGTATGAAACTAAAAACCTAATAACACTCATGTATGAATCATACAGTGAGATTAGGTTTATAGTTCCACACCTCAATGAAACCGACAAATATTCTCTTCATCTTCTAAATAAAACAGTTAATAAATTGGTGTAAATGAAGATTTCTTTAGTTGACATTAATATGGAAATGTTTGATTGATTCGTGAGAACCAAAATAATCGTAATCAGCGATGTTATTTTAATTGCTGTTGTTTTGTTGTTGTTCAACTCCATTTTATTTCGAAATAATTCAAAAGATCATTCAATAGACAAGAACGCAAATTCAAGTAAAACTATGTGATAAAGTTTCCATGACAGGCGAAGTTAAACCCATATATTTCTCCGATATATGGATATTGTGGGCATTGAATTTAATTCCATAAATAGACAAATATATCTAGACTAATATAGGTATTCTCTGAGCATTTATTTAGATAATTCCTTTTCCCTTTGGGGAATGAATAGTCACGCATGCAATTAAGGTCATTCAACGGATATTGGAAGTTCAATAACGAAAAAAAAAACCCACGAAAATAAGGTTTTTACCATTTGCCAGATTCCTATTCATTGAGAGTTAACGCTACAGTTAGTTACTGCGTGAAATTGACATTCATCCCAATGCACCAACGGCTCCATTAATTAATTCCAAACATTCAGTCAAGCCATTCAAAACGCTCCAAAATCACTTTAAAATAAAAAAATCAGCAACTTCATTCTAAAAAAATAAAGTTTGAGAAAAACTGACTTTGAAATTTGAAGCGTCTGGTTGGTTCTTGAGCTATTTATAGAAACTGTATGCATATGTCATTAAAGGGAGGTAATAGATAAATAAATATTGATATTTTTTCCATCCTGAACAAAATAAGCGATAATGGATTACCTCTCTTGAATAACACTCAAAACAAACTCATTGCACTCATTTAATTTCATTCAAAAATCATTCCAAAATATTTCACTTTGTCAATTTCACAATGTTGTTAACTGTCCTTTCGATAGAATTTCATTTAAATTCTATCGGTATGTGCAGCTTGCCATTGCGCCCTGAACCACACAATAATCAATACTGACTGTGTTTAGAAAAAATAGTTAAGTTTACGTTTATTACTCTATAGTATCTAAGAAAATATGAAAAAAGTTCTATACTCTGATCCTGGAATTTAATCTTCTAATTACTATCAGACAGGCTGTTAAAAACTTCTACAAGTCGTTAAATAAAAATGCGTAAATCTTTTAATTCCCATATCATATCATGAAAGGTTAGATGTAAATGTAATAAAAATAAGTCTACGAAACAATATTGGATCAGACTCTTTTTGAGTTTACTTGGGTGGCTTTCATATTCCTTCATAAAGAGGATAGTGTGAAGTTGTAGTTAAGCTTGGGAAACGAAAACAGAAAATAAGGCACAAAAATCCCATACGGACAAAAGCATTTTTCTTATCCAATGATATGCTTATAGGGATAAATGATTTTTCACTGTTTTATTGGAGTAAAAAGTGCAATTGCCTTAGCACATACCCATATGCTAAGGCAATTGTACTTTATACTCTTGTAAACGCAGTGAAAAATACACTCGACCCTTATAATTGCAATCCTTTAGATGATTAGAAAATTATTTCTGCCAAGTATTGTTCCATTATTATACGAAATCGGCGTAATGGAGCAGATTTGAGAGGGTTGCTTAATGGTCTTCGTCGACTGACTGTAAACGACGGCTCAGAATCGAAACTGCATGCTTTTAATAAAAGTGCTTTTGCAAATCTTATGATTTTCGGTTCCAACAAAACTAGACTTGCAGATGGAAGGTCGGTGGTTTTCTCCGAAATGCCTTTTACATTTAATACAAATATAAGTGCAGCGGATTTCCCCACGTAATGCGATTTAAACCATAGCAATTCTTGCTTTTATTGGATGGCAAAAAGATATAGAATTATTTAATTCTGAGAGAAGTGGGGATCTGTGTAAGGCTAGACAAAAACAAAAACTTACAAACAAACAAAACTCAAACCTGGGAACTTTTTTTATTAACATCTTACTATTATGTTTTGCGTAAGTCAACAATTTAGACTATGAGCCAGTATACACCCCCCCTCCCCCCCAGGGGGAATTTTCGGGACTATGTTTTTTTGAAAGCTCAATGTCTAACGAGTATATTCTGAAAGTCTGCAACTTGGCTGTTGGGGCTTTTAGGAGTTATTGATGTCAAAGGTCAACAAGTGCACTTTTTCTATGAAAGAATAAATGAGCTGGATTGGAAATGGTATATTCAACTATCTTTTCATGAAATTGAGCAGGAAATTGTTCTAGATGAATCACTAAATATTTTTCTGCTAGGAAATTTCATTTTAGGGTGATTAAATAATAATTTTTATGAAATCAAAGTACTGAAAGTACTGAAATCGGTTCATATATGAGAGATTAAACCATAGACAATAGGCCATTTCAGACCAAAGGAGGATTTTTTTGTTATATTTTCCCATCAACTTAAACAATAATTTGCCTGAAGGTAATTTGTATCATTTGTCATTTGATTTCTATTGTATTTGTTGGTTTTAAAGCTTAAGTCAGCCAGTGCATTCAAATGAATATCATATATTTACGTAGATAAATTGAAAGGAAAACTTATTTTTTTAAGTTTCTGCGAATAAAATGCATTTTGAGGCAACTTTAACAACTCAAAATTATTGAAAGTATCAACTGTGGCACCTTTGAGAGTAAACTGCATCTTCATAGATTTAATCAAAGAACTGAAATGACTGTATATCTTTGCTTATATACATGTTCAAACACAGGGAATACGCTTTTTCATTCTTAAAAGTGGAACACCCCTTTTGCTTTCTTTTATATCTTGTGTTCCCTGTAAAAGTTCATGTTGGTGTCAGATTGTGTCCACTGTAGTTGTGCTTTATATTAGTTTATGTATAGATATAAAAGCATTATAGATTTACTTGTATGTATAATGAAAGTATAGATAAAATGGGACAAAAGCTAGATTTTGCGGTTTTTTTGTTTGCATAGGCACTTAATCACAGTTTCTTATAATTAAAACAGTTACTCACTGTCATTTAAATATTGAATGGTTTAAAATGGTTTAAGCTTTAAAGCACATAAAAATTACTTTTTTTATAGATCAAAGTACTGAAAGCACTGAATGTCAAAGATAAAAAAGAGACCAAATTTTTATCTCTCAAGAAGCAATTCCATTTTCTTTAGTCTAACAACAGTTATCACAATTGTGTGAGTCTAGAAGGGAGCCATGGGGCCATGGGCTTTCTTGAATGTAAAATGGAGTTCTTTCTAACCAACTCTTCGCCCATTAAGTGAACTTGATTATTTACAATACTTAATGGAAAAAGTTATGTTTCCAATGGATAATTGTTACATTTTCCAAACTTGTTTCTGATGTAGTGAATGCTATTTTTTTCTTCAAAATTTGTTTTTGTAAAAACATTTCATCAGAAAATTCATATTTTGTTTCTGTGTCTTAAGGCATATGGCCAATATTTTTGGAAGATGACCACCCTTTCCAGCAGATAAAAAGCAAGGGGCCTGGTAGGTCCAGTAAATTGCATAGTTAGACTGAATATCAGTATTCAAATTTAAGTTTATATGAATCCTTTTGTGAAACTTTTTCATGAAAAATTATCATTTATATAGAAGCTGATCAAAATGATAACTACATCAGCTATAAATTAATACTATTGATACTTATTACAGAGCTCACAAACAATTTTTTTTAAAAAGTCACATGTTTATCTTAAAATGTATGTGCAGAAATCATTTTTTATCAATGGCTCTTTGAAGATTTTTTAGAATACAATCCTTTTAATATGCTTTGTGTGTGGACATAAGCACTGTTGGCATAAAGTTTTTTTTTTTCTTTTTTTTTTTTTTTTTTTGCTTACATTGCACACTAATCACCCCAATTTACTCTTCAATCTAACAAAGATATGTTTATTTAATTTCGGAAATAAATTATCTTGTAAGATGAGCATAGACATTTTCAGTTTGGTAAGTGTGAAAGAGATATATATTTTAGGCCTTTTGTTCATTAAAAAATTCTATAGCGAAATCTAAAACTCCAAATATAAATTTTGTTGCCTCCCCATACTCTCTTCTTGCCAGATTTTGACTGCAAAATACTGTAAAAAGGTCTATTAAAATACGATAAAGCTCTCTTCCAGGATGTCCATCATGACTTGAATTTAACATGAGTGTTTGTTTTCTCTGTTTTTTACCAATTTTGATAATATCATTAATATATATATAAATATGGATCATACTGAGTGCAAATTAGTAATCACTTAAATTTTGATGAAATTCTCTAAGGTTATGTTGCAATACTGTTGATATTTTGAAACTGATGAAACGAAATACTTGATAAAATAGAATTCTTGTTTTTTTACCTGCTTGACTCATTGCTCTCACACAGGTTTTTTTTTTCATTTTCAAAATTTTTAACTTAAATTTCATTTCATTTGTAATGCAATTTTTACGATGTTGCAGGCTTAAGACAAAACATGAAGTTTTATGGAAACAAAGAGAAGCTTTGGAAAAGAGATGTTTACAGAAACTCTAGATGTATCTTTTCTCTAAAACGAAGGAAAATTCATTGACCATATTCCAATATCATTTTACAAACCACTCTTATAAAAGAGTATGTGATGACCATCAGTTTGAATTAGCATTAAGCTATGTCAACTGGTATCGTTATAAGGTTATAATGTTAACAGATTGAATGGTTTACTATTTAGCACCCATTTCTATACCAATTTAAATATGATGCCCATTTTGTGTATGAAAACCAGTCATAAAATGCTAAATGTATTATGTCAATCCTCTTTGACTAATTGATGTAGGATATTTTCATGGTGGAAAAAAATCATTGGTAGAAGACTTTTTTGTCAGATTTCAAAGCTTCCGGTGTATTGCTTTGTAAAAAATGAATCTAACAAATATACACAAATCAGTTCAAATCTGAATAACTTTTTAACTAGATTTAATCATGATGTTCAGAATATTGAAAAAACAACAGAACTGACATTACTGACAAAGGGATCAGATATGTAATTAGGGTATTTTATACAAGGAAATAAAAGTAAATTGAAAAAGAAATTCAAGATAATAATATGCAAATCATGTTTCGGTACTTTCAGTGCTTTGAATTTCAACAAATAAGCCTGACTGTTATCTTCAAAAATGTCTTGAAACTTTTATGAATTTGAATCACCTGTTCATTGAATTGAATCATGACGTTCAGAATATTGTACAAACCAAATAACAAATATTACTGGCAAAAGAGTGAGACATTACTTAACAAATGTGAATTTGTCACAATAGCTCCCCTTTACCAGATTTTTTTTATCAATTATGGAGAAAAGCTAAGGTAAGCAAAACTAAAAATTCACATATGATAGTTTCAAATCATTCAATTGTATAACAAGTAAATTTGAATGGACTGGAAAATAAATTCCTGTTTATATTGTGTTAAAACCTTTATAATAAAAAAGTCATATTTTGGTACTTTCAGTGCTTTAATTAGCTAAAATTAACCAACATGTATACAGTTGGCTTGAACCTTTTTTGTAACTGTGTATTTTATTGAATGATTACATGCTGAACATGATCATTCCAAATTATAAGCATCTCATGACAATAAGTTTTACTTATATTTTAGTATAGTTATGACACTGGCATACTCAGGCCATTATAGTAATCACAAATTGGGCACATTTAAGCAAGCAATGTTAAAAAACTTTGTTCATATGCTTAAAGGTATCCTCCAGCATGTCCAGACTAATATAATTATTGGAAAAGGAAGCAGAAAAACTTTTTAAATCATGTAAAATCTATATAAGCAAAAAACGTCGGTTTTCAGTACTTTCAGTGCTTTGATTTGCTAAGAATAAACCTGATATGTGCTCAAATGCCTTGAAACTTTTATTTTTTATTTACCTTTAAGAATTATGTAATTCAAAATATAATTAACATCAAATAAAAACATATATTGACAATTGGTGAAATATGAATAATAGTATAGTTATAGCTTTGGCTTGATCATGCCATGGCTTAAATCAGATTTTGATCAAAATTCAAAAAGGAAATGTCTAATAAACTTTGCTTCTAGGCTTCAAGGTATCCTCTAGCATGCTTAGAATAAAAGAAAATGTTATTAAAGACAGAAAAAATCTTTTTAAATCTTGTTAAAATCTTCATTAGCAAAGAAAATTGTTGATTTTCGGTACTTTCAGTGCTTTGATTTGCCCAAATCCTCTCTGAAAATCACACAAATGTGTTTAATCTTTGTAATAATGTTATGGGTATTGAATTATGTTGAAAAAGGTCCAAAGAAATTATCAATTCAACAAAATAAATATAAATTTCTGACTAAAGGTTGAGATTTAAATTAGTGTGCACTGGGTGACCTTTGACCTCAATAATTCCTAAAAGCCCCAACCGTCAACTTGCAGACTTTCAGAATATACTCGGTAGACATTGGGCTTTCAAAAAAACATAGTCCCGAAAATTCCCCCTGAGGGGGGAGGAATCACCCGACTGGCCCATAGCCTAATTAGAGTTGCTTCTATAGTAGTAATTAAAAATGGAATTCTGCCATATGCACCATTTCATTGGAATCGTCTTCAAGACGATTCCAATGAGCTATTGCAAGGCAGAATCTTACGAAGAATGAAAACACCAGATACGATTTGTGGTTTTCACTTGCGATTATTATTACTTATTTATTTTTGTCGTAAGAAGTTTAGTAAAACGGGCGCCAAGCTCGGCTAATAAACGTTCGTCATTGGAAACATATTTCAAATTTTAAGAAATACTTAGTTAACAAATACCTGTCTTTAAAATTTGACCAGAAAATGAAATTGACATTCTATGAAAAGTTGTGTTTAGAAGTGAAAATCCAATCAAATTGTTGAATGTATGCCCCTTTTAAAACCCCTTAAAATCTTCAAAATTGCAAGATAAACTGCGAGCATAAAATAAATTCATAAAATCTAGGAGCTATACGCTGCAATACGTACAAGAATGGAGAGCTAATTGCATAGAAAATGTCAAATTAAATTATTATTGTGGCTTCAAAAACTTTTTTGAAAAAGTTCATGTTTTGTATATTTAGAAGTGTTTCACACCCACTTATGATCGAAAACGGAAGAGACTTTGTCATAACCAGAGAGTATCGGTTTTGTATTTTTTATGATTCAAATATTGAGGACGAACTGCATTTTGTGTTAATGTGCCCCCCCCCCCCTTTATAATGATTTAAGAAAAGATTTTATTGATTCGAAATATAATGATATATTAATTGTTACATCATTCTTTGAGCACATGTCATTAAACATGTGGCATATATCAAAATGTTCTGTGGTGTCTAAACTTTAATTTTGAAGAGGTCGCCCATCTCAGATCCGTGTCTGGTTCTATATATGACGTCATCAATATGGTGACTGAAACACAGTTTAAGCTTATTAAGCTAACGGTAGAATATATATAATCTTGACTGTTAATGGAAGATTATTTTACTGCTAACAGTAAGAAGGTTCCATAGGCAATAATTTGCACTAAAATTAGTGGAATTTTAGAGCCTGTGATACTCGAAATCGTTGCTTAAATATTCGGATAATGTACTATCCGGATACTCTTCTTTTTACATATGACAATAAAGTCATTTGGCCTAAACCCGCTTAATGTTTTGCTTTTAAACTACAAATGTACTTATAATTAGTTATAAAACAAGAATTGAAGTACAAAATTGAGAGTTTATTGTGAACATGTATTGAAGTACATAATTGGGAGTTTATTGTGAAGCATATTATTCAACGCACACATTTTGTATTTCATTTTCGATTTATATCGCTGTATATTTAGTATTTTTAATGCAGTATTAAACAGGCCAAATAAGAACAAGAATTCTCAAAGTTATACAAAAAAGTGACTTGTCAGCACCGAATACTTATTAGAAGTGTCTGACTTTCGTAGCCCAAAAACATTTGAATCTGTAACCAACTATTCGGAATATGTGTTATACTTTTCTTTTTAAACATTAAAAAAATCGCATTGGCTCTGTCCAATCCAAGATTAAAGTCCGAGGAAAATTTGGAAAAAATGTTTTTCACAATAACTTGTTTTTGATGTCGCTCACACATTCTCTCAGTATGTCATATACATAGATCTGTATTCTGATATACTCCTGAAACGGTGTCATTCCTAAAGCACATCTGGGCCCGTATTCACCAACCTATCATTGCAAGAAACCGGTAACAAAATTGTACAATTTGATGAGAATACGAATTTTTTGTAAATAAGCAATATATTAACAAACTAAGCCTTCCTAGAACCAGTCAAAACAGTTCCCCTGTGTTTTCATTGCTCTGTGACATGTCCTAAAGCATTGCAGTTGCTTAAACGTAAAAGTTAGAGTATTGAGATGTTGATTAACGCTTTCTTTCCTCGTATATAACTCAGCTTGTAACTATGACGATGTGACTGATCGCCCATTGCAACTTTGATAGTCATAGTGATGTCAGTGCAAAAGAGGCGCTGAAAGGTTGCAGGTCTATATCAATCAAAATCGTTTTTTGTTACCAAGAAAGGACAGCAAGTGTTCTCAGTTGGGCAACCTTTCTGCGAATTATCCGTTTAGCGAACCATAAAAGATGCGATGAACTATAAGTGATCAACCAATACAAAATGCCATTTAACCGATGTTTAAACTCAATATTCATCGACGATTTAATAATAAATCGAAGATTCCATAAATCAACGAATTTGCTTCTAGCTTTATGGATAAATACATCGAATTATGTATAAACAGAAATCAGACTGTAATTACAGACGTATACATATTCAAGCAAATTGTTCTATTTCAGTGTTTAGTTAGCACTACGATCTCAAAAAGTACACATACTTTCTTGTTCATTTTCTTGTTAAGCTAAAAGTCTGATAAGCCATTACGAAGACATAAATCTTGTTTTTGGCAGACAAGATATAGAAAGTTCAAAAGAACTTGTACTTCGTGGTTGGCTGGTAGAGGTAGTATCGTCTATCATATTGTAGCTTCTACTCCCATTTGAAGTATTTTAAAGAGAGTATTGCTTACATATTGGTCTTTGAAAATTCAAATGTCAGCTTTTTTTATCTGAATCTCCTAAAAACGGCGAAACTTGCGAATGAAACATGTATAATCGCATACAAGGACATAATTATATCTACCTCGGCTAACTATGAATACATATCTAATAGCAAGGAAGAAGCAGTTACAAGATTCACACACCAAAGAGTGACACAAAATGAAATATATTCTACGCAAAAGTCTGAATTTAATGTACATTTCCTGAGTCTTTGTTATTTTAAGAAATAACAATTGTTTGTGAGATGTTGCCGGCTCTATGTCAAGAAATGAAAAATTTTGAAAAGGATTTCACATTTCTGAGCATTTTATTCAAGAAGACTTGTACAACCGTTAGAGAATAATTTCATATACAATCTTAGAAATCACCACTGTAAATTTTATCAACCTCGTGATCACTACGCGAGTCATCGGATTTTTCAAGAAAACATGCTAAAGCACAAAATGAGTCTTGTTAATTGAAATTTTTATTCGTTTATAGTATCAGTGTAACGTTCGAAATTCTGGTCCATGAATACCAATGCCAGATTAGTATTGTTGAACTTGGGATTCTGGAAGATATACAGGGTGATCTTAGATATATGATAGAACAAAGAATTCCAAAGCAATTGCTATCTATGTTTATAACAGCCATTTAACCTATAAGTTTACTTAAAAAACTATTAGTATGTATGGAATGGTTACTTCTTTTACAAGAACTAATAACATTAGGGGCTCAAAGTTAACCCAGTTTTTCCAATAACCTAAAGAAGTAGAGGGCTGGTGTACAATGTTATTGTTCTAATCTTATGTTGTTGTTGTTGTTGTTGTTTTCAAAACTCCACTTTCTTATATAAAAGAGTTAGAAATAATCATACATACATTATTTTCAATTTGTAGTAAAAAAGATTAAAATATTTATTCCTTTAAATTGACCTTGTTATTCAGAAAATTATCCTAGCATGTATGTTGGTCACAATGTACTCGTGTTATAACACCATCTCTTCCAGTCCCTAAAATTCTTCATACATTTATTACGCGTGTTGATATAGCAAATCTACATTAAGCCCGATGCATATAGAAGAATTTCATTTGTCTAAAATTTGAATACTATGAAAAAGAAGAAACGCGTGTCAAAATATATCATTCATAACTTTGAAGCACTGATTAGATCTTTCTTGCATGAATACTGCTTGAACTTTACAATTTCGCTTTAGATAACTGCTTTCCTCGATGCTTTCGGTACTTTAATTTTTTACATATATTTAAATGAATAAGTAAAGTAAAATCTTGTTTTCATTCGTAAATGTTAAATTCAACAGTTTATCACTTGTACGTTAATTTGAAAATAACATAAATACCATTTGTTTTGGACGCGTAAGACTCAGCAGAAAAAAAAATCCATAACCAGTACTTCCAGCACTTAGATTCTAGGAAAGGCCAGTGTAATTAAAATAACTAAAACTCTTTTGAAAAATTCAAACTTTTTATTTCTAATAATAATTAAAGATCAAAGTTTTGTTCTTTTTTGATATTTTTTTTTCCAAAGAAAAAATAAAGGGTTTCAGTATAAATAGACGTTAATAGCTTTCTTCATTGCATTATCCCCGTCCACATTTCAAAGAATACGACCAAAAATCATGTTTTTTTTTTTTTTTTAGAAATACATAAATTCATTTCTTTATAATTATATCATTATGTTTTTTCTGCAAAATTCACGATGTTGAACAATGTCCGAGCGAATTACATAAGATATGCTCTGAAAAAAAATCGTGACGCAACGGATGTCAAATTGATGACGTCATCATTCGGCCAAGATGCAGCATTCAGATGGGTGACCTCTTTAATTTCGTAAGGTATCCTCTAATGTGCAATTTTATATATATGACATGATAAATCGGCAACAAATTTGCAAATAAAGGCTTTTAAGGTTTGTATATGTAAATGGGAATTAATTTCTTCATTGCATTTACCCCACCCACTTTAAAAGGATACTACCGAAAAACCGTATTTTTTATTTTGTTGTTGTTGTTTCTATTTATTGATTTTTATTACAGTACGTTTTTCTCGCCAAAATATTTGATTATTGACAATTTCCTAACGTTTTACGTAGACTACACGGAAAATATCATGACGCCAAGTACGCCACTTTGATGACGTCATTATTCGGCACAGACGCAAAAGCCCGATGGGCGACCTGTTTTATTTTGTCAAGAATCTCATAACGTTTAATTTGACGTATGACATGATAAATCAGCAACAATTTTGCACGGGACACCCGATGGGAATAGACTATTAGAAAATCCTCGTTTACGCTCAAAAGTCCACAGTTTTCATCCGATTGTTTTCAAACTTGCTAAGAATGATTGTACCATAACAATGATGGATCCTTTCGAAAATGGGCCCAATCCGTCAAGCGTCATGGGAAAAGGGTCAAATGAAACGTTCTAAAGTCCACATTTCCATCTGATTGTCTTCAACGTTGCCCGGAATGATTGGTATATCACCAGAACGGTTCCGTCCGAAAATGGGCCCGATCCGTCAATCGTTACGGGAAAAGGGGCCATTTGATTATAAAATCATCCTTAACGATTTGATGTCCAAAGTTTTCATATTCTTGCCTTGAAACTTCTTCAGAATGAATTTACCATTTCAAGAATAGTTCCTGTCGAAAATGGGCTAAATCCGTCTAGAGTCACCGAAAAAGGGACTAATGAAAATTTTATTAGAAAAACATCGTTAACACTGTAGAACTGAGCCCACAGTTTTTATCCGATTGTCTTCAAACTAGCTCATAATGATTGTACTAGCCCAAGGATGGTTTCATTTGAAAATAAGCTCTTAGCACTCCTTCCATAATACGAGCCGTCTTCGACGGGCGTATTAAGGGGAAAAAAAGGGCACGAACTGGCTGTGCAATGATCTAAGTCAATACATCTAAAGGATAATGAAAATTTAAGGTCACGGTGACCCCGGACTTCTACGACTAGATTATTATCAGTTCGGTCTGGTCGGGTGAAGATCGTGTAGGGCTCGAGTAAAGGTAAGAATGGTCTTGTAGAAATCGGATGGACGGTGGTGCTTTGATTGAGAAAGGGTCGTGAATGCTCATGTAGAGGTCGGATTTGATCGACTAGCGATCGAGAAGAAGCCGCTCGAATGCCTAAGGCTAAATATGGTCGGGTTCGGTCGGGGAATTTGCGCGACCGAGTTGATAAAGCTGATCGGATCGGCAGTGGAAATCCATCTTTGGTAGCCAAGGTTGATGCCCACTACGCGTTCTATTCACACTTGGCTAGCGAAGATGGAGAAAACCAAGCAATAATATCTTGTGTTTTCTATGAAAAATCTGGATGCTTCCTTTCCCTGTTACTTGTTTTCCTTCCCTTAGCTGGTTTTCAAATTGATAACAGCAATTTTTAACCCAATCGACTCATTTAAGCTATTTGATCTCAGAAGAAATCATCGTTTATGAAAGATTAATAGAAATTAATTTTCTAAATGTAGCACGAAATGAAATTTAAGATACCCAACTTACGCTTAATTCATGGGAAATGAATAGAACATAAACAAAATGATTATTTATTATTCAATCAAATCTCGGCGAAGACAGTCATATGTTCAATTTTTCCTCGGAATTTAATTGGTTTCAAATATGTGACCCGTCACGCGAAAAGGGGACCATCTGGGAACTTTGTAAGATAAATATTTGGAAAAGAGATTGGGTCAAGCATAGTTCAACTAGAGGTCGCAATTTAAAAGTTATTTCACAGGAAGGTAGATTGATCATTCTAGATTCAGAAAATAAGCTAAGTACAATAAGTTTCGACCCTAGTCAGTCTGCGCAGTCCGCACAGTCTGCCTAGGGTCGACGATTTACGCACTACCCAGATAGTCCCTTTTCGCGTGACGGGTCACATATAAATATCATATAATTCGATGAAGCAATAAACTTGATTTCCTGTGTTTTCTAAGAAAAAAAAAACAAAAAAAAAAAACACTTCGAGAAATTTGACTACATTTCTAAAAAAAAAGGGTTAAAAAATAAGTCTTGCGTTCATGATGACAAAAGTTTCCAATCGTTTACATGTCCACGTGCAAGGTCAATCCCAAAGCGTCACTGCAAGGAATCATCCTGATTGGCTGTTTATTATATGTTTACTTTGCGGTACCGTTATACAGAGTGTCTTGACCTAGCTTATGCCGAGTTCAATCACACTATGCATGGGTAACCCTTAGCAATGATTTTAAATAAATAAGCCGCACTCATTCAGCCACCGTTTCTCACATAAATATATCTGCAGCTGAAATTTCGTCTTTATTTTGTTTGTTACTCATTTATTCTCGCTGGTGGATCTTCCTATAAAGATCTACCAGTTAGTCTATATGAACGTTTTGTTAGTAAAAATGCGAGGTTCGTTATTATCTCTTTTTATATTGATCGTGTAACATGCTCATTATCACCATCTATTCAATAGATACAACACGTGTTGTTGTTGTTGTTTTTTCTGATGGCTTATATGAACTATTTTTCTTTTCCCTGATACAGTGTCTTGGATATTTGTACTTGAATGCAGATGGTAGGGGTGCAGATTGGGCTGTACAAATTCAAGTTTGCACGATGTAACCTGTGCCCACACTTTCTGTAACTCATATGAACTATGACTAAAAAATGGATCATGTCGTCCCTAAAGCATGTGAAATCAATTACATCGCATGGCTTGGACTATTCAATGGTGGCATAATATAGGAGGGGATTTTGGACAAAGAATTGTCCTAAATCCCCAACTGGATTAAAATACATGTACATTCGAATATGGATTTTCCCGAAAAGAAGTCTGTCATAACCAACTAATGACTGCCTAATGACTATACTTTCAAATTCAATGAAATGATCTTTATAAAATTTTGACTAATCATGTGTCCTTAAACATGTATTATTAGTATCCGAATATTGTTAAAGCTTATGTAGGCATACTTTCTCATGTTGTACAATAATGTACCAAGAGTGAATAAAGGATTTTGTATTGTATTGTATTGTATTCAACCTGATTGCAATTTTTACCCCACTTTGCACGCAATCGGTAGGTTGTGGGTTCGAGCCCAAACGGATGCGTACTTTTTATTTTGTGTATCTTTGCAGAACACTTCATACGTAGAACCACAGTCTACCCAGCTGTAAAATTAAGTGGAAGTGGTAAGAATCCATTGCCTTTCTCTCTCTCTCTATCTGCAGTTTCGTTTGAATCTATCCAGTTTATATAAGGCAAGTGCATTATTTTTAAACCCTTCTTTGCAATTCTATCGTCCTCAATTTTCGCGCGAGTGCTTTTACATATTATATATAAAATGTCAACCGATTGTTTATCAAGTGCCAACGCCCGCAAGTCGAACCGATTCCTACACATCGGAAAAGGTTTTCAATTCTTTAAATAAAAAGGTTGCTGTAGTCCGGCAGATATTAAGCAGAACCTAGTAGTGTAGTATAAAGTATTTTCTTGATTGATTCTGGTAGCCAAGACATTGTACATCAAGAAACTGACTGATGACATCTTGTCATCATTGAGCATTTTGAAAAAAATGGAGATGGCAGCCAGGGCTATCGTCAAACATACAAATTGATCATTATTTTGATATATTCATATTTGTGAACCTGTTTTTTCACCTATTCTTGTCACTAAGATGCTTATTAGAAATCAATCAATAAATAAATACCTGAATTTGAATCTAGAATTGTAATCAAGATGGCAGCCAAGTCGAATTCTGGATTAGTAGACAATGTAAAATGCCGTGCTGTGACAGATTTTAACCTCAGAATACATTAAAGTTTCAAACATTTTGTTCGAAGGCATAACCATTTCCTTTTTGAAAAAAGGTAGAGCAATCTCATCATCCGATTTAATTTTTTATAAAAAATGAACTTGGCAGCCAGGAAAGCAGAAATGTGGATTTCTGCTAAAAATGTTAATCTGAAAGATTTTTCAGACCAGTTAAGCAGTTTTAATTGATTGATTCTTGTAGCCAAAGAATTACATATCAATAATAATACTGATGAAATCCTGTAATAATTGGTTATTTTGGAAAATGAAGATGGCAGCCAGGGCTTTCATAAAATATACAGGCTTAGCATAAGCATGCTATCTATATATTTCTTAACACAGTGTTTCATCTTTTCTTAGCTAATAAGAACTGTATAAACAAAATTAACATGCTCAAATTTGAATAAAAATTTAGAATTGTAATCAACATGGTAGCCAATTGGGATTCTGAAAGTCATGTTAAGACCAATTTGAACCCTTTATTAACTTTTAACATTTAGTTCCCGCGTAATTTGAGCTGGAAATCAATTCTGAAAATAGGCTTATAAAACCTACCCCTAATTTGAATTTCTTTTTGAAATTGGAAATGGCAGCCAGGAACAATGAGATCTGGATTTGCACTAAACAAAAAATCTACCTTATATTTGATAAGAAGTTTATTCCCATGTTTTGCTATTAACATACCCTGCCGAAATAGGTGTAAATACCTGCCTTAAATAAAGCTAAAATTAATTATGATTATGAGGATAGCGTCTAAGTGCAAGTTTAGCTCTTTATAAAATTTAAAGGCCATTACCCTAAAGGAACTGATGATATACACAAGCAATTGAACAGAGAAAATATTTTGTTCTAATGTGAATTTACATCTGAGATCAGGCTTATTTGAAACTTAGAATGATGACAGCCTTGATTATGCGTGATTTTGTTGTAAAACCCTAGATAGAAGTCAGAAATGTGCAAAATAATGTATTTCGCTAAATGAAACAAAATTATAACAAAATAACATTTTGCTTTTTCATATTCAAACTAGCAGCAACATATGAAAAATATAAAATTCTTTTTGGTATCGGTTTGTTTCAAGCATTATACTTTGTATTTTGCCGTAGAACTCCAGTTTTAAAGATGCAGACTATTAATCGGAAACTTGTAATCATGTTGATTATTGGGCAAGCCAATTTTAGTAGAATGACACATCTGAACAGAGGAAAAGTATCAAATGTTTATCACAGTTATTTGTTTTGACCTAGACCATTGCACAGTATTGCAGACTTAAACGTAGGCACCATGATCCAATATCCGGTCGAGGTAAATATCGTATGAGCATGTGTCCACCACTGTTCTAGCCAACACAATTTAACTGCTCAAAGTGGCGGTGAACCAAACTTTGAAGCTTTCACTTTCTTAAAATTTCTTCACTTGTTAAGCTTTCGGCCAAGCTGAGACAAACAATTAATTTTAAATGGCAATACACAAATGTTAATAATATTTGAGAACATGGAATAGCAGTCAAAAAGGCAATTGATTGAAATGTTCATTTCACCTTCCTTAGTAAGAATCGAGATGTAAACATTGCATGTTTTTGGTTCTACCTGTCATTCTGAGTGGTTTCAAGTTGGCTGCCAAAGAATGATAAAATTGACTGAAAAAACACTGTCTAGGCTTCTTATGATCTTTTGTCTTAATTTAGTAGCCCAAACATCCTTGTTTTAGGTTTCAATACTCATTTCAATCATTTAGTGCCACTTTTAAGATCTAAGCATTCTCAATGGTAGCCAGTTTTAAAAACGAAATTTGCATATATTCAAATACATGTATTATTATTGGATCAGGAAGGGGCATCGTACCCTCCTCAAAGAGATCTTGCGAAATAAGGTTTGGAATAATTCATTTGACCTCTGTTTAGCAGATCCGAGAAGTCAATATGCGTTATCTCTGGTCCGTATGTAAGTTGAGGGCAATTTTCGAGATGGCAGCCTAAATATCTAATGTGAAAGAAACATTTATATAGACAGCCTTACACTTTGGTATCTAAATTTTATGACATCTGTCACAGCGTTCAGTGCCCTATCCTTATTAATCATGATCCATTAGAAAACGATGTCATCCTAATTGCAAGATGGCAGCCAGAACAAAAATAGCCTCTCTTTTTCTTTTAGTCTTTGGATCAGTAAGAGTCACCATTGTGGAAGAGGATACAATTTCGTATTTATCAAAAAGAATTTAGAAAAACTGTGTAAACTCCAAAACACACTTCAATGTTGCCCAATAAGCAACAGTTCTATTTGGCAGCCATCTTAATTGATAACCACAAGTTTGATTATCGATGTTAGTATTTGTTTTATCAGAAGCCGGCAGAGTAGCAGATTATTAGTAATATTAAGTATAAATTTCATTAAGTTAGAAATTAACCAAATGGTATTATTCTCAATTCTGCATTCCTGGCTGCCATCTCTAAATTAAGAAGAAAATTTACTTTGGAGATAGCCCTATCAATCTAATTTTAAGTATGCAGGAACGAGGCTAAAATCATGTGACATAAATGTAATTGAAATAATTCCAAAGTTTGGTTTGCCAAACAGAATCCATTGTTTACTAAATGCCATGTGATATTACTATTTGGCTGTCATGTTGCCTACAATAGTTAATGTTTCTTTCGTTTTATGGGTCTATTTTATCATAGTACTTAAAAGTGGAATCCATACGTCAAAACTAAGCTCAAAAAACACATAAAAAACTATCATCAAGACAAGCCAAGTGGTTACATATATTCGTTCAAGGGGTCCTGGTTGCCATCTCGATTTTCTCAAAATGCTCAATGATGACAAGGTGTCATCAGCCAGATTCTTGATAAGTAAGGCATGGGCTACAAGAATCAACCAAGAAAAAAACTTTATACCACACTACTAGGTTCAAGTAAAATATGCCATTTTTCTGCCCGACTACTGTAAAGAAGGAGGAAAAGACGGATACCCTCCACACGAATGGTCACCATCTTGGAAGTGCATAAAATGTCGACCCTTGTCAGACTGCGCGGATTGCGCAGTCTAACTATGGTCGAAACCTTTGGCACTTTCCTTATTTTCTGAATCTAGGATAATAAGTCTATCAAAAAAAGATTTTAAATGCAACGAAGTTCCCAGATGGTCCCTTTTCGTGTGACGGGTCACATTTATCTTACGGAAATTTCAAGTGTCCGTTTATAAGGTTTGTTGGATGTATTAAAGTTGAGATACATGCGGTAAAAGCCGCGGCAATAGCGCAGTTGGTATCGCGCCGGACTTCTAATCCAGGAGTCTTTATTCGCACGGGTTCGATCCCCGGCCGCGGCACTTATCCTTTCCGACATTTGTCTTCCGCCAATGGGTAGATAATCGTAAACCTATGTGGAATAGCAACTGGAGGCTAGGAAAGGGATGTGGTGGTAGTACTGGTGTGAGAAATACCAGGAATCCATCGTTAGGTGCTCCAGTCGTCGCGATATAACTGAGAGATTGTTGAAAGCGACGTAAAACCCCAATTCAAATTCAAACATGCGGTAAATAGAGGATATTGAATGAGTGGTCATCGAATACCGAATTTATTAAACGAGTCATCTATAAACAGATAACAGCGAGGCTGTTCCGAGTTTTTATCTGTTTTAGATGACCAGTTTAATAGATTCGGTATTTTATGAGCACAAATTTGATATTCTATTTATAATATGACCTGAATTTTTGCGATAAATCGAGAGAATTCCAGAAATTAATTGATTGATGCAATTATAGCACATAACGCCGATTGCGAAATGACGTCAGCAAATGGTTATACTTGTTTCTTTTTCTCTTTTTTGTTTTAATTTGGTTTTTCGTCCGCTGTCAGCAATCTGTCAGTTATATTACGTCGGCTGAAGCACCCAACGATGGAATTCTGTATTTCTGATTGGCTGAAAAGTTGGTTTCATTCCTGAATAATAACAATTTTGAGTACGCAGGTATTTTGTAAGCTTCCGTACTAAATAGTAGCATACGAATTATGTGTTTTCTTGACAAATCTTGACACTGTCGCTGCATGATATTAAAAAGTAAGAAATGATGAGATATTTCTCATGTCATGGATGTATGAAACTAAAAACCTAATAACACTCATGTATAAATCATACAGGGTGATTAGGTTTAAAGTTCCATACCTCAATGAAACCGACAAATATTCTCTTCATTTTCTAAATAAAACAGTTAATGAATTGGTGTAAATGAAGATTTCTTTAGTTGACATTAATATGGAAATGTTTAGTTGATTCATGGAGAACAAAACAACCGTTATCAGCGATGTTATTTTAATTGCCGTTATTTAGTTGTTGCTTAACTTCATATCATTTCGAAATAATTCAAAAGATCATTCCATAGACAAGACCGCAAATTCAAGTAAAACTATATGTTAAAGTTTCCATGGCAGGCGAGGCCAAACCCATTCATTTCTCCGATATATGGAATAAAATGGGCATTGAATTTAATTCCATAAATAGACAAATATATCTAGACTAATATAGGTATTCTCTAAGCATTTATTTAGATAATTCCTTTTCCCTTTGGGGAATGTATTGTCACGCATGCAATTAAGGTCATTCAACGGATATTGGAAGTTCAATAACGAAAAAAACCCACGAATAAAAGGTTTTTACCATTTGCCAGATTCCTTTTCATAGAGTGGTAACGCTACAGTTAGTTACATCGTGAAATTGACATTCATCTCACTGAAATCATTCTAAATCGCTCACTTAACGCTGCATTAATTCATTCCAAACATCCAGTCAAGCCACTCAAAAACGCTCTAAAATCACTAAAAATCACAAGATCAACAACTTCATTCTAAACAAAATTAGCTGGAAAAAAATCGCTATTCCACTGACATATTTGAAATTGTAAGCGTCTGAATGGATCTTGAGCTATTTATAGAAACTGGATGGAAGTGTTTTTTAAGGGAGGTAACAAATAAATGAATATTGCTAATTTTGTTCATCCTGAACACAATTAGCTAAGCGATATTGAATTACCTCCCCTGAATAACACTCAAACCACATTCATCGCTCTCATTCAATTTCATTCCAAAATCATTCACATTGTTAATTTAACGATGTTGTTAACTGAAATTTCACAAAATTTCATTTAAATTCTATTGACTTGTGCAGCTCACCATTGCTTCCTGAACCAATGGATAATCGATACATCTACTGTGTACTTATAAGAGTGAAGTTTGCGTTTATTACTTGCTACTATCTTAGAAAATATATAAAAAAAGTTTATACTCTAATCCTGGAATTTAATCTTCTATTGACTATCAGACAGGCTGTTAAAAACTTTCCACAAGTCGTTAAATTAAAAAACGCGTAAATCTTTTAATTCCCATATCATATCATGAAAGGTTAGATGTAAATGTAATTAAAATAAGTCTACGAAACAATATTGGATCAGACTCTTTTTAAGTTTACTTGGGTGGATAATGTGAGGTTTGGAAACGAAACATGAAAATAACGAACAAATAATCAAACATACAAAAGAAAGAATTTCTTGTACAAATGTAATTTCTATGTCCAATTACATGATAATAGGGATGAGTGATTTTCCACTGTTTTTATTGGAGTAAAAAGTGCAATCGAGGTATTTCACGTAATTATCTTCCTTGCGTACTCTTCAGTCAAAGGGACATAACAATGCAAACGAGGGGGCGTCCTTCTTTTCTCCACTCTTTATTTCATTGAAATTTATCCGGATGAATCAGTCTATTTTAATTATTAATGAAATAGATTATCAAACTTTTATCACTCTAAACAAAACTTAAATATTATTAGAAACTATTCCGACCAACTTTTGGACATGCTAAGGCAATTGCACTTTATACTACTATAATTGCAATCCAATTGAAAAAAAAGGATTCTGATTGGTTTAAATCGCATCACGAGGGGAAATCCATTGCACTTTATTTCTGTAAAAAATGCAATAGGTATTTCGGGAAACCCCCGAACTTCGATCCTGTGTTGTAGGAACTCGAATTAACCTAGTTCCCGACCATCAACGCAACATTTCATTTCAATCTATTATAAATTAAGATATTTTCGAAAGAATTTACGATAACAAGCATACAGTTCTCATTCTGTGCCGACGTAAACTTAGAAAACAGCAAGTCGACGAAGACCGTCAAGCAACCCTCTCAACTAAGACCGATCACGCCGTTTTCGTTTAAAAACATAGACTTACTTGGCAGAAACAAGCTTTTTTGTCATAAGTACCTCTACGAATTTTAATGTTGTCGTTTATTTGTGTATCATTTGTTTTACTTTATGACATTTCACTTAAATAGCGAGATAAACAATACACGATCTAAAAATAGATCGTGTAATTTTTTTACGCGGAGAAAGTAGACTAGAAGCTTTAATGTTTGGCCGAGTATTTTCAAAATAGTTTCTTCGATCTATAGGATTGCAATTATAAGGGACAAGTGTCTTTTTCACTGCGTTTATGGGGTATAAAGTGCAATTACCTTAGCACATGACTTAAGGTAACTGCGGACACATAGAGGACCATTTTAGGTCCAAATTTTAAATTGTCTGCAAATCATCCCTAAAGCGATAAAACTATAACTTGAAGTACCCGCTTTCATATTTCGGTCATAAAAAGGAATTTCGTAGCGTAGAGTTGACGTCATGACGTCATCAAGGGTCCGACCCCTTTTTTAGGGGCCAAAATCAGTAATTATCCATTTTTTTCGGAGATAATAAACCGATTTTCATCCCGAAAACGCCATTTGCTTCATTTAAAGACGCCGGATCTTATGTTCTATTGATATGAGGATATTAGTGTAAGAAGTTCAATATAGTGTAACGTATTAAATGTTAATGCCTTCTGCGTTGCTATTTTCGAGTACAGTCATTGGAAATATTGCCTTTTTTCTCGAAAATTTGTCCGGTGACCTATGCTGAAATTTAGATATGTTGCTGCCAAACCATTCCACTGAAGATTTTTGAAATAAAAAACATGTGTCTTCGGGTTAGATTTTTTGTAAAATTCGATTCCGCGAAGATAACGCAAATCAGTGGATATTTCAACGTCGCGTCAAATGTTTAAAAAAGCTGTCTTTTTAAATGGATAAAACTTAAGTGTTTTTTTTTTATTTCTTAAAATCGCATTCAGATTTAATATTTTTGAACCCTATATTTTACGATGAACCTCTATTTCAAATATTTTAGAATAAGTTATTGCACGGAGATTGGCGCCAAATAAGCATAGTGCAGATGGTTTTAGTGCGACGTCGAATCCGACGAAAATCGTTCCAACAACTTTACAAAATCGAATTTAATAAAAAATCTAACCCGAAGACATATCATTTTTATTTGATTAATGCAAAGCATATTCTTTTCGCTACAAAATAACCAAAAATCAGCATAGGTCACCGGACGAAATTTTGAGAAATTTCTACTTATCTACAAAAAATGAAATGAAAAAAGGAACGTCAAATCTTTAAATTCGCGAAAAAGTTAGCATTTCGGGCCCATTTTTCTATTTGAATGTGCACAGAAATTAAACGTATACCTCGGTCTTTCTTAGACTTTCAAAATGAAACTTTTTTCGTGAAAATCGGCCGATTAATTCAGAAAATATTTGCAAATATTGATTTTGGCGGGTCGAAAAGGGGTTGGCCCCTTAATGACGTCACGACGTCAAATGAACGAGCTTCAGACCCTTTTCATTGCGCGTTCGCTTATTCTCGCACTTCAAATACAAATCTCAGAAATTTTTGTGAGATTTTAAGAAAGTCGAAAATTCGACTATGTTATCTGTCCGCAGTTACCTTAAACATAACGCCCTACGGACGTTATTTGCCATGTGCTAAGGCAATTGCCCTTTATACCCCAATAAACGCAGTGAAAAAGACACTCATCCTTATAATAAACGCAGTGAAAAACACTTTGCCCTTATAATTGCAACCCTTTAGATGACCAGAAAATTATTTTCCCAGGTATTGCTCCATTTTAAAACGGAATCGGCGCAATGGAGAAGGCTTGAGAGGGTTGCTAGACGGTGTTCGTCGACTGACAGTAAACGGCGGCTCTGAATCGAAACTGCATGCTTTTAATCAAAAATGCTTTTATAAATATTTCATTTCTTAACTGATCACTTAAAAGCACTTCTTAACATAATAACAATTAAGGGTTATGAAACGGAAACGAATGATTTTCGGTTCCTACAGAACTAGATTTGCAGATCTAAGGTTGGTCGTGTTCCCTGAAATATCCTTTTAACCCTTTCCTGTTTTACAAAATTTTGGACCTGTCCAAATTCAAAGGTTTTGCAGACGAAAATTAAAAGTGGGGTCAATTTGACAAATAACCATTCAGTAGGGTAGAAAATAGTGTGGAAAAAGAAGGAATTGCTTGTCAGAAGCAATTTCTTCTTTTTTCACAATGTTTTCTCAATCATAAAATCACAGGCACGTAAAAAGTAGGGATTAAATAGCAAAGGGTTAAATATTTTATACAGACACAAGACCCCCTACATAATGCGATTTAAACCATAGCGATTCTTGCTTTTATTGGATTGCAATTATAACGTTATTAAGCCTTATTTAATTCGGAGAAAAGTCCGGGAATCCATGTTAGGTAAGTCAAAGCATACAAACAAACAAAGCCAATTACCATGAGCCTGTTTTAATAAACAACTTACGATTATGTTTAGCGTTACTAAGTTAATAATTATGAGTTGCTTCTACCACAATAACTAAATATGGAATTCTAACATTTGCATCATCTCATTGGAATCGTCTTTTTCAATGAGATATTGCAAGACAGAATATGTCATTGAACGAAAACACCACATACGATTTGTGGTTTTCACTTACGATTATTTTTTATGGGAGAAGTTAAGTAAAATTGGCCTCAAGCATCGTTAATATTCATCATTGGCAAAATATTTCGAATTTTAAAGAATACTTAGAAGAACAAAAATCGATAATGTCTTGGAAATTTGAACACAGAATGAAATTGGCATACTATGAAAAGTTGTGTTAAGAAGTGAAAACCCTATCAAAAGTTTGAAATTATGCCCTTTTTAACCTACCGTTTTATGTTTTAGATTTGCAAGACAAACTGCGAGCATAAACTATATCCATAAAATCTGAGAGCTATACTCCGCTTTATATACAAGAATGGGGAGCTAATTGCATGGAAAAGGTAAAATAAAATTATTGTTGTGATTTCGAAAACTTTTTGGACAAAAGATAAGGTCATGTTTTTGCTCATTTAGAAGTGTTTCATACCCACTTATGATCGAAAAAAGGTGATACTTTGGTATAACCAGAGAATATCGATTTTGTATTTTTTGTGATTCACATATTGAGGACGAGCTACATTTTGTGTTAATGTGTCCCCTTTATAATGATTTAAGAAAAAAATACATTGATTCGAAATATACAGATGTATTAAATGTAACATCATTGTATAAGCTTATGTCTTTAGAAATGAAACTACTATGCGAAATTTAGCTATCGTTTTTTATGCGCTAGAAAAAACAACAAAAAACATATTTTGAGTCACAAGAAGGATACATACATATTTAAACACACTATGTATCTTTAGAACTGAAACAAGAGTTGTCCGCGGACTACGTAGCTCGCCCAAACTGCTACTTGTCATAAACAGCACTTGATCAAAGAAATAGATTCAAGGTAATTACGTTAAAATCCATGATCTGATATGTGTCAGTCTGATTTAGAGGTAAGAAAGAAATATAAAGAAGATATTTTGTTTCAAGTAAAAGGTTAGGCAAAAAGAAATTCTACAGCCTAATGGAGTAACAAACGGAATTTTATTGTAATAAACAAAAGGTTGATCATCAAATCATTGCATTCTTGAAGTATATTTGCTCTAGCTGAAAGCATTAAAAATATGCAAGTTTAAAGCAATATGCCGAAAATTCAAAAGTAAAGGTCAAGGTCACATAGATGAAAAACTACAAATGAATCTACAGAAACTCAAAACAAGTTTAAATCAAAGCACTGAAAGTACTGATGGTGGACGTTTCTGTTGGCATACTAGAGTGATTCCTCCATTTGTGGAGAAAAGAGAAATTTTACATGTAAAATTACGATAAAAGGAAAATGACCTGACCCAAGTTCGCATCTTGCTTCAGATATACGTTTCTCAACATATATTGTCGATCGTCAACAAAGTCCTGTAATTACAAGGTTTCGATAACTTTCGGAATTATTCCCGGTGTAGTTTAAACAGTGATTCTCCGATCCATTTCTTATAAAAGGAAAGAAATGACAATTAGATTATCTAGGTTATTATTCTTATTTGTAATGCTAATCAGTTCTCCGTAATCTCATTATTAAAATTATGGTGTTATCTGCTTAAACTAGAAAGCTATATATGACTTGGGTCGCTCCACAGGCTTGAAATTCTTGTAAAAGAAATAGAATAGTTTTGACTAGATTTTTAGATATTTTGGATTCTTCTGATGTTGAAAATGATTTTTAGAGTTTCCACTATATAACATATAGAGAAAAGACCTCCGCTAATAAAAAAACCATATATTTCAATTAATGACAATAATTTTGGCTACATGATAAAGGGGTCGCCCAAGGATCATACCAATGAAGTTTGATTGATATCCACCATAACATTCTGAGAAAATGATTTTCAAAGATTACACAAAATAACATATTGAGAAATTACCTCTGCCCATAAAATACATATTTTTCATCCGATCACAGTAATTTTTGGTAGACTCATAAAGGGTTACTCAAAAAGATCATTCCGGTGAAATTTGGTTGAAAACCACCAGTTACATTCTGAGAAAATGATTTTCAAAGTTTCCACTAAATAACATATAGAGAAATGACCTCCGCCCATAAAATACATATAATTTTTTATAGACTGATAAAAGGCCACTCAAGGATCATTCATGTAAAATTTAAATGGTATCCATCAATTAGAATCTGGGAAAACCCCCTTTTAACCATATTTCGAAATAAGCCACGCCCATTAAATCCATGTTTGTCATTGGATCCAAATTTCTTGAACAACTTTGAAAGAGGATCACCCTAGGATCGTTCCTGTGAAGTTTGATTGAAATTCATCCAGTAGTTTCTGAGGAGATTTTTAAAGAAAAAGTTTACGACCGGACGCACGAACGGACGACGGACACAACACTATGACAAAAGCCCCAGTGGCCTTCGGCCAGTGGAGATAAAAATTCTATAAAAGGATATTAATTGATTGTTCCGCGATTTTCATTCTCAAAGAAAAGAAAGGGTAAGTGTTCATATAAACGCGTAAAAAGTTGCAGACACTGGTCTCGACTTTGGCTTTCGTGTGTTGAAATGTAAAGTAAAACCCCTTTGCATAAACCTTTATCGCATGGCCTGAATGCTTTACTTTACTTGCTCAGACTGTATCCGTATTCATGTGTATACCGATATTTCCATTAATTTGCCTTTGTTTTTTATACATTAGTAGTGTCAGGGGAGGTTGCCATTCCAGTAATTTCATTTCATGAAGGACCTCCCATTGACTATTGGGAAATAAGGGGCAAATTACTCACTCTGTCAGAAAAGTAGTTCTACGCAAGCAAAAAATTCACCCGACCTCAGAATTGAATATGATTTCACACTTAGAAGATGTTTTTGAGGTTGCAACAAGTTACGTAGACTCCTTGTTTCACTCCATTTTTGAAATGCATAGTTGTCAGACGGTTACAATTCTTGAAAAAGAGTAAATTGAATCTTAATGAGTACTACTGTTTTGAAAACCTATTAACATCTGACAGGATTGTTCAAACGTGGTATTAACACTGGTGAACGTAAACGTCCACCAAAAAGGAAAATGTTTAACGCATGGAGGGTATCTGATGTTGCGAAATGATATGAGCCTGTGCGTGACAATTTCAAAAGTATGCAAAGTAAAGGTTCTGGCCAGGCTGTGCATCTCAAAGTGTCTTAAGGCTAACAGGCAATCTTCTAATTACAATATAGCTATCCCGGCTGCCTAATGTTGTCTGTTCAAGTTCATGTCAAATTGTTGGAAATGTCACTCACAGGCTCATTTCTAAACGTATTTTCACAAAAAAGTACTGCATGTGGTATTGCTATCTAAACTGACAAATATTTCTGTTGTTCAAGAGAAGTAAACGTTTTATATCACAGAGAAAAATATATACTCTAGTCCGCATGTTTACTAATATTTGTGCTAAAATAAATGCGATTTTTGTGTTCAGTGTGGAGCTGACGACAGATACGGCTGATTAAAAGATTGTATTAATTAATCCATGCCTTGTTGTTTCCCTCTGATTTATAGTGATAAATAACACGTGTATTCTTTGATGAATCTGGTTTCAATATACTGGGATTGCGTGTTTGTAATCACGTTTTGTCAGAAGGTTATCAAAAATCTTGTTCAAATTGTGGTTACAAACTTACAATTATTGTCGTGTCGATATATTCCCACATATCGATACCTTAGTGGTGAATCATTTGTGTCAAAGGTTCAATCAATTCTTGAACCGACGATGTGGACCTAAATATGTAAAATCTGTTATTAGATTTTATTTTAGACATGCTGGTCTTAACCTTGGCAAGCTATGACTGTTCGGTATGGAAGACAAGGGGATTTGTGAAAAAATATAATCACTAATCACCAAATGTTTTACCGAACAATAGATGCAATTCATTTTCAACAAAAAACGAGAGGTAACTCACATTCAAAAATATTTCTTCACTAGTCGAAATTCACCAAAAGAATATTCATCTTGAAATAATTGAAGTCAGATACATACTAAGTGTTTCTAAAAAGTTCGAATAATCACCATTTTTTTCCAATAAAATTCAAGGATGCCATACCACGTGACAAATGACGTCATTCGTAGGCGATGGAGGGTAGATTCCCTAAAGGAGCTCGCTTCGAGTTTTTCATTTCACCAGGCCTATTCGAAGCACAAAATAGTTAAGGAATTTTACATGACTGCTTCTTTTCCGATAACACATCATCATAGTGTCAAACAGCCACAACATGTACATGATGATAAAGAATATTTGATAGAAATTTCAAGAAAAATCCATCCACAAAATTTGACGGGATGAGATTTCTACAAGGAATGTTACATGAAGGCCCCTATTCCCACGACACAGAATAAAATTGTCAATCAGCTTCAATGTGTACATGGTCAAATTATGAGGAACATTTACTCCGGAGTTTCAAGAAGATCCATCAAGAAATGTGCAAGTTGAATAAACTAGAAATGTTATACCCTGAAGTCAAATACAATGCCAAATAAAAAGAGATCTTAGGAAGGATTATCTGAAGACCATTCCTGATAAAAGTCACTCATATTAGATAACTTATTTGAAAGATATAAATCATTTAAGATTTCACTGCATGGACCATTTTTTGTGACTAGAGTGCCAGTACAGTCCACAAATTTAACAAAGAAATATGAAAAAGAATGTCGCAATATTTATTTATGTTGAGTTTGATTAAACTTAGAATAGTAGAAGAGAAGAAAAATTTTAAAATTTTTATCATATGTTACCATTATTCCAATGACTTGAAAGCTCCTTGACCACATCTATATAGCCCAATAAGAAGTTAGATGAAATCTAAAACGCATGTTGTAACAGTCATTCCGGTGAATTAAGTTGAACTTTAGACAGTAGATTAAGAGAAGATATTTTAAAAAATTCGTTAAATGGTTACAGCCCATAGAGCCCGTGTCATAAAGCCGTCCAGAACTTTCCGATCGAATCTAAAGGAACATGTTTTAAGCATCAATCCTGTGAAGTTCGGTTGAATTCTAAATAGCAGTTTCAGAGAAGAAGATTTTTTATATCATCACATGGGACCATTTTTTTATTAACACGACAGCCCATAGAGACCATGTCATCAGCCTGATCAGAATTTTACGAAAAAATTGGAAAGTGTATTTTCCAGTCATTATTTCTGTGAAGTTTTGTTGAATTCTATAAAGTATTTTTAGAGAAGAAGACTTTTTAATATTACACCATATGGGACGGAGCAGCCCGTAGAGCACATGTCATGTACCCGATCAGAATTTTCAGCCATGAGTAAATGACCTAGCGGAAAAATATCCAGGTCAAAAAAGTAAAAATGCGGACCAAGAAGTTTGCATTTGCCCTTGATGATTAAATGTCATATTTGCTTATCCCAAACTGCTGGGTCTTGTTGAGATTTTTTATCCAATAGGTCACTCATGCTTTACTATGATAGTCGGACCAGACAGAGTTTGCTTCAATGCAACACAATACAACATCTTTGAATGAGAGACGACTTCACTAAAATGTTTTTGACCTGGAAACTTATTGAATCTACGTGCTACCCAGTCGGAGCTGTGCAAGATCGGTTTGTTGCTAGGTTAAGCTAATATATTGTTTGGGATTGTCCTTTCTTTTACTATGAGACTCATTTTTTGCTTCAATAATGCTTGCATAGTAGTAGCGTTTACAATGCATTTCATTAGTACAAAACTAATGCCTTCTCTAGAAATGGCTGCATGAAGTTGTGTTGTCTCTACACGTTGTTTTGTTGTATTTTTGGTTTTGTTTTGTTTTGTTGTTGTTTTTTTTTTATTATTATTATTATTATTGTTCATTTCCGTCAAAAAATGTTTTACAATTAATATGATGAAAAGGTATAGAAGACATTGGGTTTTAATTATCACACGTTGAGTTTCCTCGCCGTGGTAAAACTGCTGATGGCTGAGAGTTGATAGACACAAACAAGCAAGAATATAAAATGGCTTCATGTTGATTACAGATTAGCCCTGGAAAATGTAATTGGAACATAAACTGGCTTTCTTTATTACTATGTTATGTAAGTTAATTTCGAATTATTGCTCTGTAAAAAAGTTTATTCCAGACACCATAATCAACTAAAATTTTAAATAAATCCGTTATAAACTAAGGGAATAAATACGGTATTCCTAAAATATGCATATACGTAATTTATTTAACCTATTTCACATAATACCATCTTTTGAAGTTGCTGTAGCTTTAAGATCGGAAGAAATGAGAACAATGAAGAAATTGCTTGTGACAAGCAATTCCACCATTATCCACAATATTTGTTCCTGGAGGGACAAAGTTTTTTAGAAAAAATATCATGAACTTTAATTGTGGTCTCTTACTCCTCTAACATTTGACCGTCTAATTGTTTACCATTTTTTATGAATACGTCATACCCCTTCATATCTGAGGTATTTAACTAAACATTTGATTGCTAGTATAGTTTAACGAGTAATTTTTTTTTTTTTTGTCAAAATCACCAAATTTGTTTGTAGTCTATGAAAACCCTCGACATTTTTCAAAGAAGACCAGAAACTGTATTTATAAGTTTTCTCGAAAACAATAAATAACAAAATTTTCCTGGTTAATTATAAGGTAAGAAGACACTTTCGGCATAAAAATCGGCTAATTCATGTTTTGATTAATGGTATGTCGAGGATTTTAGGGTTTGTCGAAAATAAACAAGTTGTTAACATGGCCAACGTAATTTTGTTAGTTCTGAATTTCTTGTATTCTTCAACTAGAGCTCAATTTTGGATGTGGGTAAAAGGGGAGGCAGTGTTTTCAGCAGTATAAGAAAATAGACCGATTTATTTTTCTTGTATTTATTAAACCCTGAGAATCGTACTACATTACCAATAAAGCTATTTAAATCTGGTGCTTTATTATCATAAAATGACATGTTTATGGGATGGACCTGTCGCTAATCAGGATCAACTACATCATAAAGTCAAGATTATCCAGCTGCGGGGAAACATAGGTAGCTTATAAAAAGCTTTCTGTTGTTTTATAACTTGCATATAATGCATCTTAGAAGATAAAGATACAGTTCAATTTCATAAGGGGTGGCATCGCATTTGTGCAAAGATTTATAGAAATACAAGTCCTTAAATTCTTTGGTCCTTTAAGATACACTTACATACAACCTGACTTCATTGTCACCATTTAGGTAAACCATGGTACATGTATACTTAAAAAAAATTGGGAACTTTCTATTGATTGGCATAAAATTCAGTATAATCATTCAATCAACGATTTTTCCTCTCAATAAAAGGACCTTCTGTATTAAATGTTACAAACAATGATAGATTTTAACAAATTTTCTGTCACAATTGAATGAGTTTTGGTCTCTCTGTTAATCATGAAAAAAAAACATTATACAAGTATGTGCATACTCTGCAATATATGGAAACTATCTTCAAGGGGTCAATAAGACTTTCGTTGTTGTTAAATATTGTGGTATAAGTATTTCGAAATGTATTTTCCTCTTTAATTAGTTTATTTTGTGATGGAAAAAAAGGCTAAAAACTAGTGAATACTTGTTGTTATAAATAACAGCTTGCAAAAGAAATTCATCACTTTGTGATTTCAATTTTTAAAAATTATGTTTCTGTAAAAATGGCAATTTCTGTTTCTACAAATTAGAACTTTCTTATTCAACTATTCTTTTCCTGATAAATACATTTAATGAAAGACAATCAACACATTACCTTTGAATTTCATATAGCGGTCTCTGAATTGCTATAATTTTGCCCAATTAGAGCTTTTGATATAGATTTTTCAATTGGGATAAATTTGAGTGGTTGCTGAATCTTGGATAAAAAGAACTCTTTTTAATGCTGCAGGTACATTTTATCATGCTGCAGTAAAAACGTTTCATCATACTGCGTGATATTTTTTTTTTATTATTTTTAATCATGCTGCAGAGAAATATTTCTTCATGCTGCGGAGATTTTTTTTTTTTTTTTCATGTGACAGGGATTTTTTTCCTTATTCTCTTGCAGGTTATTTTTTCTAACATGCCTCGGGAAAATTCTTTTATTGTGATGCGGGTTTTTTTTTTTTAATCATGCTGCGCTTCGTGGAATTTCTTTAAATCATGCTTCATGGAAAAGTTTTTATTTTGCTGTAGGGAAATTTTCTAACATTTTGCGAAGAAGTTTTTCAGCATGCTGGGTTTTTTTTTTCATATGCTGCAGGGAATGTTTTATTTCGCTTCGGAATTTTAATTTATTTTAACTGCGAACTGCGGGGAATATTTTTTTCTATCCTGCTGCGGGGTAGTTTTTTTATTATGTTGCCGGAAAAATTATTTATCATGCTGAGTGGATGGGGTTTTTTTTGTTGTTGTTTTTGTTTTTCATGCTGCAGGAAAAAACGCTCATGCTGCAGGAAAATTTTTACCATGCTGCTGGAAAATTCTTTTATTTTGCTACATGGAAATTTTCTGTAATGTTTCGAAGACAGTTTTTAGCACGCTGCGGCTTTTTTTCATATTTTATTTCACTGCGGAACTTTTTATATTTTATAATTGTGGGGAATATTTTTTCATTTAACTGCGGGGTTATTTTTTTTTTTTTTTTATTTTCCCACAGGAGATAACTTTTGATCAAAAACACAATTTCCCGGCAAGCAAAAGACCCGGAAACATGGTGATATTTTTCCCTGAAGCAAGAAAAAAATGCCAGCATCATGATAAAAATATTTCCCCCACAGCAGAATAAAAGAAAATTTCCCAAAGCGTGACATAAAGTTTTTCCTGAAGACATTAATTCAAAATTCTCCTCAGCATGAATATATTTTATTGCCTGCGACATAATAACGAAAGCCAAGAAAGCAGGGTGGAAAAAATCCATGTAATCATAAAAATATTCCCTGAAGCATAAGAAATAAATTACAGATTGTTTATAAAAAAACAATCCGCCGCAGCATGATAAAAAATTAACATGCAGAAAAAAAACAACCCGAGGCAGGATTTTTATCATGCTGCGTGGCTTTTTTATCATGCTGCAGGGAAAAAAATCATGCTGCGGGGAAAATTTTTTACGTGCTGCGAGATTTTTTTTTTAAATTTGCTGCAGGAAAAATTTTCTATCATTTTGAGAAGTTTTTTAGCTTTCGGGGGGATTTTTTCATATGTTGAAGGGAACTGTTTTAAAATTTTATTTCGCTGAGGATTATTTTATTTTTTATAACTGCGGGTAATATTTTTACCATGCTGCGGGGTATTATTTTTCATTCTATCATGGCACGTGATTTTATGTCTATACAAAGCATGCGGTCGCATCGTGGTTAAATGGGCACCAATCATCGAAAAAGGTTCCAATTGGCTGTTCCATTTCGCCCATGTACAAATCTTTATTGATGTCACATTAGGTAAAGTATATTGGCAAGGCAACTTGATCCAAAAAAAAATCCTCAATTTTGTCTATATTACGAAAATAGTTAAAGGTTTTCAAAGCGTAGGGGTATTATACTTTGAAAGACTTTCAAATTATCTGTGGCGAATTATATTTTATCGATGACGTAGTTCATGACGTAGTTTAAAATTATGACGATTATTGTTTACACTAGTTCACTTTATCCGGATGGATTTATAGATTAAAAATTGTACGTTACTCGACTAAGGAGTATTTTTTAACAGAAATTTTGATTCTAGTCGTAATCTATGTTCACCTTGTGATAAATAACCAGGATGACATTATATTGATGTTTGCTTTTAACATTACAACAACGAAATCGTGAAAATAAACTTTAAAGTTGAGATGAGCGATCGACGAGAAAATCCATGGCATTTTTTTTTTTTTTTTTAATTCTAAGGGTATGTTAACTTCGTTTGATAGTTTATTTGATTGCTAGACTCTTTCTTACTTAGGCATTTGTGGTTCTTAGCCGTTGATATTTAGGCTTTATCCTACTCCTTACCTACGGCCCCACTGAAGTTCACTTGATGCGGTAAAAATGAATCCTTGTCCCACTTGAAATTTTGGATTGAAGATAGCGTGATAGATGCATATGTTTGTATGCTTATATTGACAAAAACGAATTAAGAAAAATTATGTACGTAATTTTGTTCATTTTATTTAATCAAATTTAGGGTCATTTTTAAAAGAATCGAGAGCATAATATTGCTTACCGTCGCTTACTTTGGTGAAAAAGAATACAGGGAAAAAGACTAACAATTTTAACTTAGGGGCCCAGGCTGCCAAAATTCAATATTTTACATTAGGGATATGGGCATCTTCTGCAGAAATCTAGGGGCCCAGCCCAAAATCTAGGGGCCATGGGCGACTGGGCCCCTGCTAATCTTTTTCCCTGGAATAGCGTGCATTATCAAATGAAACTAATCCGCAGTTGTTGTAGACTTGGTATCTTAGCGATTATTTCCCGTGGAATAGTGAAAATTTAGTCATGATAGAATTATAATAACAAATTATAACCGTTGTTTATTGAAAATTTAACCACGCTTCTGAGTTCTAAGGCTCAATGAATAATCCACTCGAGTTAAAGCTCTCGTGGATTATTTATTGAGCCTTAGAACTCAGAAGCGTGGTAAAATTTTCAAAAAAACAACGGTAAGAATTCGTTATACTAAAATGATGCTGCAGGAGAAAAATTTTAATCATGCTGTGGGAAAACTGTTTAACCATGTCATCTATCATGTTGGGTACTGTTTTTTTCATTTATTTGCTATAATGTTGTGGATCTTCTTTTACAACATTTTGCAAGGAAATATTCTATTGATCTACAGGATTTTTTTATATCCTGCTGTTGGAAAAATTTTTATAATGCTGCAGGAAATTTCTTTATCATGCCACATTGGATTTTTTCATCATGTTGCTGGATTTTCTTCTCATCATGCTACATGATTTTTTTCTTTGCAGGGAAATTTTCTATCATGTTGCGATGAAGAATTTTAGCATGCAGAGGGTTTTTTTTATATCGCTGCGGATTTTTTCTTTATTTTTATTACTGCGGGGAGTATTTTTTTATCTTGCTTGCTGCAGGGTGTTTTTTTTTTTTTTTTTTTTTTTTTTTGATTTTGCTGCAGTAGAAATTGTTAATTGTGTTGCAGGGAATTTCCTATACTGCCTTCGTGAAGTTTTTTTTATCATTCTGCGGTTTAATATCATGTTGTAAGGGATTTTTTTATCAAACTGTCTAGAATTAATTTCTGATGCCACATTGATTTTTTTATCATGCTGCAGGGTTATTTTGTATGTCATGCTGCGAAGAAAAGTTTCATCATGCTGCTTTAAAAAACATTTTCATGTTGCGAGGTGTTTTTCCCCCTTTTTTTATGATGGTGAAGATATTTTTTTTTTCTTTTTTGTTTTTTTATGTTGCAGATTTTTTTCAACATTTTGCAAGGAAATATTTTATTGAATGACAGGAATTTTTTTATATCCTGTTGTGGGAAATTTCTTTATTGAGCTACAGAAAATTTCATTATCATAATGCGGGGAAGTTTTCCATCATACTGTTGGACTTTCCTTTAATCACGCTACATGGATTTTTTTTTCACTTTGCTGCGGGGAAATTTTCTTTCATGTTGCCAAGAAGTTTTCAAGCATACTGAGGGTTTTTCATATCCTGCAGGGATTTTGATTTCGTTGCGGATTTTTTTTTTTTTTTTTTTTTTATTACTGCAGGGATTTTTTTCTTGCCGCGGGGTATTTTATTATTATCATTATTATTAATATAATTTATAATTTTACTACAGGAGCAAAATTTTAATAATGTTGTGGATAATTTTTTATCATGTGGAAGTAGAATTCATCATCTTGCTACTAGATTATTTTTGTAACGCGTGTGTATTTTTGTATTTTTATTTATTTATTTTTTATTTTATTTTTTTATGCTGCAGTGAATTTGTTCATCACTCTATAGGGAAAAAAATCATCATGCTCCCGGGAAATTTTTTTTTATCATGCTGTCACAAAATGTTTCATTATGCTGATGGGATTTTTTTTAAATCATGCAGCGGGGATTCTTTTTTATTATGTTTTAGGGTGTTTTTTAATCATGCATTGGTGATTTTTTTTATGTCACAGTGGGAAATATTTGTTATCATGCCGAAGCGAAAATATCTATCATTTCTGTGTGGAAAAAAACATTCATCATTGTTCCGATAAAAAAAAATAAGTAATTCCTCGTCAAAATCTTTTCATCTTGCTGACGGGAAAATTATGTGGGGACTTTTTTTTTCTTTTTTTATAATTATTGTTTTCATTATTATGCTGTGTTTTTTTTTTTTTTTTTTTTTCATTCTTCAGGGATTCTTACATAATACTTGTTATGCCTCGGGGGTTTTTTTATACCGCAGGAACAAGCTTTTATCAAACTACAAGGGAAATCTTTAATCAATATACACGGCTTTGTTTTTATCGTGCTGCGGTGATTTTTTTTTATCATGCTGTGGGAAAAATCTTTAATTATGCCCAAGAAAAAAATTATCATGCTGTGGGGAACATTAAAATTATGCTCATGAGAAAATTTCTATTATGCTGGCGGGAAACTTTTAAGCAAGCCACAGCGATTTCTTCTTATTTTGTGGGGAAGTTTTTTTCTTGCTTTTGTGTGTTTTTGTATCATGCAGTAGAGAAAAGCTTTTTTCATGCTATGAAAATGCCTTTTCGTTCTGCAGGTAATATCCATCATCTTGCGGCAGAATTTTTTTTAAAAGAATGAAGGCCATTTTATGCTCCCCGAAGGGAGGGCATATAGCCGCCGCTTCGTCTGTCCGTCCGTCCGTCCGTAATTCCGTCCGTCCGTCCGTCCGTCCGTCCGTCCGTCCGTCCGTCCCCACCTATTTCTCCATAACCCTTGGGCCAAATCAAATGAAACTTACCATATGAACTCCCTATGATATAGTGATGATGCACCTGTGACGGTTTTTGGATTTGAGGCCTCGTTACGGGAAAAGAGGACTTAGGGTAAAAACAGTTTTTCCCAAATTTCTCCTAGTCTAACTGTCAGAATTTAGTGAAATTTCATATTTGAGTAGCAAATCAGATGCCCTTTACTATAAACAATTTGAAATTGACGTAAAAAAAAATTATTATGGAAAAAGGGGGCTTAAATGTTTGTTACCTTTACGTTAGCATGTAAAATAGATATTCCGTCCGTCCGTTCCCACCTATTTCTCCATAACCCTTGGGCCAAATCAAATGAAACTTACCATGTGAACTTCCTATGATATAGTGTTGATGCACCTGTGACGGTTTTTGGATTTAAGGCCTCGTCACGGGAAAAGGGGACTTAGGGTAAAAAACAGTTTTTCCCAAATTTCTCCTAGTCGAACTGTCAGAATTTAGTGAAATTTCATATTTGAGTAGCAAATCAGATGCCCTTTACTATAAACAATTTGAAATTAACGTAAAAAAATATATCATGGAAAAAGGGGGCTAAATGTTTGTTACCTTTACGCTAGCACGTAAAATACAGTTTATTCTTTCATTTGTCCTAGTCTTATGCTCAGAATTTGATGAAATTTCACATTTCAGTAGCAGATCAGATGCCCTTTACCATAAACTATTTGAAATTTGTGTCTAAAAATATGTCATGCAAAAAGGAGGTTTAATGTTTGTTACCTTTATGTTTGCTGTGTAAGATTACACCTTATTTGAGTCCTTGCAATCTGACCACAGAGCATATCTCCTAAAGTATAATAGCTATCAACTTGAAACTGTATGGGTGGATAGATCTTATGTGGGTGAAGTGCAGTGCACAAGAACTACAACTCTTGCTTGCATAATTTTGGAGTTATTGCCCTTTGTTACTTTTGATACTTAGATTATGTATGGAGCATATCTCCTAAAGTATAACAGCTATCAACTTTAAACTTTATGGGTGGATAGATCTCACGGAGGAGAAGTGCTATGCACATGAACTACAACTCTTGCTTGCATATTTTTGGAGTTAATGCCCTTTGTTATTTTTGATACTTAGATTTTGTCTGGAGCATATCTCCTAAAGTATAGTAACTGTCAACTTGAATCTTTATGGGTGGATAGATCTCATGGAGGAGAAGTGCAATACACCTGAACTACAACTCTTGCTAGCATAATTTTTGAGTTATTGCCCTTTGTTATTTTTATTACTTAGATTTTATAGTAGGCAAATCTTTGACAGTAAAAAAGAATCTTTTATCTATTAGGCTTCAGTTTACTATCAAGCTTTCTTCGCGGGGGATGTCCATGTCCAACATGGCTTTTGTTTTTGTGACAATGCCTTATTCGGGGAGCATAATCCGTCTCTGACGGCTCTTGTTCATTGTTCTGAAGAGAAATATTTTATGATGCTGCGGGACTTTTTCTTTTTGCTCTTTTTGCTATAGGAAACATATTACATACTGCGGTAAACGTTTTCGAATCCTGCTCGTTGGATTTTCATTGTGTATGATTTTTTTTTTTTTTTTTTTTTTTTTTGTCTTGCTGCTGCAGAAATTTTTTTTCACGTTGCGGAAAAATGTCTCATCATGCTGCAGGGAAAATATAATATCTTCCTGCGGAATTTTCTTATAATACTGCAGGGAACTCTTTGATCAGAATATCTTCTCATCATATTGCCGGGAAATAAATCATCATGCTCCCAGTAAAATTTACTTTCATGCTTTGTCAAAAAAAAATTATCGTGCTGTGGGCTTTTTTCTTATGCTGTTGAGAAAATTTCTTATCATGCTTCGGGGACTTTTTAATCATGCAGCAGAAAACACTTGTTATCATGCTTCGCAGATTTTTGTATCATGCTGCATGGAAATTTCTTCATGCTAAGGGAAAGAAAATTTATTATTCGGCTTGGATACTTTTTTGTAATTTGCTGCAGAAGTGTCTATTTCTTATGCTGTAGCAAATTCTTTTGTTATACTGCAGGGAAAATGTTTTAATATGCAATGGGGAATTTTTTATCGTGCTACAAGGAAAAAAATCTTATGCCGCAGGAAAATCTATTTATTGCTGCAAGCATCTTTTTGGTCATGCTGCATTTTATATAAACATTTTATATTAAGTTCCAGGAGTAGAAATTAAATCATGCCGCGAGGACAATTTATCATCCATGCTGCAGGGGAAAAATCATCAAAATATAGGTATTATTTTATAATGTTGCGTCAAATTTTCATAATTCTGAAAGGGATTTTTTTTTATCATGCTGTGGATTTTTTTTTTCTGTGTGGATATTTTCTTCCCCTGCTTCCGGGATATTTTATCATGCTGCCGTGAAATTTTGTTTAAATGCTTCGGAAAATATCATGCTGCAGGAATTTTTTGTATGGTTATGCTGCAGCGAATTTTTATACGACCGACGGGTCGTATTATGTTATCGTCTGCATCGTCTGTCTGTCTGTCCGTCTGTCTGTCCGTAAGCAAATTCGTGTCCGGTCAATAACTTTCAAACTAAAAGGCCTATGCTCTTGAAACTTCACAGGTGTATAGATCTCATAGCTAGGGTGTGCAGAGCGCAAGAACTACAGCTCTACCATTTGTTATTTTTGAGTTATTGCCCTTTGTTTGATTCAGTTAGCAAATTCATGTCATGTCCATAATTTTGAAACTATAAGGCTTGTGGTCTTGAAACTTCACAGGTGTGTAGATCTCATAGCTAGGGTGTGCAGAGCGCAAGAACCACAACTCTACCATTTGTAAATTTTGAGTAATTGCCCTTTGTTTGATTCAGTTAGCAAATTCGTGTCCTGTCAATAACTTTCAAAATACAAGGACTACGATGTTGCAATTGCACATGTATGTATAAAAATAATATACTATAATGTTTGCTAGAAAACATATCCTAAGGATCAATAATAAGTTCAAAACATTGCCTGGAGTATCTTATTATTATGTGAGGAAATTATTTTTTCATGTTTCGGAGATTTTCTTTTCATGCTACCATGATAATTTTGATTTTGCTAAGGGGATATTTTTATCGTACATCTGGGACTTTTTTATTATGCAGTTGGAAATATTTGTGATCGTGCTGTGCGGAAAAACTTCTACCATGCTGCGTGGAAAACGTTATCATGCTTCCGATAAAAAATTCTATCATGCTGCATCGATTTTTTTTTCATCTTGCTGACGGGAAAATCATTTTTCTTACTGCGGGGAATTTTATTTTTTTTCATACTTTAGGGAGTCTTTAATAATGCTGCGGGGAATCTAATCATGTTGCAGGGGAATTTTTTATCAAGCTACAGAGAATTTTTTTTATCATACTACAGAGGTTTTAATTTTCATTTTGGGGGATTTTTTATCATGCTGCAAAGGAAATTGTTTAATTATGCTGGCGGTTTTTAAGCAAACTGAAAAGAAATATGTTATGATGCTTTTCCTTTGCTGCGGGAAACTTCTTAGCATGCTGCGGGTAATAGTTTCAAATCATGCTCATGGGAATTTTTTGTCTTACTGGTGGGAGGTAAATGTTTCATTCATGATGCTGCAGAAATGTTTTAATCATGTTATCGGAAAAATGTCTAATCATACTGCAGAGAAAACTTATTATTTTACTGCGGGTAATTTCTTATTATGCTGCAGGGAACTTTTTAACTTGCCTCCCGGATTTTTTTCCATCACGTAACGGGGAAATGATTCATCATGCTCTCTGTAAAGTTTTCTATCATGCTTCGCAAAAATGTTCCAGCATGCTGATGGGAAATATTTTATCATGATGCGGGTATTTTTCTCATTATGCTGTGGGGAATTGTTTTATCATGCTTCTGTGATTTTTAAATCGGAGATTTATACCCTTTTCCAGAAATCCAGTCTGTTTGACCCACAACATTTTTTACCTTTATCTTCTGAGCAATGCGTTCAAACCAAATTATGTGTTTTCAAACACCGAAGAAACGGCCTTTTCAGTCACAATCTACAAACTTTGTTTTTATCTTATTTACTTTTCGACAAATAGAGAAGAGGCTAATACAAAATTTGATGTAATTTTCGCTTTTAGTAATTACCAGTTATTATTTTCAGTGTTTATAACAAGATTTAGGGTTGAGTAAATGAGTTGAAACGTACAATAGGTTAACTGTAAAATAAATTTGTAGCACTTACAATATTACTGCTCTGATTTTTTTCTCGAACGGTCATTTACCAGTTGTAGGGCTGACAACCAATCAAATTCTGTTATGATTATCACTAGGTTAAAACCCACGCGTAAATTCAGACCACGTGGTAGATGCAAATTGACATCGTCTGCTCGAAATGTGTCAATTAAGTTGTTTGTCATTGGTCAATGGTCGTCTGCACTCTCAGTCTGACAGGGAGCGTGGGAAATCTACTGGTGGAATGAGTACTGTTGACTATGTGTTAACAAATAGAAATAATTTTGTAATTTTGAAATATTTGATTTCAATGAGCACTCTGATCACGCTCCAATCCTATTTTCAATAAATTCAAATTTGAGTATGAAGAAAAATTATTCAACAACAAATAAACCGACAAAAACATACGATAAACTAATATAGGATAGCAGTAAGAGCGATCTATTTTTAGAATAACTCATGAATAATCATAGAGTGCTGCTAGATTTAATCGATTGGTCAGAAACCAAAGATATAAATAGCATAGTTGCCGATTTAACGTGTTTCTTGAGGGAAAATGCATTTATAGTATTTGGGAAAACCCAATGCTTGAAAAACAAACATGTTGGTAATCAAAATTGTAAATAGTTTAATGAAAAATGTTTTGTTGCTAAACAGGCTTTTTAACTCTAGAGAGAGGAATAATATTAACAGACAAGCTTTTAGCTTGGTGTGTGCTCACTATAACAACGTAAAAAAATCTGCTAAGAAATAATTTAGACTAGCAGAGGGCTATCGAATCAGCAAACTTTCAAAATCGGACCCACGAGGTTGGATGAGCTGGCGATGTCCTCGAAAAGATGGAGTGTTAAGACAAAAAACTCACAAATTGGGCAAATATTTTACCAACTTTTATCGTCCAAATTTGAGCCCTTTTGATTGGCGAACTACTGCACTATCCCAGCCTCTCAATGATGTCCGATTTACAGTGCTGACAGCACTTTGATTTAATCATGCAAGAGGAAAAATTTGTTATCACAATTCGGGGAGTTTTTTTTATCATGATTCGGGGATAGCGCGTGGACACAATTTTATCATGCCCCCGGTAAAATATTTTATAATGCTGCATCAAAACTTTTCATCACGCTGACGGGAACATTTTTATCATGCTGCAGAGAAAGATTAAATTCAAGCAGCCACGAAAATGTTTAATCATGGTGAAGGGAAAAAATATTATCATGCTGCAGAGGTAACGATATATTATGCTGAAGGGGAAAAGTTTTATGATGATGCGTCATGCTGTGGGCATTTTCTTATCATGCTTAAGCAAAAATATTTCATCATTCTGTCTTTCTTTTTTTCTTTCTTTTTTTGTAAAACTCCTTGGAAAAAAATATTTTACCTTGCTGTAATTTTTTCAACCAAAATGCATGACAATTGTTTATTATTCTGAGGGAAGGGCCACAGGAATTGTATTCATATTGCTACAGGGAAAATGTTTGTCATGCAGGCAAAAATTTATCACATTTTTTTTATACTGAGAGGAAAATATCTTGCTGCAGGGATTGTTTTAATTATGTTGCTGGGAAAATATTTGATCTTGCTAGCCTGAAAAAATAACGTTGCTATAAGTTCTTAGCTCATTTGCGTAGCTTTTCCACTAGTATTATAACATCCATGTAATATCAAAATTATTCTACGGGGTTATTTCTCTCCTGCAACGTAGGTCATATTATTAGAATACGGCAATCTACATTAAAACTTAATTACATTCTCTAATCGATGTAATACTCAATTCAATCATTGCAATACTCCTTAACTTATGACTTTGAACTAACAGAGAGTTGTTGTCGAAAGCAATCATAATTGGAGATATGAAGGCTCTATCACTTACCATTCAAAAGTTAGGCCAACTCTATTTTTTTTTTTTTTTTTTTTTTTTTTTTTTTTTTGTTAAACTGACGACATAAAGGGCAAAAACAATATACCCCCGATCTTTCAATGCTGGGGCAAATAAGTGAGCAGAAGTGGACCACATCATGCACCCCTTGGTTTTCATAGCGACCATTTTTCAAGTCTGAATTGTGACTTGATATAAAGTAGTGGACTCGTAATAGATCCGCAACATTTTGGAACTCATAATCTGTTACAATGTTTACCGGTGTTTCTCAATGAATCATAAGGAAACCTCGTTTAACACTATTTAACTTCATGCCTCCGAAACCTTGCGGCACTATCACTGGTCCACTACCCTAATCTTTTAGCTGTATGTTTTCAAACACATAAGTCCATGTAACAGCATGTTTTAGTAAATGACGTCATTTTCCGCGTAAATATTAAATATCCCTCGTGTTTTCACGTGTTTTCAATCTAAGTGAGCATCTGTACTATTTACAGCTACAAACATCTTGATATGGACAAGGTGAATGATTTTGGGGTGAAATTAAATGGGTGCGATGAGTGGGTTTTGCTTGAAATTAAAGGGGGGTAATTCATTTTCGCTGATTTCGTCCAAATAGGTTCTTTATAGAGAGAGTCCTTTTTCTTAAAATGCCAATCAGGCGCTTACAATTCCAATTATGTCAGTGAAATCGTATTTTTTTTTTCAAACTATTTTCATTTTACATGTAGGTTATCTGTTTATCTTATCTTTTTAATGATTTTGGAGCGATTTGAATGGTTTGAGTGAGGGTTTGGAATGAATAAATGAACAGAGAACTGATTGAGCGATTAAGAACAATTTAGCTCACGTTTTTCCAAACAATAATTTAGTACAAAGTGGCAGTGTAGGCTGAAATCAGACTACACGTTTGTGTAGGCTGATCTTAGTCTGTACTGTTTGAAACGGTTTATGTGGAAAAGGTAGGGTAAGGGCTAATACTGATCAAAATATTATTATGCGACGAATATATACTCACGAGCAATGAAAACGCACCACCTGAATTTTCCCAGATATTTCCTTAATTTACAAAAACTTCAGACATGAATATTACCAATCTAAATAAATTTGTAATGGACCATTTACTACACAATAATGTTAGAGGAAGCTCAGAAACGGTCGAAGGTTTTTTGAATCTATGACTTATGAAAAAAAGATAAAAATCTTTTATCTGATATCTGCAAAGTAGGTTTGCATACATTTCTGTCGTTCGATTTTTTAGTAACATAACTCGTACTCAGTACAAAATGGTGGCTATCACGTTGTGGAACGGTTACCATAGTCTAGACAGTTGATTGGTGCATAGGCTAACGCTCATTAATTTCTAGATATACACCGTACCATCGCCGTCCCTGATGGACCTAAACATGTCATTTGGAGTTTGACGCCAATGTGATGACAAATCACTCGAAAACACGAAAACGAAAATGTTATTTATGATTCTTTGATTTTAATGGAAAAATAACTTCTTTTCTTCCTTGACCCCATACCACATGTAAGTTGAGATCGCTTAACTGCTTTTTTCTTAGAACAAATGTGAAATCTAATGCTGTATTTTAATTCTCTGAGAAACAGCACTTTTAATTATGCAATTTAAAACTTGTTTCAAAGGTACAATTAAATGAGCAAGCCAAAATGGTTTTTTAATGACCATCAAACAAGCAGCGACGTCTCATGAATGATGTTAAGACATGCGATGTCTACATGTTCCTTTATGGGTTGAAGACGATAAAAAAGTAGTTGATTGAAAATTTTATAATTAAGGACGGTTTGTGCAAGTTTTTGGTGGTGCGTTTTCGTTGCGCTTGAGTATATATAATCGCATAGTTAACATTTTAAACAAGGAACGACATTAACAAAATTTTAAGTATTTAATACATGTACATGAATTTGGAAAAAATACAGTGTTACAGAAAACTGTTCTCATTCCCTTAAATGTACAGCTAAATTTAACATGTATTGTAAATATTTTATAAGATATCAATCGATATTTTCACAAATTGAAATAGATCTTTTTTTAATATTTTGACCATAATCATTTTTTTAAAGTTCACGTTCAAATGAGAAATACACTTCAGCAGGTTCCTTCTTTGTTGAACTCATATTGTCAGCCTTACATGGATATATAAACAGTTCTTCTAAATATCAGTCCCTTCAGAAAATTGAAACCATCCTGAAAGAAAAAGAGATGGAGATAATTACAGTTGGTTATATCGTGAAATAGATTACATTCACCGTAAACAACGCTCCATAAACTCATTCTTAACACACCCAAACCATTCAAAACGCTCCAAAAACAGTAACAAATATAAGTTCAACAACTATCATGAAAAATGAAAATAGTAAGAAAAAGATTGCGATTATACTAATATAAATGAAATTATTAGTGTATGATGCTTCTTAAAAAAATCGGTAAACAATTATTTAAATTGCTTGCATATTTTATTAAAGGGAGGTAATTAATATCGCTAATTTCGTTCATTATAAACAAAATTAGCGATATTGGATTGCCTCCCTTTAATTTCACACAACACTAACTTATCCCACTCATTCAATGTCATTCCAAAGTCATTCCAAAGTCATTCCAAAATCAATCACCTTGTCAATTTCACTATGTTATTAACTGTTTCCGGTCTATGCTGTCTGTCAAAATGTCGATTTACCGATCGACTCACTCATTTATACTTTGCGCATGCCGATATCCATTATTTCCCACCATAATAGTCATATAATATTCAATATTTTGAAGTCATATAATATGAAATATTTTGAAAAAAAAACTGAACATATTTTGAGTGGAAATCGAACAGCTTGGTAAAACCGATATCAGAATTTCGAAACATTGGCAATTGTCACTTGATTTTACTTCGAAGCGCTATTTATATACCAACGTCAAGAAAAATTGTTTGGGTTTTCTGAAAGGCATTTTACATCGCTAGAAATATAGGTTAGCTTTAACAAAAACCCCTTTACACGTGTCAAAAGGAATATGGTTGTGATATCATGCATTTTCCATGCTTTAAGGAAGTAGACCCGTACTAGTTCCGCAACATTTCGGAACTTGCGATCTTTCACAATGTCGACCGAGGTTTCCGATGAAAATCATTAGGAAACGTCGGTTAACACTGTTAAAGTTTATTACTTCCGAAACGTTGCGGAACTATTACGGGTTCATTGTCTTATGATGAGAAGTGGTCAATATATTTCCGAGCACCACATGCTTCTTCTAGAGGTTGTTGCTCATAAACAAAATACAGTAAATTACGTCGTGAAATTGACAAAATGAATGATTTCGGAATGATTTTGGAATGAAATTGAATGAGTGTAAAGAGCGAGTTTTGGGTGATAAAAGGAAGGTAATCCAATATCGCTTTTTTTGTTTAGATGAACAAAATTAGTGATATTTATTACCCCCTTAGATAAAATAAACGTCCTTTTCTGTTTGTGTGTCTTCGTGGACCATTCAGACACTTTAAAATTCACGCCAGCTAATAAAATCATAGAATAGATATATCAATTTGAAATAAATGCCTATCGTTTTGAACGATTTGAAATGTTTTTGATCGATTTCAGTGCGTGTTTGAAACGAATAAATGGACGCTGAGTGAATGATTTCGAATGATTTTGATCGGAATGAATGTCAATTTTACGATGTTATTCACTGTACACGTATTTCTTTAGCATTTGATTTGCAAGTGATTCACACAAGAAGCTTTGGAATATTCTGACTTGTTTTTGTTGCAAAGACGACAGCGCGATTTTTAACTTCATAAATTGAGCTCTTGAAATGGGATCAGATCCATAAAACCATTTAAGCCTTGAATTGAGCCAGGCCTGACAGTTGATAAATTAGTGCGTCTTGTAAACTTTAGCAGGAAATACATGTAATCTGGAAGACTTGGTCAAGGTAGGCTGCTCGTGACGTTTGTACAACAAGGCAACCGCATCGGTAAACGTTACTGACGCTATTTGTATTTGACCAGATCTTTGGCAAAGGCATTAATATAGGCTTATGTACAATAAGTAAGTCGAAATTTTGGGGAAAACGCCCCGGAGGTCTCAGTTCCGCCAGTTCAGATGAGTCTTCTATCCCGTTGATGTCCATTTAATGCCTCTGTCTCTTTAATACGGACAAAGCCAATCAGTTTTCGGCACTTGTCACTACAATTTTTCAAGTAAATTCGTGCCAATACCATACCATAAACAGCTTTCTTTTCGGCAAAAGCATCACGTAGAACGCGTTTGTTTTGTCTTTGCATGACGTTTCCGTAGATGTCTCCACATACCTTATACTGATAAGGAACATGCCTTTGCTTATCAAGAAAAAACATCTGTTCTCTCCAAATCTTTAAGTGCAATATTCATGGCTCAACGATTTTATGCTTTGATCGTTAATCAATATGTCTAACCCCGTTATTGTCTTAAATTAGGGGTTGCAATTACGGAATATTTGTATTCAATCGAAAAAAAAATCAAAATAGTGAATTCTATTTATAATTATATAATATATATCAATGGAATTAGTTGAAATAGTTTATCCGTCACTTATGGTAAGTTCATCGATCTTGGTTAGCCTGATTCCCAATCGAATGACCTCGGTTTCGACACTAGTGCCGTTGTTACTTGGATTCCAAATGACGTCGGAAAGAAATGCACGGCTGTTCGATTTCTTTTAATACATAAAATTTTACTTTTATGTTGTGTTTTGTAATAAAAAAAACGAAGCACAAAATTGAAAAGTAAACTTATCTAATTAATCAGCGTATTGCCAGGTAAAAAGCTACATATTATACCTTTATTAGTCCTGGTAAAGACAGCCAAAAGACCACATTTGGAACAAGGTCTTTTCCAGTAGCACCAACTCTGAATTTGTTATAGCTCACACCGGCGATTAGATACACGGAGAATGTAACGAAAAATCTGAAAAGAATGTTGTCAAAAAATCAAACTGTAATATAAAAGGACACAAGAGAACGATTATGGTCCTAGATCGCTCACCTGAGTCTCTGTAACCCCTTGGACATCACATTAATTAAATAAGATGTCAACAAGGATATAATTTCTACCAAAGATCAATACCATGGAATATTTTCAGCCAAGAGAAAGAAAGATATGCCTTTTCGCTCTTTAATTCTATGTAGAAAGGGATGCACCCATGTGGAGCCCGAGAGTGACCCCAGGGTCTTGACATGAACAAACTAGGTAGAGGTCCACTAGATGCTGCTGCTTACTAAATATGAAAGCTGTCTGCCTTCTGGTGTTAAGGAAGAAGATTTTTGAAGATTTTTCCTATTTTCACCTATCGTGCTCAGATGAGCTAAAGGGGATGCGCCAGGACAAAGCCCAAATATGACCCCAATGTTTTGAAGTGAACAAGCCTGAAAGGGGCCCTCTAGATGATACAACATATCAAATATGAAAGCCACCTACCATCTGGTTTACAGAAGATTTTAAACGTTTTCGCACTTTGATTCTATGTAAAAAGGGATGCGCTAAGATGGAGCCCAAATATGATCCCAGGGTCTTAATATGAACAAACTTGGTAAAGGTCTACTAGATGATGCTATAAACAAAATATGAAAGCTGTTTGCCTTCTGGTTTCAGAGAAGAAGATTTTTGAAGATTTTCATTTTTTTACCCTTTTTGTTAAGGTTTAAGGGAAAGTTAAGGGTGGATTTCATTTGTTTGAACAACTTTGGTAGACTTTGACCCAAGAAACATTCCTGCCAAGTTTCATCAAGATTTGCCCACCGGTTTAAGAGAAGAAGACGTGTAAAGGAATTGTGGACGACGGACATTGGGCGATCACAATAACTCACCTTAAGCACTTCGTGCTCAGGTGAGTTTAGATTTGAAAAATACGTTACTTCTCAACAAATAAAAATTTATTTAAGTTGTATTAATGAACACGGATAATGTAACGAAAAATCGTAAAAAGAATGTTGCCAAAAAAATCAAACTGTGAACTATTAAAAAAAATGAAAATATGCTTTACTTCCCAACATAATTTATTTAAATTGTGTCAATCAACATGCCTGCTTTCGAATTGGCGAGAATGGAGTTTTATTGTATAGCCTATTGAAGTAATTTTGAGTATAAAGATATTTGTAAGGTTCCTAACAAGGAAACGCAATTGAAACCTGTTGCATTGTCTGGAAATATTTACTTTTTTGCTTAATGGTATTGAATTATGAAATATGAAGTCAATTTGTTTGGAGTTCATTGAGGTATGAAAATTAAAACCTTGTCACTCTCATGTATGAGTTTGCTTTGTGTAACAATGCAGTGCGGCTATTTTTTAGTTTGATGCCTTCATGAATTCAAAAAAGTATTCTTTTCATCTCATAAATAAGTCTTTATAAAAAGGTCCAAGTACTCTTTTGAAACACACAAAGTACTCAGCATATCGGGAAGTGTAGAATGTGTGTAAGATGTGTGCTTTAATTTCAAATTTTCGTTTTGTTTGTTTGAATGGGGTTTTCGCAGCTTTCAGCAATCTCTCAGTTATATCTTGACGGCTGGAGAATCTAACAATGAAGTCCTGGTATTTGTTACACCAGTGCCGTCTCTGCATCCTTTCCTAGTCCAGCTGCTATTCACCATAGGTCTTCGATTATCAACGAATTGGTAGAAGATAAATAGTAGGAAAGGATGTGTGCCGCAGTCGGAAATCAAACCCGGGACCTTTTAAACAATAGACCGCCGCGCTACGACTGCGCTATGACGACGGCCTTTCTGGATTGTCCAGGCTGATCAATGTTTCCGTTTGACTAACATGTGAAATCGTTGGAAATGTCACGCACAGGCTCAAATATGTTTTGTGATACGTACATGATAAGAAGAACTGAGCCACCACTCATGCCCCCTTCATCAGATCCACCACCTGACGGTACGGGAACTTTACAGGCAGCAGCTGCGGTTAACGTCATCGACTGATAGAAATGAAGATAGATGTCGATTTTGATATTATTTCATTTTGGCGTTGCTATGTCCTTAGATATAGTCTGGCGGGGAGAAATAATATTGTGCATGCAAATGGTTACATCTGAGAACAGGGTCCACTAAGAAATGCTATTTACATTTTACAACAGTTTAACTAGTCTATGACATTCAAAATAAGTGTCAATGATGATTTTAACGAACATATGATAATTTGATTTTAGATTTTCTTGTTGTTGCATCTGAATGTTTCGAAAAATGGCAAAATATTACTTTTGTATTTAAATATACATTCATACTTCACTAGTAAAATGAAATAGTCTCGTCATTTCTCAAATGACTTGAAGCTATAATCTCTATGATGTGTTTAGAAATTCGACATCACGGGGGAAATGCATAATATATTTGCAGTTGCATTAAAATAAAAAAGATGCTTGGCAAGGCTAAAAAAACAATAATTCCGTGTGAAGTTAATTTAACTTACATAGTAACTTGTAATTTGTTCCCCGGTCACCTCTAAAGTCGGAGTTGTGGCTGACTGGTTGCATACTAAGGTAACAATAGTATTTCTGAAATGAAATTGGCAAAGTAGAAGTTGGTGCTTTTGTCGCATACAAAAATTACTAAAGTATTTCTGGAATAATGGACGACACTGAAAGTAGGTATTTGAGTTGTTTCAGTTCAGCTGTATACAAACTTTACAAAACTATTTCTGGAATAAGGGACGACACTGAAATGTAATTGTTTGAGTTATTGCAGTTCAGCTACATGCGAAATTTACCAAAGTATTTCGGGAATAAGGGACGACAAAGAAAGTAAGTGTTTGGGTTGTGACAGTTCAGCTTCATACGAAAGTTACTAAAGTTTTCCAGTAATTAGGATTTGTTTGTTTGTTCGTTTGTTTGTTTTGAATTTGATTTAACCCTGCTTTCAACAATCTTACATTTATATCGATGGGGCTGGAGCACCTAACAATGGATTCCTGTTATTTCCCACACCAGCACTACCATTACATCTAGCCTCCAGCTGCTATCTTACATAGGTCTACATTCGTAGACCATCAACCCATAAACGACAATGAAAGTAAGTGTTTGAGTAGTCGCAGTTCGTTCACAGTCACATAATTTTCTTTATTATTGCTGGAATAAGGAATGTCAATGAAAGTTTATGTAAGAGTTGTGACAGTTCAGCTACATGCTTTATTTACTATATTATTTCTGGAATAAGGAATAACAAATAAGCTTATTTAACAGTTGTGTCCTAGTTCAAGATTTTGTAGTACATGTATGAGAATGTTCTCTGCCCTACGTTCAGGATGACAAAGTGGTGCAAACAGTTTTAGAATTATACCCCACTTTACACGTGTACATGCGTGCAAAGCTGGGTATAATTGGCAAACTGTTTGCGTCGTTTTGTCATCCTGAACGCAGGCTGGTCTGTGATCTGATGACTTACTCAGCACAAGCATTAATTTCCCTGTGACGGTTGAACATAATAGGCTTATACAGAAGGCTTTATATATGAAAAGACATTGATTGATTTCGTGTTTCTTAGCGGTTTTCCGTCACAAGTTTGGGTATTTTAGAAATAGACATTTCACTGACCCGTGCTAAGCTTTGGAGGATAAACAGTCTAAGTGCAATAAGGCATTATGTTGTAGATTCAATACTGTCATTATATCGAGGAATACCATGTCATTCCTATCAAAAGGGTTAGGCCTATATATAATTTGCAACTTAACTATACTTCCTGTGTGTAGGACATGTATAAGCCTATGACTTCTTTAGGCCAATCTGGATTTTTTTCTCCTCAGTTTGGACGTTTGGTAACGAAAAAAAATTCAAAAGTTAAATTGTTGTGAAATTGATACAGGTTACTGTCTGTTAAAAGTTAAAAAAAACATAACAAATTTCTTGATTTTTTTCCACAGGCGATTACTTAATAATCATTTTTTTTTTCTTTTTACGGGTTATCATATAACGTAAGAAAAACAAACTGATAATGTAACAAACTACCGTAAAAATCTCACCTGACTCCGTCAACGCTTTTATAATAGACTTCCAATGAAGTTCCGCTATACTGAAAGTCGGCCGAGTCTACATTGCCAACATCATAATATGTGACGTATTGCCAATCATACTGACAGACCTGTGGAATATATGTGATACATCAATAAAAATGGAACGCCGAAGAAACTCCGTAAAATATGTGATATGATATTTTAATAAACCCTCGATGTAGTTAAGAAAGCGCATGAAAGTGTAGTGGAGATTTAGACTTGACAGGGGCAACAATACGGGTTACTCGGGTGGGAATAAAATGAACGGTGTTTATTTTTCCGAAAATCAATGATTCTGACTTTACTTCACTATATCATTGCTTGTGAATTTACATTGAATTTGTATCTCAAATTGGCCTCTCTGACATCGTACAAGCCACCAGGTTTAATTACATAGTGATTCGAATTGACCAATCCTGTGTTGCCTGCTTAAACTCCGGATCTGTTGTTGACAGTATCTGCAATCTTTTGCAAGTTTAAGTTATGTTTAAATAAAAGTCCGATGACCTTGTCAGAACAGTACATCTATTTTCTCTGGCAAGTTGCCCTCTCTCTCGTTAACCATCGTTGGCCACTTAGGCCTTTTAATGGCGTACAAACTGTCATCAGACTAGGCTTTTACATGAAACATTTTTTTTTAAAGTAGATATAAAGCCTACCCTGCGGTCAGGATGAAAACATTAGTGAAGCGCTTTTGAAATTATACTTCGCTTTGAACGTATGTGCACGTGCAAAGCGGGGTATCAATTCAAAGCGCTCGCGAAAAGTTTTTACATCTTGAACGCAGGGCTGTGTCACGATCAAGCAACAAACATTCCAAATTTTGTTAAAGAAACATAAAGATCGACATGCCACAAACCGCTACACCATTACTCTGGATAAGCTTAGAATTGAAGTTTTTCTTTAAAATAGAAACCGATGGACTTGTATTGAAATTGGCTTCTCTCAATGAGCTTTTTGTACACATGTGCATTGTTGATCACGATCCTTTGGCAGAAGATAAGTCCTGCCGTGGATCGACATTAAGAGTGCATGTATAACGGACCAAAATATCGTTCAAAATGGCGCAATGGCAACCTACCCATCTTTCAATGAGATCTCTCTGATTGTTGTCTAGGTTTTGATATAGTTAAATTACTCGTCCGCAAAAGACAGGGGTCATGAAAGACAAAGACAAGGACAAGAAGACAGAAATTTACAAGGAGAAAGATTGTCTACCAAAGTCCACCGATCTTACATTGCTCATTTAATGTCCGATAAATGTTATGTACAGACTGCAGTATTTGTCTGCACATACATGTAGTAAGGCCAAATAAAGTTAAAAACATAATGAAATTGACACTCATTTCGATCAAACTCTTTCAAAATTATTCACTCAGCGCTTAATTCATTCATTCCAAACACTCACTTGAAAATCGATTAAAAGCGCCCCAAAATTATCAGAAAACAATCAAAATCGTTCAAGACGATCAACATTTAGTTCAAATCGATCTAATTATTCTATAATTTTTTTGGCTGGTGTGGCTTTAAAAGTGTCTGATTGGTCCTTAAGGACACATAAACAGAAAAGTACATGTATTTTATTAAAGGGATGTAATCCGAAATCGCTTATTTTGTTCATGTTGAACAAAATAAGCGATTTCGGATTACATCCCCTTATTCAACTCAAAACTCACTCCACACTCTCATTCAATTTCGTTCAAAAATCAATTTTACGATATTCTTAACTGTACGAAACACTGTATCCGTAGACTTAAACATCATTTGGAATGTATCTGGGTCCGAGATTATAAATTTTTCCTCTTGCTCAACTAAAAAGTTCCTCAAATTTTAGCTTAAATCATCATATGGAATGTATCTGGGTCCGAGATTATAAAACTTTCCCCATGCTCAACTAAAAATTTCCCCAAATTTCAGCTTAAATCTCACTTGGAAAACATCTGGGCTCGAGGTTTTACAACTTTTATCATGCTCAACTAAAAATTCCACAAATTCAGCTTGAGTTAATTAAAGCTGTAATTTTGTTGTAATACTTTAATTAACAAATGAAAATAAAAGAAAATATTAATAAGTTGTTAAAGAAAACAATTTATTAATATCTTATTTTACATTCATAAGTTTATTCACATTCTATATTTTAAAAAAGTTTCAGTTGAGCATAAAGAATGTTATAAACTCGGGCCCTGAAATACTATTAGATTTCTTAGAGACTGACTCAAGGTAGGCTACATGTCGCTAAAAAAAGGCTTCGCAAGCAAGCAAAGTCCACTAAATTTAATTCAGTTTCGATTTCCTTCGATTTTACAGAAAAAAATAGTTTCCTTCAGTTCCACATTACCCCCGATTACTGTTAATAGCATCGTGTCAATGACTGCAATTCCGATCGAAACCATTCGAAATCGCTCACTCAGCGCTCCATTCATTCATTCCAAAACACTCTCTCAAGCCATTAAAAAAAACCTCTAAAACCACTTAAGATGATAAAATCAACAACTACATTCAAAATAAAAATCGGTATATAAAATCCACTATTTCACTGATATTATTGAATTTTGTAAGGGGCGTATGATTGGGTCGTGAAGATATATAAAGCTAGTCATAGAACCTGTATGCATATTTCATTATTATGTCTATCTTCAACAAAATTAGGGATATTGAATTACCGTCTATAAATTTCACTCAAAACTCGCTCCTCTCACTCACTCACTCAATTTCATTCTAAATCATTCCAAAATCATTCATATTGTCAATTTCATACTACTTATCTTAAAGTGGTGACCCGCTTCTGAAGTTTGCTTACACTCTCGTCTATTAGTTCAGACAAATTTCCAAATATATTTTCATAATGATAATACAATCTCATGTAAGTACAGGACGGACTCTTGTTAGTGGTCTTTATCAAATTTGGAAAAGTTTATGTTTCTATTATATTTGTAAAAGATAAATTGCGGCTAATTATCTTAACATTACGATTCTAAAAACAGAGACACAGTTAACAACATCGGGTATTTGAAAATGCGAATGATTTTGGAAAGATTGTGGAATGATTTTGAATGAGTCGGAAGGCCGAGTTTTGAATGCAATTAGAGGGATATATTACAATATAACTTCGTCCGGTTGGACGAAATATGCAATACAATGTTTATTATTACCCTCCTTTCAGTATTTTTCTGTTGTGAATCTTCAGGAACAAATCAAAGGCTTCGGAATACACATCAGCCAACAAAATCGTGGAATGATTTAATCGATGTGAATGAAACGTAATCGCTTTGGGTGATTTCATTTTTATATATGTGATTTAGGAAAGTTTTTGAGCTATTGTAGTGAGAGCTTGGTGTGCATTTAATGGAGATGTGAGGGAGTGATTTTTGAATGATTTTGATCGAGGTGAATGTTAATTTCACAATGACAGTTACTGTATGCGTTGATTTTTTTTTCTTAAATTACTATTGTTTTACAAGTTTGAGAGGACAGTTAACAACATCGTGAAATTGACATTCATCGCTATCAAAATCATTCGAAATCGTCCACTCATCGTTCCACCCATTCATTCAAAACACTCACTCAAACCTTTTAAAAAACGCTCCAAAATCATTTTAAAAAGATCAGATCAACGGCTTCATTCAAAATAAAAAAAAGCTAGCAAAAATCATGATTTCACTGACATGATTGAATCTATGATTGTATTTTGAATTTATAGTAATCTATTTATAGATCTTATATGCATATTTTATTGAAGGGAGGTAATAAATATATCTAATTTAGTTCATCCTGTACAAAATTAGCAATATTGGATTACATCCCTTTTATTGCATTCAAAACTCGCTCGACACACCCTTTCAATTTCATTCAAACATCATTCCAAAATCACCATTCAGCTTGTCAATTTCAAGATATTATTAAATATATATATCTCACCGCCACGTTTTGGCATGTTCCTTCATTAAATGGATAACATGGGTTGTATGAATACCAGTAAAAATCTATGGCTGACACTTGGTCTAAGAACCTGCAAAAAACAACAACAGTAATTTGAAAAAAAAGAAAGAGAACTGGTTTCATTTTCGTGGGGTTTGTCTATTTGATTTACCTCCCTCCGTGCAAGTTAAGAAATGATTGACAAAGTCTGCTCGGCGTTTCGGATGCATAAAACTTCTTCTTACGTTTAGAAATTGCACCGCCTTTCACGATAAAAAAGTGTAAAGCGGGATATTCTCAAACGTTTTCATCTCTACCGTTACTCAGTCGTGGAATCCTACATTACGAATTCACACGATTCAACATGAAATGGGTACGGTTGTCGTACGAATCATCCAAGGTTTCGCTGCGGAGCTTCATGATTGACCATGACCAATGCCTCTTAGAATCGTACTTGTACCGTATTGAACCTTGTTGACTGTAGCGTTGCTGTCAAGAATCGTCATTGATTCGTAGAAATACCTTTCAGACACCGTACTTATATTGTGTACATTCTTACTGGAATCGTAGTGATACTGAATATTTCTACTTTTTGCCACGATTCAACCCGATCCATTCCAATTTTACTGACCATGAGAAATCTTGGTGAATCGTGGTGAATCAGAGAGAAAATCGAGAATGTGTAAAGAGGTCTTAAGAAGTGCAGTTGGCAAGAAAAGTAACTCTACCTTGCTTAATTTTTGAGTTATGTCCCTTTGTTGTTTTTAATACTTTGGCATCCAGCACAGTAACAGGCCTATCTCGTGACAATTTGTCACCATGTTGACATATCAAATCCGGCTGACCTCTAATGAAATCAAAGATTTTTCAAATATTGATTAAGCCGCCTTTATAATGCAGTCGGTAGAGCTTTGGACTGTCAATCTAGAGGTTTTGAGTTTGATTCCTGATGGGGGCTTTCATTGTTTCTGACTATTTGTCTTCCAACAATGGGCGATAACAGTACCCTATGTGGGATAGCAGCTGGAGACTTGGAAAGTATGTGATGGTGGAACTGGTGTGAGAAATACCAGGGGTCCATTATTAGGTACTCCATTCACCACGCTATTACTGAAAGATTGTCAGAAGGGATGTACAACCCCATTCAAACACACAAATCAACTATTGATTTTACAGAGTTCCAAGACGACCCCTTATTATGTGAAGGGTGAGGTGTATAGTTTAAAGCCCGTTTTGTAAAGCATTAGCTGCCCTATAGGCTTCTTTCCTGACTACCATTGACAGGGGATTTTTTTAAGGTGCATTTCATTTGCTGTCTGTATTGAAAAAAAATGGGGATTTTGTTGGGTAAAATTCGGAAGAGCCTGAACAGACCGGTAGAACATCTGATGCACTGTTCCAGATGTTTTCATTGGGATGAATTATGATTCAAAATAGTTATCCGGGTTGTACAGACTCTGACAGTTAACAATCTATTATATATCGTTTCCCGATGTTTCATGAATGTCCAGACAATCTTTAATTAACGTAGGTTTACAAACTGAAAATTATGCAAACAACAATTTAATTAATAACGATAGGTATCGTATATTTAGATAAGTGAGCCGGGATATTCAACCGGAAGTTGATCTGTAAGTTTGTCGAAAGTTGTGATCGAACAATAAAATGATTTTATAGTTTATATGTAGAATTAATCGAATAAACTTTATTTTGGTATTATGAAATAAATAAAATGGAATATTTAAATGCAAGAATTATACTTTTAAGACATGTTGTGTTGATATACACGTTGGTTTGACCATTCTTAAGAATGAGCAACGACCCCCTGTCATCACTTGCCCGTTCTTGAGATTAAGTATTCCCGAGATCGGGCACGACATATATACCATACAGTTTGAGAAAGATATTTGTGACTCGGCTCACGAAAAGGGCACATATCGATAGTACTTTAACTCTTATCCGACTGATTTAAAGTTTTGCTTCAATCAAATTGCAATTAACATAATGCGTGACATTTTCAACAGTTTCACTCATGTGCGAGGTACAAACGTTAAGCAGTGTAGAAAACGACACAATGCAATAATAATATTTTGCTGACTGTCAGAAGAGAGTTTAAAACCTTATCTCTTATATACGTATAGTGCATAGTGAAGACCCTGGTCAGACTGTGCGGCTGCATAGGCTGGCCAGAAGCTATGATTTATGCACACGTGAAATTGTAGGAAATGTCACGCACTGGCTCATAACATTTTAATTAATTTAGTTCTGAGAAACTGTAGTTCAGTATTTGTGGCCCGTCAGGAGAAAAAACCATCCGAAAACTCTGTCAAGTAAATTTTTGAAAAAGTGATTGGCTCCAGCACATGGCAACCAAAGGTCGCATTAACACATTTATAGGAAGGAGGAATTGTTTATTTAGATTCAGGAAATCAGTCAGATGCTAAACGTAATGATCCTAGTTAGTCAACGTGATCCTTCCCGCGTTGGCCTGACGGTTCAAGTTAAGATCGATATTAAGATTTGTAAAAAAGAATTAACTCACAGCGGCTGGCCGTCCGTTCTTCCTATAGATGACAGATCAATCATTCCACTACCATCATCAAATACACAACTACAGCGGTCTCTTTTTACACAGGACAAACTGCTTACACACGTCAATGACGTCAATATTATTATCAGTACGAACCAAGCACAGAAACGTTTTCTTATTGCGTCACGTATCACGTCCACCGCAAGCGACGTCATGGTCGACGTTAACTAGCCACGAATAACAGCGTCACACAATGCTCTTATGCATTCTAGTGTCTTATTGAAAATGAAATATAAAATTCATTCAAATGTTCATTTTATCTTATAACTATACAAATATCCGTATGATAACATCCCGTATGATATTTTTTATGATATCACATAGTTATTTTTAGAACAATGATATATTGTTAGTTATTTTTAGAAACTTGCATTTCAGTTAGAAACACCGACGAAAACAAGACAAATATAGGTTATAAGATAAATATAATACATACTTAGTGTATTGTATGAAAAAATATCAAACTCGGTTGTGAGGATTGATAATTGTCTCGGCAGAGCCTCGACAATGATCAATTCTCCCAACCTCGTTTGATATTTTTTTTCATATAATACACTAAGTACGTATTATATATGTATAAATTCATGACGTAACGTATATCTGATATCTTCAATATTTCGTTTTTTCGTTGTTGTTGATTTTTTTTCTTTTTGCGATGATCAAGTTATATCTGTTTTTAATCCCATTCAAATATCCGAATATTGAATATATACTGTTATCCAAATGAATTAATAAGTTTACACGCTAGTGACATATATATCTAATCAGATACTTTTACTAACGTTATCAAAACTGATACTGATTAAGTAATACTAGTCGAATCAGTGTAATAAATGAATAGGGGTTATTGCACTTCAAATAGCTTTATTGTTCGAGATATAAACATTTAATGAAATTTACTAAAAAAAAGACCGACCATTCCTTTTTAATGCAAAACTGAGACAAAATTGGGACAACTTTTCTTAAAGCGCATCATTTTGCACGTGAAATCAAGCAACATTCATGATGACGCAATATATATTGCCTCGCATAGATAACGGCAAAAGGGCCATGGAGTAGATTTTTTAGTTTTCAAAATCGAATGTTAATAGCAATTCTCTGTAAGCACTTACACTTTAAAATAGGGGTTGTGGCACGCTATGTCTCAAATTTTGATAAAATTTAAACATGAGGCTAGGGCTGACCCAAAAGTTAAAATAAGATGAAAAAATTCTTGATATCACTTCTGGTTGCCATGGAAACAGACATTAAATATTGAAAAAGTCTCTTTTTGCGAGTTTTTACAGGCAAATATATCAGTAATGCAGCACAAACTAAAAAAAAAAAACACACAACATATAAGTTCCCCATCATCGTTCTCTCAAATGAAGTAATAATACTTTTGGGCCTATGTTGTTAACTTATGTTTCCATGGCAACAATACACATACCCTCCTTAAATATTGATTTTTGCATTTTTTCAAATGTAATGACAAAACACAGACATTTTTTTCCGTTTAACAAGGAAAAACCACATAAACTTTCAAATGAAAATAATTTTTGTGTTTGTTGCTATGGCAACGCGAATTCAGATCCCTTAAATGAAGGCAAATTCAGAACTCTTTAGATTCCCCAAATGACTAGATTATTGAACTCAAATTCAATGTTATAATAATTTGTAAAATTGCTCAAATAGACCTTTTAGGATATATGAGATTTTTTTCAAAAACTTGCAGGAAATAGCCTGTTGCTATGGGAACAATTATGTTATAATTCACAAAAGCCAATTTTTAGTCCTTGGATACAGGTATCCAACACTAAGCAATCGGAATATTTCTTAATCTTGAATAAAGTTTAAACTTTCCTCTAACTTATATATCAAAATAGTTGTGTTAATCGGTCCATTCTTTTAGGAAAAAGGCTACAAAATCACCCCAAAAATGCTTAATTTTGGGTTGTATCCACAAATTACCATGGCAACTATTAAAATTTTTATCTTTTTTCTTGTATTTTGATAGAGGCTTATTTGTTCTCTTTTCTTATCACATATCAACTTTCATGGACTTAGAATAATGGGAGACTTTGGTGTGCTATCTCCCTGGTTTGCTTTGTGGATTAAATCAGAGGTGTTCCAAAATCGTTGGCGGTCCTTTAAGCAATTTTTCTTGGATTTTATCCATAGTTTCTTTGGAGAAGTTGCGAATTTTATTTTTGTAAATACAAAATACTTATTTATGCAATTCGTATTTATGATACAGTTTTCAATAGCAAAGAAGAAAATAAATATTTATTTTACGTCAAATGTATCTTATGAATAGCGCAATATTTGATCAAGAGCTTATCTTTAAATCTTACAGTGCAAAGAAAATAAGGATAAAAACAGAGGTAACCACTGTTTTGGACCCTTCCTCCTTTGGGAGTATTTCAAGGGAAATAACCAACCGATATCCCTCATTGATTTAAGAAAATAATCAAAATGGTTGCCATGGTAACAAAAAGGCCTAATGATTTTTTTGCTGGTTTTGAAAGAGCGCTTTTTGTTAGATATGTTCCAATAATCATCGTCGGTTTATCATGCTGCAAAAATTAAAAAAAACTCCAAAGTAACAAAAGCTGCCGAGTTATGAGCTATAGTTACCGTTGTCATGGTAACCAATGTGCACAACAACAAAATTAATTTGAATCTTTGTTGCTCCTTTTATATAATAAATTCCATCTACATATCAAAAGTCAGTCATAAGTGAAGAAAAGCTGGAAATTATAAACAACATTTTGAGATCAATTTATCAAAATTAGCCATATTTGTTGTCATGGTAACCAACCTTTTTGACACTAACTGACACAACAAAAAATCTAGTTCAAAATTTTCGGTCCTAGATTATCCAATACATACAAAATCAACCATCATCTTCATGTAAATACCAAATTATATAGCTTCAAAAAAGCTTAATATTGCAAAATTCCGTGCTTTGAAGGTCGTTGCCATGGTTACCAGATGATCTAAAAACATTTTTTTGGTCAATTTCTTCTCTTTTCATTATTCCCTTCTTGTATATGAAATTTCAACAATAGAGAAACTATGCGAAAGTCGGTGAACGAGAAAATAAAAGGGCATGGAGGTTACTGCCTGTTCTCTGTAGGTCGCCAAAATGTCAAAAAGTTAGATTTGACGAATTTAAGAAAAGATTCCTCATTTCTTTCAATGTTTTATGGCTATTGTTGCTTAATGATTAAAGTAAGGACCTTTTTTTAAATCTTAAGGTAGACGAGGTTACATCTATTCGGTTCTTTCTCAGAATGATTTCTATATACATGTAGCTTCATTACATCAGCGCAGGAAATCGTCAATTTGTATTTACTTGGTTATATACAGAACAAATATATAAAAAAAAAAGCTAGATAACGTAGTGATATTAATGACCGCTAATCAATTAACGTTATCATTTGAATCTTGTATGGATAATAGATAACGGGTCACAAGCTTCTGTCTATCTATCTTAAATAACCTATATATTGTCAATCAACATTCAAAATATCGTAACTACAGCGTAACCAAAGTTGTACAGTTAACAACATCGTGAAATTGAAAAGGTGAATGATTATGGATTGATTTAGGAATGAAATTTAATGAATGTGTGGAGCGACTTTTGAGTTAATTTAATGGGAGGTAATCCAGTATTGCAAATTTTGTTCAAGATGAACAAAATTAGCAATATTGATTACCTCCCTTTCATAAAATATGCATAAAAGCTTTTTTTAGATATCTCCCTATTTCTTCAAGAACCTATCGGAAGCTTACAATTTCAATAAAGTAAGTTAAATCTCGATATTTTTCCCATCTATTTTGATATTGAACGGAATGGAATGAATTAAAGGAACGCTGAGTGAATGATTAGGAATGATTTTGATCGGAATGAGTGTCAATTTCACGATGATTTTAACTGTAGTAGCAACACTTTGGTCAACCTCCGTCAATTCTTTCATTGCTAAGGTTCGTCTCGTGAAACGTCTTATCCGGAATTATTCATTCATTTTTAAGCACAATGTTTTAAGAACATTGATATACTGGAATGTTTAATTAATACGTTAAACTGAGTTTGCTGTTGTTGTTTATTTTGTTGTTGTTGTTGTTGTTTGGCTATTGTTTTAGATTGGTTTTAATGCCTATTGATAATATTTTTTCAGTCATCATCGCGGCGGTTGGAACACATAGCAATGCCTTCTTGGTATTTCTCGGACCAGTATCACCATTATATCGTTTCCTAGCCTCCAGCAGTAATCCTACATAAGTTAAGATTACCTTCAAACTAGTGGGAGACATGTGCCTCCTATGATTCAATTTAGTATTTAGTATTTAGGACCTGTATGCATTTTCGAAGACAGGAGGAGTTTGGGACCCGTTTCGTTTATAGGTCTGTACTCATTTATCGTGCAAATGAGACGATTTGTTTGTTTAATTAGTTCAACGGTATCGAAGCTAAATCGCGGCAGTTAAAACACATACAGTTAGATACATCGTGAAACTGACAAGGTGAATGGTTTTGGAATGATTTAGGAATGAAATTGATGAGTGTTTGGGGCGAGTTTTGAGTGAATTTAATGGGAGGTAATCCAATGTCGCAATTTTTTTTCAGGATGAACAAAGTTAGCGATATTAATAACCTCCCTTTGATAAAATATGATTACAAGTGCTTAAGGTAGCTTCATATTTATCCATGAACTAAATGAACGCTTACAATTTGAAATATGTCAGTGAAATCGCGATTTTTCTGTATACAAATTTATTTTGAATGACGTTTTTGATTCTATATTTTTTCAATGGGTTTGAGCGTTTTTTAATGGTTTGAGTGAGTGTTTGAAATGAATGAATGGATCCCTGAATGAGCGATTTAGAATTGTGTTTTGATTGAAATGAATGTCAATTTCAGGATGTAACTAACTGTACCCAATTATCTTATCGTTTCTCACACCTCTTTAACAACATTTGATGTCCCAGACCTGCCCATCCAACTTTAGACTCCAAAAAGCGGCTTTATTGATGCTTGACAGTGATACCATTCTATAGTAAGCTACATTTAATTACATCTTGAAATTGACATTCATCTCAATCACGACCATTCTAAATCACTCACTCAGTGCTCCATTCACTCATTCCAAACATTCACTTAAATTGATCAAAAACGCTCCAAAATCATTTGAAAACATTTAAAAGTCGTTCAAGACTTTCAGCAATAAATTCAAATCGATCTATTTATTCTACAATTTTATTATCTGGTGTGGACTTTGAAGTGTCTAATTGGTCAACGAAGACGTAAAAATATAAAATTACGTGTATATTATAAAAGGGGGGTAATTAATATCGCTAAGTTTGTCCATATAAAGGGGCAAATGAAAAATTTGCTAACAATTTTTGAAGAGGGTCACACAAGGAACATTCTGGTTAAGTATCGTTGAAATTAACTTAGTGGTTCAGATGTCCTTCGGAGATTTTGGGCTCAAAATAAAGCCCGCCCTGCCATGCCAATATTTGGGAGTCAATCAATATTTCTTGAAAAACTTTACGAGAGGGTCACCCAATGATCATTCATGCCAAGTTTCATTGAAATCAGACCAATGGTTTTCGAGGAGAAGATTTTGGTCTCAAAATAAGCCCGGCTCTGTCACATCCATATTTGGGGGGTCAATCAAAACTTCTTGGACATCTTGAGTAGTGGATCACCTAAGGATCATTCATGCCAAGTTTCATTGAAATCGGGCCAATGGTTAGGAAGGAGAAGGTTTTTTTTTTAAAGATTTTGGGCTCAAATTAAACCCCGCCCTGCCACGCCCATATTTGGGGTTCAATCGAAATTTCTTGAACAACTTTAGAAGAGGGTCACCTAAGTACCAATTCTGCCACGTTTCATCAAAATCTGTCAATTTGTTTAGGAGGAGAAGATGTTTAAAGAAAACATGTACGCACGCACGCACGACGGTATCACCGCCATGATAAAAAGCTCGCTGGCCTTCGGCCAGTGGAGCTAAAAACGACATCCGCCTTAAAAAGACACTTTTTCATCTGATAACAATATTTTGTAGACTGATAAAAGGTCACTCGAGGATGAATCAAGAGAAGTTTGGCTGATATCCATTAGATTCTGAGAAAAGTCTTATACGACCGGACGCACAGACGCACTGACGGACGGACACAGCGCCATGACAAAGGCCCCAGTTGCCTCCGGCCAGTGAGCTAAAAAAAACAAGGGGGCCAGTATGGTCCTATATCGCCAACCGTCGTCTCTTTGACTCAATTAATGACTATCAAATGCCAAATTTTCAGCAAAAGTCATAATCGTAACTTATGAAAGTCTTATAAATAATTCCTGTATGGGACAATATAGTTTTTCAATGGTGTTCACCATTCTGACCAGACGGATTTTCTGGCTATGTTAGCGAATTAGCGAGAAATTTGCAATGAGGCCCTTTTTTGTGATATCAAATGGATCCTTCCCAATTCAATTCATTCATAAAAAATAGCTGCACTATAAAAACTATTTCTATTTTGGATATGAATTTAAATTCCCATTAAATCCGTTTATACTGTATTGTAGGATTTCTTTGCATAGTATATTCAAGGTGTTCAAAATTATTTTTCAAGAAGAGTAATTACCAGATAGATTTGAAAGAAAAATGCTGACATGTAGGTCTTTTACTGTAACGAAAATCTTAAATCGATATTTTCAAAATTTCAATGTCATCTTTCCAAGAGAAATTCAGCAATGGTTTCTAAATATAGAACCTTTATGCCTGTTTTTATTTTTTGTTTTTGTTGTTTTGTTTTTGTTGTTGTTGTTGTTGGATTTGGGGTTTTTTTTGTTTTTTTAGGGGGGGGGGGTGTTGTCACAGTTTTCACATTTTAATATTTCAAGAAAAAAAGTAAATGAACTTGTCTTTTTATTGTGTGTGTGTGTTAGCAAACTGATGAAGAATAAAATTTGAAAATAACTTTTGCAGACAAAAGATCATAACAGTCAGGAGACAATGGACACTATGTGATACAAATATTCAAAAAAGATAGTTTAAGATTAAGAATATTTATTACGAATATCAAAAAGCATTCACTGTGGTCAGGCTGCGCGTTTCGCGCAGTTTGACCAGAGTGAATAATTTTCACACGTTCCTACTCAAAATAAAAATGTTTCACTTTTTTTTAAGTTCTAGTCTGATTTAATATTCTTTAGTCTGATCAAGTACTGTTTAGTCTGATCTAATACTCTTCATCTCCATCTTCATCCAGTTCACCTTCCACAGAATCGACACCAACTTCTTCATAATCTTTTTCGAGGGCAGCAAGATCTTCACGAGCCTCAGAGAACTCCCCTTCTTCCATTCCTTCACCGACATACCAGTGAACAAAGGCTCTCTTGGCGTACATCAGATCAAACTTGTGGTCAAGGCGAGCCCAGGCTTCGGCGATGGCTGTGGTATTGCTTAGCATACATACGGCTCTTTGAACCTTTGCCAAGTCTCCGCCGGGAACCGCTGTCGGTGGCTGGTAGTTGATGCCCACTTTGAAACCAGTTGGGCACCAGTCTACAAACTGGATGGTTCTCTTTGTCTTGATTGTAGCAATGGCTGCGTTGACATCCTTGGGAACCACGTCACCTCTGTACAGCATACAACAAGCCATATATTTGCCGTGACGTGGATCGCATTTCACCATCTGATTGGCTGGCTCGAAACAAGCGTTGGTGATTTCAGCCACTGACAATTGCTCGTGGTACGCCTTCTCGGCGGAGATGACTGGGGCGTATGTGGCGAGAGGGAAGTGAATACGTGGGTAAGGAACCAGATTAGTCTGGAACTCGGTCAGATCAACGTTCAGGGCACCATCGAAGCGTAAGGAGGCGGTGATGGAAGAAACAATCTGACCAATCAGACGGTTTAGATTGGTATAGGTGGGGCGTTCGATATCGAGGTTACGCCTACAAATGTCGTAAATGGCTTCGTTGTCGACCATAAAGGCACAATCGGAGTGCTCCAGTGTGGTGTGAGTGGTGAGGATTGAGTTGTACGGCTCGACGACAGCGGTCGCTACCTGTGGAGCTGGGTATACAGCGAACTCGAGCTTGGACTTCTTTCCGTAGTCAACACTGAGGCGTTCCATGAGGAGGGAAGCGAAGCCGGACCCAGTACCGCCCCCGAAACTGTGGAAGATTAGGAAGCCCTGTAGACCGGTACACTGGTCGGATAACTTTCTGATCCGGTCTAGCACGAGATCTACGATCTCTTTACCGATGGTGTAGTGACCACGTGCATAGTTGTTAGCGGCATCTTCCTTGCCGGTAATCAACTGTTCGGGATGAAACAGTTGTCTGTAGGTACCCGTACGGACCTCGTCTGGAAATAAAAAAGATATGCTAGTAAAACAAATGGAAAAAGTTCTATATGCAAAGATAAATCGCCCAAGGGGTACCAAGACTTAGTTATAACAGCTTGAATAGGCTGGAGTTACGATTCTTTGTTCAAAATACGATGAAATGCAATAAATGTATAAGTAAACTGTCCCTACGGGCGCATGCAAAGACGCGAAATACAGATACTAGCATCACGAAATCCCGTTCTGAACTTTTCTAAACAGCTCACTCAACTCCCCATTCATTCATTTCAAACAATCACTCAAACTATTCAGAAACGCTCCGAAACCATTCATAAACTAGAAAGCCATGAATGGCTTGAGTCGCTCCACAGGCTTGAAATACTTGTAAGGGCAAATAAAAGTTTTGACTAGATTTTTAGATATTTTGGGTTCTACTGATGATGAGATTGATTTTCAAAGTTTCAACTATATAACATATACAGAAATGACCTCCGCCCGTAAAAGACATAATTTTCATCCAATCAAAATAATTTTTGGCTGCATGATAATGGGTCACCCAAAGATCATATCAAATATGTTTGATTGATATCCATCAGTTCCATTCTGAGAAAATGATTTTCACAATTTCCACTATTTAACATATTGAGAAATTACACCCCCCCCCCCTATAAAATTAATATTTTTCATCCAATCACAATAGTTTTGGTAGACTGATAAAGAGTCACTCAAGGATCATTCCAGTGACATTTGGTATCCAAAAATTAGATTCCGAGAAAATGATTTTCAAAGTTTCCACGATATAACATATAGAGAAATGACCTCCGCCCATAAGATACATATTTTTCATCCAATCACAATAATTTTTTGGTAGATTGATAAAGAATTACTCAAGGATCATTCCTGAGAAGTTTGGTTGATTTCCAAAAATTAGTTTTTGAGAAAATGATTTTCAAAGTTTCTACTATATAACATATTAAAAATGACCTCCGCCAATAAAATATATATTTTGATTCTGATCTCAATAATTTTTGGTAGACTGATAAAAGGTCACCCAAGAATCAATCATGTAAAATTTCATTGGTATCAATTGATTAGAATCTGAGAAAACTCACTTTTTACCAAATTTGGTATTTGGCTACGCCCATTTAATCCATATTTTTCATTGGATCAAAATTTCTTGAACAACTTTGAAAGAGGGTCACCCAAGGATCATTTCTGTGAAGTTTGGTTGAAATTCATCCATTAGTTTCTGAGGGGAAGATTTTTAAAGAAAAAGTTTACGACCGGACGCACGGACGGACGGACGCACGACGGACACAACGCCTTCACAATAGCCCCAGTGGCTTTCAGCCCGTCGAGCTAAAAACACAAAATCGTTTTCAATGCTTCAAAACTTTATTCATATTAAATCAATCCTTCCTCTCTTTTTTTTAGCTAGTGTTGTCTTTGAAGACACAGGGATCATTTCAATGCAAAAGTACTTAGATTTCATTACAGGGGGTGGGGTGGGGTTGGGGGGGGGGTGGTGGGGGGGGGGGGGGGGGGTATATGTAATAACATCGATACTTTCGTCCAACTTTGACAAAATTAACGATATTGTATTACCTTCATTTATTCATAACTCACTCAAAACACTCATTCAAAAGACCAAAATCATTCCAAAATCAGACATTAAATATTTTACGATTTTTCTAACTGCACAACGTCAAGAAAAAATTTATTCATAACTCACTCAACACACTCATTCAAAAGTCCAAAATCATTACAAAATCAGACAACTAAATGAATTTTACGATTTTTCTAACTGCACATCGCCAAGAAAAAAGCCCGCTGAACTCCTTCAAATATCGGATTCTCTTGTATCGTTTGGTCAATATAATAATCCGGGCCCGAGGTTACAAAACTTGTCTCATTCTTGATTCAAAATTTTCTCAAATTTCAATTTGAGACAAAAGCCGTAATTCAATTATGTTAATACATTTATTTAAATTCAAAATTTGAGGAAATTCTCAGTTTAGCATGAGAAAGTTTTATAACCTCGGGCCCTGATCGTTGGAAATACGTGGAAAAAGACACATAAGATTCGGGGATCGGTAGGGCTTAAATTTACAGAGTTAATTAACGATTCAGCTTTGAACTATGTCACGTATCGACAAGTTTAATCAATATAGAGTGCCTATAGTTACAGCTGTTTCTCGTTCGATTCCCTACTCTCCTTTGACATGGTGACTGGCTGGTAATTAACTGTGTTATTTAATTACTGTTATCAGCAATTTAACCAACGACAACCCCGAAATATAGAGTTTTTGGTGTAAACCCTTCTTTCAATGGTTAGAAATTATATCAAATACAACCAGCGAATTTAACGCACTACCCTAATAAATCTTGAAGGAAAAGAAAAAAGCTTTTATACATACATACATACATACATACATACATACATACATACATACATAAATACATACATACATACATACATACATACATACATACATACATACATACATACATACATACATACATACATACATACATACATACATACATACATACATACATACATACATACGTACATACATACGTACATACATAAATACATACATATATACGTACGTACGTACGTACGTGCATACATGCATACATACATACAAACATACATACATACATACATACATACATACATACATACATACATACATACATACATACATACATACATACATACATACATACATACATACATACATACATACATACATACATACATACATACATACATACATACATACATACATACATGTAACGCACTTCCCTATATAGTCTTGAATGGGAAAAAATCTTACATACATAAATTATATACATACATCTTTTTTCGAAAGAGGGTTTTGTGGTATTACGCACTTGCGTAATGTGCGTATAGGTAGGTACGCCCCTGAATGACCCACACTTCCACGACAAGTAAATCATCTTAATGCATTTTATTCCTTTCTATATGCATTCATTGTCTTCATCATCTCAAGAAAATATGAAATTCTTGAAATGTCAGACTCTGCTCATTAATTAACTCACCAACAACAGTTGGTTCCAGGTCCACAAACACAGCACGTGGTACATGTTTTCCGGCTCCCGTCTCGCTGAAGAAGGTGTTGAACGAGTCGTCACCAGAACCAACCGACTTGTCACTCGGCATCTGACCATCGGGCTGGATCCCGTGTTCCAAACAGTAGAGTTCCCAGCAAGCATTGCCAATCTGGCACCCGGCTTGGCCGACGTGGATAGAAATACATTCGCGCTACAAGATAGAAAAAAAGCGTTTAAGTTTTGTGATTTTATTATAAAAAAGATATCAAAGATATCTTGTTTTTCCGTAAAAAAGCAATACCCGGCGATTCTTTCCAAATTTTAAGTCAAAGCAGTCCTATACACAAATGTAACATACATGTTTCAAAAAGCCTCGGGATTCTGAATTATATTTTGCCCGGTCATTTGTATATTTTAAATCACGGATTAAAACACTGAAAGAATCAAGCCAAAAAAGGTTAATGTGGCCATGAACATATATGAAGAACTGCATATTTTTGCCCCCTTCACTGTTTAACAATATTCTTTGATATTTAATGAACATATTTAAATGTCGTATAAGTTTGCTCGTCCGACTGTTTGTTTCATTCAACCTTTAAATTTGATACATGTATACATAAACCATTCAGTGCACCAGCCCTTCTTTGAGCATGCAAAAGTTTAGAAATGATTCCCAGCTTTGCATGTTGGAACACATGCAAAGCGGGGAATCATTTCTAAAACCTTTCGCGAATGTTTTCATTTTCAACGCAAGACAGGTTCAGTTTATACTCGAAATATCATCTGGTATGAATATTTATGATATCCTATAGGCGGGTATTATTAACCCCAGGTTGTACTTAGAATTGTGTAGAAAAACAACTGTTGTTTCTGGAATCTGTCCTACGTGACTCAGATTCCTGTTTCTAATGCAGATAGAATGTTCGTGGATTACACATTATCGCCACGTGGTTATTTCATCGTGGTGCAACGACAGGGTGGGGTGATGGGCCCAATTTCGAAATGAAACCCGTGGCGCAAAATTTGGCCATCATGGAACTGGAAAAGAGTTTAGTTCCAATGAAGGTCGACCGGAGGTCGCATTTTAATTTTTTTTTAAATAGGAAAATAAATCATCCGATTGCAAAATTTATTTAGGCTAATCTTTGTCACAATTATTCGCTTCTTGAAAGTTCTATCTCTCTACAATGGTTTTTCTGTCCATTTTTCCATGTATTTGATCGAAAGGCGATCTTAAATACTTTGCTTGACCTTTACAATGCGTCCACTGTGGCATTAATTTTTGCATTAGATGTATAAAATTGTCTATGAGACCATTCACAATTAATTAAGTGTGAATCAGTTATATCTATCGCGGACTTGTCCTACATGCAAGTACCTCTACTTTCACCCTTTTAGTATGATTTGAATTCTGGCATTTTGAGCTTATAAAGTAAAAATGCAAAATTCTAAATTATTATATTTAAGAGTTTTGCATTTTGGCTTTATAAGCTCAAAATGTCAGAAATCAAATCAAACTACTTTGAAATACGGAATTTTCCGATGATATAACATAATCATTGCTTTAAATGCACGTTTAAATAGGAAAGTAAACTGTTTGAACGGTTGTGCTTAAAAATGACACGAACTAAACATTGTAAGAGCAAAAACCACTTTAGGTAGGGCCGTGGAGGGAGAAAGGAAAACAGAGAAAGAAAAACGCGCGAAAAAAATAAATTACAACCAGATGTGACGGTATTAATAATTATGTATCCTTACTCTCTTGTGAATATTCTAGAAGAATTTTGAAATTTTACCCTTTTTTAAACCCTTTTCTATAAAGTGCCTTGGTTTTACGACCCTGTGATTTCTTACCTCAAAAATATCACGGGAAGAAAAGCAAAAATATTTATGTTATACATTTAATTTGGAAGAGAGAAAAAAACCGAAGAACCAAATTGCAATAAATATTTTTGTTTCCATTTTACACAGCTCCTATCATATAGGATATAGAAAAGTTTCTTTCTAAAAATCAACAAAAGTTCTCATTATCGTCTGTAATCTCTCTCAACGCCTACTGATCTTAAATTTTTGAAAACGTGGGAAATGAAAAAGAAGTGCGTCTTGTTTATGTTCCTTATGTTTATGTCAAAGAAACAATGACTTGATTTTTTCTGGAGATAAAAAAAACTTTGAGTTTATTGCTTTGGACAAAACATGCGATGAACATATTAATTAATCATTCTGATTTGATAATTGCCTGCAACTTTTTTCGAAATTTACCTAACTTACCCGTCAAGCAAACTGGGGCCATCTGAATTGTGCACACGGAGTCGACCCTAGCCGACAAGCGGAATCCGCATGCTGACTAGAATTGGTCCCTTTCGCACTTTGCTGATTTTTGAATGCAATAATCATTCTGTACTCTCTTGTAAGAATTTTTTGAAATGCGACCTTTCGTTCACCTATGCTGGACCGAATCCATTTTTCAATTTTCATCTTACGTAGATCCAAGATGGTCCCGAATCGCGTAAAGGGTCAAATATGTATAATTATATAATTGTGTTGGAAAAGTATCTTTATCGCCATGCCATACGACACTTGAAAAAAAGAAATAAAAGAAACTTGTTACACTTAACTTTTCATCTTCATGAATACAAAAAACATGAATAGTAGAGGCTCTTTCAATCTTGAACTTAAGGCAGTAGGCCAAAAGATCTGTCTTTTCAATGAGAACATTCCCATATTTGATAAGCTTCGTTCTCGACCAGACAAACATCATGACCATGTTTCATGGAGATGGAACCAAATATTTGGCCTCTAGATATTAAATTGAAACCTATGACTTGGCAATTATGCCTGTTTGCCCGTGTTTTAAAATCGAACATGCTTATTTGCAACATGGTTCATCCTTGTGATCATCAAACATTCTAACAAAGTTACGAGAAGATTGAACCAATATGAACTGGAACCCCTAGAATTTAAACAGCTCAACTATTGACGCCGGACGCCGGACATCTGACAATTCTATTATCACAAAGGCTTGCCACCAAAAGATGAGCGAACAAAAATCAAGTTTCTTTCCACTCCCAAGTTGCTTGACAGATAGTGGTAGATTTCACATTAAAATACGTACAGGAACATTTTATGTAAATCAAGTACTTAAATGTCAATGGATTAAGTGTTTTCCTGTCCTTTAAGCGTGCACGCATCTTTAAACTTGTAGAAAATACATATATGACATGTGTAATCCTTCTACCAAATTTTTGCGTATTTCTAAGACATTTATTTCATTTTTTCCTCGCTATTACTATATTTCGCAAGTTTTTCTGCTAAAACATCGTAACTACAGCTTGATGTAAGCTTTAGTTACGAGGTTTAAGCAGAAAACGGACGAAATTATTTTTTCTACTTTCGTTATATCCGTTTTATCTTCAATTTAGAAGATAGTTTTTAATTTTTCTATATTTTCTTTTAGCATGACAAGTTAACCACAATGTACGATAATTCAAGGACATGATATACAAAATAAAGCTATTACTCACCATTTTGTAGTTATGAGAAAACTTGATGAAAATCCGTGAAAATTGTGGGAAATCTTTGTGTAAACTCTCACTAGGACGCGAAGTGTCGACTGTGAGGGTTCGCCTATAACTGATACAAGTAACAGGCGGGAGGGCTTATTTTATAGCTGCTTTACCGTACATGCTTAGTTCTTATTACTGCACGCATGTAAACCAGTGAACAAGTGTGTACATACAGTCTGGAGAATACGACATAACGTATTCAGGAATTTAAGGTAGTGGATCCGTAAAATTCCGCAACAATTCTGACCACATATATTTGCAATATGTTAACCGAGGTTTCCTAATGAAAATCATAAGGAAACCTCTATTAACACTGTTAAATTTCATTACTTCTGAGATGTTGCGAAACTACCACGGGTCCACTACCTTTAACAATATTTAAGGGATGTGATTTTGTCATCGAGGTATGAAACGAAAAGATTTAATCTCACCATATTCTTACATGAGCTGAAGGATAGGGTTTTCGGGGTTTTTTTTCAATTTTATTATTATTATTTAATTATTTCTCACGATTCTTTTTTCATGAAACTTAAAGAATAGTCCGTTAATCTTTTATGTTTCGTATATTCGTAAATATCAGACGATCAATCGAAAAAAAGGAATTAGAGAAGTTTCATTCTCTCCTTGAATGTCAAGCCAAATTCGACCATCCCACCCATTCCTTTTCCTTCTGCAATAACTCCAATATCTTGCGCATTATACATTACATGTATGTATAGACAACATTTGTACCGAGTTGCCTGATTTGCAATCAATCCATAAAGGTAGGAGCTATGCTCCGGAAAAGCCAAATTTTAACTTATAAAATTGCATCAGTGGCCTTAAATGCCTCGATGGACAAGTGGTTTATGCGCTCGACTCGTGACCTGGAGGTCCGTGGTTCGCGTACTTTTATCGCTTGAGTGTGTTTACTGGCAAAAGTAAACGATCAGTCTCAGTAAATCGACCTGTAGAATTAGGTAGCAATGGGTTTAAATAACCAGTTCTCTCTCAGGGACGTGAAACATCTGAATAGAGTTTTGAAGAGCAACTCTATCAACTTAAGCTTTCCGGTCGCAATTGAACTAAAATAAATAAGTATAAACTAACATTGATTAGACCACGCTTGAAGCGAATTGGCCAATCAGAGAACAGTATTTCAAAAGTATATATCAAAGATACTCCTTCGAGCGCTGTAAGTATAGGATAGAAAACGAGTGCCGTGGTATATGGGAAATAGACACGAGCGTCAGCGAGTGTCTATTTTACCATATACCGCGGCACGAGATTTTCTATCTGACTTAGACCACGCTTTTCTATCATTGTCAGCCGCCGTCATAGCGCAGTTGGTAGCGCGTCGGACTGTCAAACTAGATGTCACGGGTTCGATCCCCGACGGCGGCACTCATTCTTTCCGACTATTTGTCTCTCACCAATGGGTCGATAATCGTAGATCTATGTGAGATAGTAGCTGGAGGCTAGGAAAGGATGTAATGGTAGTACTGGCGTGAGAAATACCAGGAATCCATTGTTAGGTGCTCCAGCCGCCGCGATATAACTGAAATAATGTTGAAAGCGGCGTAAAACCCCATTCAATCAATTCTATCATTGTCTGTATTTTTTACCCGAACCTCTGTACAATAAAAAAAGAGTTAAGCTCGCTTTGATATTACTGTAAATATGTGTAATAATGCTAAAATAACTTATGCATCTATTTCCGTTACTTTTTGCAGATCTTTTGCGTTTTATGTGATTGTAAAAAGTGTTTTGGAAAAGGCGCTAATATAAAATGCACGACATCGTTTTGCAATGACGAAGCAAACAAAACTTGTCGAGGTTCACATACACGACATACTTCCATCGTATATCTGTAAATACAAGGCTCGGAGTTGTATCTGTAATTTAATATACTTTTGAAATACTGTTCTCTGATTGGCCGATTCGCTTCAAGCGTGGTCTAATTACAGATATACGATGGTAGTGTGTCGTGCACGTGAATCTCGACAGATTTTGCGTGCTAAGTCATTTCAAAAATATAACGAATTTATATACGAGTGCTTTTTCGAAAATACTTTCTACAGTGGCAAAAATGCAAAGATCTGCAATAAGAAACAAAAATAGTTTTATAAATAATTTCAGCGTAATTACACATAGTATCAGTAATACTACAGCGAGTTTTATTCTTTTTTCAATGTAAAGTGGTTTGGGAAAAAATTCAGACAATGCTTCAGAAAAGCGTGGTCTAAGTCAGATAGAAAATCTCGTGCCGCGGTACATGGGAAATAGAAACTCGCTAAAGCTCGTGTCTATTTCCCATATACCACGGCACTCGTTTCTATCATATACATATATCTGAAAACTCGTTTCAAATGGCACATATACTCACCGTAGAGAATACGTGTGCCAAGCCGAAGCGAAATTCATTACAAAAATATCGGGCAAATCTGGAATTACAGATGAATAAGTTAACGCACTTACTTACGCACACACACCGACTGGTCGTGTGACAACTTCATCTCGCTCACAGCAATCGAGTTCTACAAAAATGAGTATAAATTGATAAGATATATATAGAACAGATAGTTTATAATAAGAGTAAAAAATGAGATGATTGACAAGAGATTTTTACATGTTAACAAGAAAGAAAGTAAATAAAATGAACAGCAATTAAAGTATTCTTATAAAATACTATCGGTACCAAGTATGTGGGCTTGAAAAAAACGTTTGAACAGCGTATTAAATTCCATTTCAAATTAGCATTTCAGTAAGATACAGTTTATGGTCGAATGGCGACGAAAACATCGAAGCTACGATTTCAGAAAGCTGTATTAAAATTGAAATATATGATCACGTTCTTCACGTTAGGGAAGAAACAAAATTGTGAGAAAATGCACAACAATCCATGAAAGGACTTCAGTAGTTTCACTTTTATCTATCGTTGTTTATCCACTTGGCCTTCGTTGACCCTACTTTCTTCCGGTGTTAAAGATGGCCTTTTCCAATCCCATCATCGGCGACTCGAATATCAGGGACACAATAAATGATAACCCGTATGTCAAGGTCAAGTGCGCCAGGAAAAGGTAAATCTGAAATTTAAAAAAAATACAAATACAAGAGGTAAATAATTGGATAATTGAATAACACATGTCATAATTTTTTTTATTGTGAATGATAGTTATTCTACGGGATAAAACTTAACATTTGCTAAGAGTTGATGTCCTCAAATGAAGTAATAAACATAGTTAAAATCATGCAAATGAACACTCAAATTTTCTGTTGCCTGTTTGTCATTCGAACTTTGAATACAAAAGCCAAAAACAAACTTTAAAGGGATGGCATATGCAGAACATTAATTATAGCTGCACTATTGTGCCATTAGATTCGATATTGCGTTATAGTAATTCGAAAGTTAGCAAAATATATTACTTTGAAATTTTCCTGATAAAATCATCGTGATATTTTAATAACTAATACAAATGTAACATTTTATCGCGAGTTCCCTCCTTTTGGGGTACATATAATAACATTTTATAGAACGTAGACTTCTCAATTTACTGAAAGCAGACCACAAAGTTGTGTGGTCTTCAATCAAAGACTGCAAACCTACCACTTCATAATCGTTGAAGAGAGTGGTTTCCATCCTGCTGGAATAAAACATCATCATCACTAGCGGGTGTATCAGGTAGGCACAGTAAGACAGACGACCAAGAGGGATAAATGGTTTCCAGGAAAGTACTTGGTTTATCCATCCTGAATTCAAGTATACATTGTGATCTTTGGATATTCATAAAAGTTTCTAGTAGCACAAGTTTTAGTGGGTGATCATTGGTCAATTTTGTCTATATTTTGACAGACTTAAATTGTTTTGGAAATTCACCTCTTCAATCAACAGCTAATACAAAAACTCAAGTTTTGATATTTTGGAACAAAAAAATTCTTTTTCATTCTTGTGATTTGGCTATATTTTTTATTCAAGTTAACCGATGTTTGAAAACTTCACTCTTTTTCTCTCTCTAAATTAAGCATGAGCTTGTATAATGATAAAACGGCTCGCTGCACCTATATACGTCGACTTTTACAAAATAAAAAATCTCGGAAAAGAATGGAAAATATTGATTAATTGATTAATTGAATGGAGTTTAACGCCGCTTTCAACATTTTTTTCAGTTGGGAAAATTTGGAAATAATTCTGTAAGACTTTGATTATATCCTACAGACAAGTGAATGGTTTCGTGAAATGTTCAATTCAATTTCATTTATGACAAGATCATCGTCATCGTAACATTTCGTGATATTAATTCAAATTATGCATAATTCTAGATTAGTCCCACAAGAAATCGTTTCATAATCTTTTTTTTTTCTGTTTTTGTTTGTTTTTTTGTTTTTAAAAGAATGATGTCATGAAAAGCGTTAATATCTATCTATGAAAAGATAAGATTCTTTTGGGATTACTTCCCGAGAAAGCTTACAAAAAAGCCGACAAATCAAAATTGTTTTCAATGATACAAGCCAATCAAAAAGAACAATTCTTTATTGAAACTACAAGAAATAAATATATGTGTTTTATCATCAAATTATTTAATTACATATATGGCAAATGAGAATTATGAAACAATCGCCTGTGGTCATACCTCCATTTCCAGTGGCACAAGCAAATATGATCCATCCAAGAGCGATACCCCAGGCGGTTCTGTTAATAGCATGGTATACTGATGATTGAAGGACTGTCAAAAGGTGATCCCCGTCATGCGAATACCGAGAATAAATCAATGTTGCGGTCAACCCAATCGACAATACCCAGCAAACTAAATTAAGGATCTGGAATAAAAGTTTTAAAATACTTGAAGATATCGAATAAGTGATTATTGAATACCGAAATCTGACCAGGCTACATTATTTTCGGAATCTCAGATGGTCTCTTTTCGCGTCACGGGTTACAAATATAAATCGTGATAGCAAAAAAGTATTACCAGACGAACGTACAAAGTGACTGACGAGCAGATATGGGACGATGATCACAACATCTTTAATAAAGGGTTAATTCTAGTTTTTGAGGGCGTTACTATTTGCAGAAATCCGAAAAATGGTTTAACGCCCAAGTGCAAAGCAAAGTGGGTCTCTGCAAATATTAATGCCTATAAAAACCTGAATTGACGCCATTATTGCATAAAAAGAAAGACTATATGGTATAATAAACAGAAACCGCAAACTAATTCAAAAGAACGCTAAATAAAAACTAGCTCCAAAACTAATAATGTGGCGGAAAAAATACATAGCCTAATGCATTGCACAATCACTTATGTTAATACCGCCGTTGCTTGGTGAAGACTAAGGATATTTAAGTGAAAAAAGTCGGGCGTTAAATGCACATGAATTTACTTATATATATAAATATGTCTCCCGTCAACGCCCTATTTTAGTCCGTAAACGTATGCGACTAGAAAACGTACATTTTATGCAATAATGGCGTATAAAAACATTCAGCCGACTTAATGATTTTTTTTCAATTTGGAAATTTGAATCTGTAGGCTATAATATTATATATATATATATATATAACGATGTGAGAAGCCGATTCCGCCTACATCAGAGGTTACGTATTTTGCTGTCAATTTTGGGATCGCGAGTTCGAACACCGGCTCGGCCAACTTTCATCCGATATTTTTACAAGAGTCACTGTAAATCGAGTGATTTGTCTCTCGCCACTGGGTGTATGATAAGAAGTATGCCTAATAGTCCAGTCAATAAGTCCAAAAAATGACAAAAAATCAAAATAATTGCAACAGAAATCATTTTTGTTTTTTTTGATACATTGATATTCCTAGTTTCAACCCTTTAAAATCTACAAAAATCTAAGTTGCGAAAATTAAGAAAAAATCATTCCAATATTGACCCCCGAAAATTTCCATTCTGAACTTAATACCTATTATTTCTTATAAAATGCTAGAAAAACAATATTTTATGAAATCTAAAATCACCAATTTACATTTTTCAGGTAAAATATGACTTAGGTTGTCATTAACAACAAAAATATACTTTTTTCATCACTGTTAGATATTTTAAATGTCTGGAATCGACCAATTGCATGTGAAAGTCCCCCACCACTTATTTAAAGTCCTTATTTCAACAATAAAGCATAGTATCTTGTAGGAAACATTAAAGCCTAATATTTTTCTTAATGTTTCTCATCTGGATAACCATGATGTAAAAACTAAAATCAATCAATCAAATTCAATAAATAGAAAATAGAACATCAGTCAATTTGATATTTGAACTTAGCCTCTTGACGTTAAATCGTTATTTGTTTCCAGCACATACGTATTTTCTCCTTTGGCCTGTTCAAGACTTCTTTTAAATCATTTTGTCGTTTTCCTTTTCCATATTACTCTAGAAAGATAAACATGTACATATCTGCTCATTTAAGAGATTTTAGAATGATAAAAAACAACAAACATTGTGGAAAAGGAGCTTTTGGTAAAAATCATTAAAACATTTAGGTTTTTTGGTAAACGTTCATTTAAAAAGTTCTCATCTTGTAACATGTACCTACTTTGTCATATACAAAATCAATAAGGATTTGGTATTCAATTATGCAGATTTCTATTGAAACATTCTGGGAAAAGAAAGTCTTTCATTTCACTTGTTGAAAGGAAGATAACAGTATGACAATGAACAGTCAGATTTTGTTAGTGCGCATTCTAAAATCCGTTCATTTTATAGGTTTTGAACATTTTTAACAGGCAACCAATATTGCAAAAAATCAAACAGGAACTTCTTATTGGTAGATTGCTATGGAAACATCCTGGGGGAAAGAAAAAACATTGAGATATTTGATAAAAAAATACAGTCAAACCTGTCTTAAGCAAGCACCAAAGGGATATTGAAAAGGTGCTTGCTTAAGACAGGTGCTTGCTTAATACAGGTTAATATAAGTGCAGTTGGTTCATTTGGGAACCCAGTTGCTGCTTGCTTAAGACAGGTTGCTTACTGAATACAGGTGGCCGCTAACACAGGTTTGACTGTATGACGATATTCTGGTTTTGCTTTTGTACAATTGCTTTTGTAAAATTTGTTCATTTAAGGCTACGAAGAATCTTTACAAAAAAGTAACTAATATTGTTCTACATGAATATTCAAAAAGCATGTTGTATTCTCTTGAAAAACTCTTGGAAAAAATGAAAAAATATATCATTTAATAGTCTTTTTTGAGTCAGATACTTTTATTTAGTCTTTAAAGTACAATTACGTATCAAAAACTTTTTTTCGTAGCAGATACAGTAAAACCCCTCCTTCCGACCACCCCGGAAAAACGGGCACCCCGCTATTACGAACGATTTTCGACAGAACGGAATTATTTGTTCTTTATTTTAATGGTCGCGAACCCCTCTAATGCAAGCACCCCGTTATTCCGAGTTACGACCACCAATTTCAGTACGAACTCCGCTTGATACACTATTACGAACCTCGCTAAAAAGACCAGTAACTTCACAACTCCGGATCGACCATCCGAATTTCACGCTTAGTAAGTACGACACTAATTAGGTACGAATGGATCAAAAATAGATTATCGGATTTTTCGATATATCGTGATTAACCTCTATTGTGTTTTGGTGTTATTTTCAACCAAACAACTTTAAGTGGTCAATTGTTTTGATACACTGCATTCGTCCATCAATGAAAGATGTTTTTTACCTGGTTAACTGTAGTAAAGAAACCGAAAGTAATGCTAATTCGGGAAACACAGGAATTCGTTTTCGGCGATCTGCAGACCGCTTTTAAATTTGCTTATTATTGATAGGTTTCGTTTTTAGGATTTTGCTAAATGTATGCGCTACATTTACAGTTCGACAATAATTGGCCTTTATTATCATAAGTTTTTCATAGGTTTTCAAATCAGATCAAACAAGAGCTGTCACTGTAAGATGACAATGCCCCCGACACCGCTTTGATTTAGAAGTTATGGCCAATGTTAAAGTTTTTGGACGGAATGACGGACGGACGGACAGACGGACAGACGGACGGACAGACGGACGGACGGACGGACAAGTCAAATTTATGATGCCTCCCTATCGGGGGCATAATAAAAAAACGTAACGGAGAAAAGAGCTATGATTGAAAGAATAGCTTCGCAAAGCAAGCATCGTCACTACGCCTACTCACCGAGAGTTTTGGTGATGGGAAAAAAGAGGTCTATCGAAAGCAAAACAAACAGTTTAAGACAATTGTTTGCAGCAGAAAAGTCTCTTCTATAACAGGGTCTTTGTCCTAGTTTTTGCATAAGCAAGAAGAATTTAACTTAATTTAATACTCTCGAATTCAGAAGATTTGTATCATTGAAATGAGCAATTTCAAAAAAATCAATGTCTCCCTTTTGAAAAACAACAACAACAAAAGTTTTACATGTAAATGCTATTTTATAGATTTGATTACGAAATGTAAATACACGATAAAGTTTAAATCATTATAAAATAAACTGAATTACATAGTCTTCTATTAGCAATAAAAAGTGTAGGATGTTTGAATGCATCCGACCAAACCTCAGAATTAAGACCACCCCGCTATTAAGACCACTTTCAAAAAGTACCCCAAGTGGTCTTAATAGAGGGGTTTTACTGTATTTATAATCTTCACTCTTATTAACGACACCTTTTCAACATAGAGCATGCCTTTTTAATGAATTAGAAATGGCAGCCACAATGCAAGTCACAAGTCAATATACTACCTAAATATATCCTTGAAATGTTTATAGATCTTTTTAAATTTATTTTTCACTCTTTGACTTGTAGTCAAGATGTTGATTAGAAGCTTATTTAGAAATAAGTACCCGATCTGAAAGTGAGATAAAGCACTCTCATTAAGCACTTCAGGTGGTAGCCAAGTTAATGTTTCTCCCAATATGATTGTGCAAACAGCTTGTTATGATTAAACTCAAAACTAAGAATGATATATTGATAATGTGCTGTACTGTGAGAAAAAATAGGATTCAATTAAGAGTACTATTAACTGTCTAGTGTGGAATATAGAAGGACTAACATCATTTAAGAGATCATCTCAAGATTTTGTTATTTTTTTATCTGAGTACGATATCATATATCTGGCGAAAACTTTGACTAGAAAATCGACCATTATTGATTTAAAAGGTTACCCTGACATTCGTATAGACGATTACAAAACAAACGAGCAAATAGATCGAGCGGACGTGTTATTATTTATATCAAAGAAAGTATAAGAAAAGGGACACAACTCGCGAGAAATGATAATGATTCAATAGTATGGTTGAAACTAGATAAATTGTTCTTTAAAAACCGAGTCGGATATTTATATTGCTACAATTTATATACCCCCGGAAAATTCAGCATGTTATAATCACAATTATAATTCATTATGTATATTGGAAAGTGATATTTTACAGTATAGTAGAATGGGGTTAGTTTTTGTTTGTGGCGATCCAAATAGCCGTTGCGGAAATAAATGCGATTATATCAGTAATGATTTACCTTTACAATGTGAAGATAGCAACTGTACCGTACCACCCCCAGCTCGCAATATCGACTGACTTAAAATCAAACCGATTTGGAGAGTACTTATTAGATGTATGTAAATCAACAAATATTTGCATAGTAAAGGGTCGCTTGCACCACGATAAAGATTAAGGTAAAATTACATACATTACTCATAACGGTCTCAGTACAATTGACTATCTTCTTACTTCGCAACTTAATTTTAATTCTATTAAACAATTCCAAATTCCCGATTTTAACCCTTTTTCTAATCATACACCTTTTTTTTTATCTCATTGAGAACCAATATTCTCGAAAGAAGAGATTTTCAAGCATTAAATGAAAAAAATCATAAAAAAAGCGATGAAATCGAGCAGTTAGAAAACATAATGCGATCCCAAATAGACGAAGGGTCTAAATCGGACGTTTTGGTTGACGTATGTACTAAATTGTTCACTAAACCGGGAAAGAAATACTTTTCGAAAAATATAAGTATGAAAGAACACAATTTCGCTGATATTGACACTCACTAGAAATGATGGTTCGACAAAGAGTGTAAGATAAAACGAGAAGCCTTTAAAACGGCATCAAAAATACTCAGTCGCAATCCATCAGTATCTAACCGTCAAAATTATTTCTTAAAACGAAAGGAAATAGACAAAAAAAATAGATTACAACAATAACATGGCTAATACAATAAGCAATATGCGTCGTGATAACCCCCGCGAATTTTGGAAATCATTTAAGACAAATAATAAAATGATAAATCGTGAGATTTTTTAGGTCAATTTTACAACCACTTCAAAAATCTTTTATCAGAATTTACAAATAATAATTATATAGGACCTTTTCATCAGGATCAAACCGAAAACAGCATAACCCCTACTTTCGAAGAACTTGATCAACCTATTACTTTAACCGAAATTTTCTCTGCATGTAAACAGTTAGGAAATATCAAGGCCTGTTCTTATGAAGAAATCATAAACGAATATTTTAAGGAGAGCATCGATATAACGGGAAATACATTAAAATTACTTTTTAATTATATACTAGAAACTGGTGATTTCCCTCATCATGGCGTAACGGATTGATAATTCCCATTCACAAAGAAAAAGGAGATACGACCGACCCCAATAATTATAGGGGTATAGCGATCACGAGCTGTTTAAATAATCGGTTAAAGAGCTGGGCGAAGGAGTGTGACGTATTATCCGACGCTCAATTCGGTTTTAAAGAGGGATATAGCACTGTAGATGCGACGTTTATTCTGAACGCTTTAATTGAAAAGCAAATAAATAGTAAAACAAATTATTCACTTGCTTCATAGATTTTAAAAAGGCATATAATTGCATCGATCGAAACGCTCTATGGTTTAAAATTTTTAAATCTGGAATAGATGGTAAAATGTTTAGAGTATTGCGATCGATGTATTCAAATGTTAAAATGCGAATAAAACATCTAAATTGTATATCGGACCTTTTTGAAAGTAACATTGGATTATTCCAAGGGGAGATAACGTCCCCCATAATGTTCTCTCTATTTTTGAATGATTTACAGTTATCTTTCCATGACGACTTGCTCGAAGGGATAACTTTTAATCAAATATGCATTTATCATTTACTCTTTGCTGATGACGCGGTACTTTTAACGGAAAGGAAGGTCTTCATAAATTATTAAATACACTAGAATCGTATTTTCAGAGGTGGAATCTCACTGTTAATATTGAAAAGACCAAAGTTATGATTTTCAAAAAAGGAGGCAAGCGAACCAGAATTTTAAAAGGACATATTCAGGTGAAACACTGGAAGTTGTCAACGACTTCCGTTATATAGGAATAGTCTTAACATGCGGAGGTGCAAGCTACAAAATGCTTAGCTGGAAAAGGTCTTAGGGCCATGGGAGCATTATTTAATAGAATAAAGGGCTATGATATCCCTGTAAATATCTTATTGAATCTTTTTGACACATACGTGTTATCGATTCTCAATTATAACTGTGAGGTGGGGGGGGGGGTCTCACAAGCAGAAAATATTGAACGCAATCATTGAAATTCTTAAAGCGTATCCTTAATGTTAAAAATTCAACCAACGCACTATCCCTGCTATCAGAAGTAGGAAGGTTTCCATTAATAATACAAAGACGTATTCGTATAATAAAATATTGGCTCAAACTATATAATACTAAGAAAAATAATTGTATCCTTAACGCAGTTCTACAACAACAACGAATGGAAATCAATTGGTTATTCCACATGTGTGTATTTCATGACATAATATTGATTAAGTGTAAAATTTGTCCAGTTTTTTTTTTTTTTTTCTTTTTCTTTTTCTTTTTTTTTTTTTTTTTTTTTTTTTTTGTTTTTTGTTTCTTTCAAGGTATTTTAGAGATTTTTTTTAAACGTGTCAATGACACCGCTTGAAGATTATAATTTGTTACATGAGATAGTTCAAGGATACTAAAAGAAACTACTCATGAGCTTGATCCATACGCATGATTCTTTAATCGGTAGAAGGAACCATAATGTGGGGTTTGATCTAATGTCATTGCATTCCTTTCTTGTTTCTATCCTAGCTGTATGAAATGCGGTCGAAATGACTTGAGGTTAAGTATATCTGAACATATACTAACTGGGTGTCAACATTTCAGTAATTGTGCCTATTCTTTTCACTTAAATGTTACACATATGCTAGGTCAGATTGTTAGCAATTACTTATTGTCACTTGATTCTCATGAATATGTTAAAGCGTTATTTGGCTTGAATATCCAGTTTGTGAGATCTCTTGGTAACAACTATGAAATATTTTTTTGCCTCGTACTGAGGTATTTTCACAGTATTATATCTCTATACAGAAGACCATTTTAGTCGGTAATGATGAGTATATAAAGTTAATTCTCCATATATCTAAGGACTAAGGATATTTAAGTGAAAAAAGTCGGGCGTTAAATGCACATGAATTTACTTATATATATAAATATGTCTCCCGTCAACGCCCTATTTTAGTCCGTAAACGTATGCGACTAGAAAACGTACATTTTATGCAATAATGGCGTATAAAAACATTCAGCCGACTTAATGATTTTTTTTCAATTTGGAAATTTGAATCTGTAGGCTATAATATTATATATATATATATATAACGATGTGAGAAGCCGATTCCGCCTACATCAGAGGTTACGTATTTTGCTGTCAATTTTGGGATCGCGAGTTCGAACACCGGCTCGGCCAACTTTCATCCGATATTTTTACAAGAGTCACTGTAAATCGAGTGATTTGTCTCTCGCCACTGGGTGTATGATAAGAAGTATGCCTAATAGTCCAGTCAATAAGTCCAAAAAATGACAAAAAATCAAAATAATTGCAACAGAAATCATTTTTGTTTTTTTTGATACATTGATATTCCTAGTTTCAACCCTTTAAAATCTACAAAAATCTAAGTTGCGAAAATTAAGAAAAAATCATTCCAATATTGACCCCCGAAAATTTCCATTCTGAACTTAATACCTATTATTTCTTATAAAATGCTAGAAAAACAATATTTTATGAAATCTAAAATCACCAATTTACATTTTTCAGGTAAAATATGACTTAGGTTGTCATTAACAACAAAAATATACTTTTTTCATCACTGTTAGATATTTTAAATGTCTGGAATCGACCAATTGCATGTGAAAGTCCCCCACCACTTATTTAAAGTCCTTATTTCAACAATAAAGCATAGTATCTTGTAGGAAACATTAAAGCCTAATATTTTTCTTAATGTTTCTCATCTGGATAACCATGATGTAAAAACTAAAATCAATCAATCAAATTCAATAAATAGAAAATAGAACATCAGTCAATTTGATATTTGAACTTAGCCTCTTGACGTTAAATCGTTATTTGTTTCCAGCACATACGTATTTTCTCCTTTGGCCTGTTCAAGACTTCTTTTAAATCATTTTGTCGTTTTCCTTTTCCATATTACTCTAGAAAGATAAACATGTACATATCTGCTCATTTAAGAGATTTTAGAATGATAAAAAACAACAAACATTGTGGAAAAGGAGCTTTTGGTAAAAATCATTAAAACATTTAGGTTTTTTGGTAAACGTTCATTTAAAAAGTTCTCATCTTGTAACATGTACCTACTTTGTCATATACAAAATCAATAAGGATTTGGTATTCAATTATGCAGATTTCTATTGAAACATTCTGGGAAAAGAAAGTCTTTCATTTCACTTGTTGAAAGGAAGATAACAGTATGACAATGAACAGTCAGATTTTGTTAGTGCGCATTCTAAAATCCGTTCATTTTATAGGTTTTGAACATTTTTAACAGGCAACCAATATTGCAAAAAATCAAACAGGAACTTCTTATTGGTAGATTGCTATGGAAACATCCTGGGGGAAAGAAAAAACATTGAGATATTTGATAAAAAAATACAGTCAAACCTGTCTTAAGCAAGCACCAAAGGGATATTGAAAAGGTGCTTGCTTAAGACAGGTGCTTGCTTAATACAGGTTAATATAAGTGCAGTTGGTTCATTTGGGAACCCAGTTGCTGCTTGCTTAAGACAGGTTGCTTACTGAATACAGGTGGCCGCTAACACAGGTTTGACTGTATGACGATATTCTGGTTTTGCTTTTGTACAATTGCTTTTGTAAAATTTGTTCATTTAAGGCTACGAAGAATCTTTACAAAAAAGTAACTAATATTGTTCTACATGAATATTCAAAAAGCATGTTGTATTCTCTTGAAAAACTCTTGGAAAAAATGAAAAAATATATCATTTAATAGTCTTTTTTGAGTCAGATACTTTTATTTAGTCTTTAAAGTACAATTACGTATCAAAAACTTTTTTTCGTAGCAGATACAGTAAAACCCCTCCTTCCGACCACCCCGGAAAAACGGGCACCCCGCTATTACGAACGATTTTCGACAGAACGGAATTATTTGTTCTTTATTTTAATGGTCGCGAACCCCTCTAATGCAAGCACCCCGTTATTCCGAGTTACGACCACCAATTTCAGTACGAACTCCGCTTGATACACTATTACGAACCTCGCTAAAAAGACCAGTAACTTCACAACTCCGGATCGACCATCCGAATTTCACGCTTAGTAAGTACGACACTAATTAGGTACGAATGGATCAAAAATAGATTATCGGATTTTTCGATATATCGTGATTAACCTCTATTGTGTTTTGGTGTTATTTTCAACCAAACAACTTTAAGTGGTCAATTGTTTTGATACACTGCATTCGTCCATCAATGAAAGATGTTTTTTACCTGGTTAACTGTAGTAAAGAAACCGAAAGTAATGCTAATTCGGGAAACACAGGAATTCGTTTTCGGCGATCTGCAGACCGCTTTTAAATTTGCTTATTATTGATAGGTTTCGTTTTTAGGATTTTGCTAAATGTATGCGCTACATTTACAGTTCGACAATAATTGGCCTTTATTATCATAAGTTTTTCATAGGTTTTCAAATCAGATCAAACAAGAGCTGTCACTGTAAGATGACAATGCCCCCGACACCGCTTTGATTTAGAAGTTATGGCCAATGTTAAAGTTTTTGGACGGAATGACGGACGGACGGACAGACGGACAGACGGACGGACGGACAGACGGACGGACGGACGGACAAGTCAAATTTATGATGCCTCCCTATCGGGGGCATAATAAAAAAACGTAACGGAGAAAAGAGCTATGATTGAAAGAATAGCTTCGCAAAGCAAGCATCGTCACTACGCCTACTCACCGAGAGTTTTGGTGATGGGAAAAAAGAGGTCTATCGAAAGCAAAACAAACAGTTTAAGACAATTGTTTGCAGCAGAAAAGTCTCTTCTATAACAGGGTCTTTGTCCTAGTTTTTGCATAAGCAAGAAGAATTTAACTTAATTTAATACTCTCGAATTCAGAAGATTTGTATCATTGAAATGAGCAATTTCAAAAAAATCAATGTCTCCCTTTTGAAAAACAACAACAACAAAAGTTTTACATGTAAATGCTATTTTATAGATTTGATTACGAAATGTAAATACACGATAAAGTTTAAATCATTATAAAATAAACTGAATTACATAGTCTTCTATTAGCAATAAAAAGTGTAGGATGTTTGAATGCATCCGACCAAACCTCAGAATTAAGACCACCCCGCTATTAAGACCACTTTCAAAAAGTACCCCAAGTGGTCTTAATAGAGGGGTTTTACTGTATTTATAATCTTCACTCTTATTAACGACACCTTTTCAACATAGAGCATGCCTTTTTAATGAATTAGAAATGGCAGCCACAATGCAAGTCACAAGTCAATATACTACCTAAATATATCCTTGAAATGTTTATAGATCTTTTTAAATTTATTTTTCACTCTTTGACTTGTAGTCAAGATGTTGATTAGAAGCTTATTTAGAAATAAGTACCCGATCTGAAAGTGAGATAAAGCACTCTCATTAAGCACTTCAGGTGGTAGCCAAGTTAATGTTTCTCCCAATATGATTGTGCAAACAGCTTGTTATGATTAAACTCAAAACTAAGAATGATATATTGATAATGTGCTGTACTGTGAGAAAAAATAGGATTCAATTAAGAGTACTATTAACTGTCTAGTGTGGAATATAGAAGGACTAACATCATTTAAGAGATCATCTCAAGATTTTGTTATTTTTTTATCTGAGTACGATATCATATATCTGGCGAAAACTTTGACTAGAAAATCGACCATTATTGATTTAAAAGGTTACCCTGACATTCGTATAGACGATTACAAAACAAACGAGCAAATAGATCGAGCGGACGTGTTATTATTTATATCAAAGAAAGTATAAGAAAAGGGACACAACTCGCGAGAAATGATAATGATTCAATAGTATGGTTGAAACTAGATAAATTGTTCTTTAAAAACCGAGTCGGATATTTATATTGCTACAATTTATATACCCCCGGAAAATTCAGCATGTTATAATCACAATTATAATTCATTATGTATATTGGAAAGTGATATTTTACAGTATAGTAGAATGGGGTTAGTTTTTGTTTGTGGCGATCCAAATAGCCGTTGCGGAAATAAATGCGATTATATCAGTAATGATTTACCTTTACAATGTGAAGATAGCAACTGTACCGTACCACCCCCAGCTCGCAATATCGACTGACTTAAAATCAAACCGATTTGGAGAGTACTTATTAGATGTATGTAAATCAACAAATATTTGCATAGTAAAGGGTCGCTTGCACCACGATAAAGATTAAGGTAAAATTACATACATTACTCATAACGGTCTCAGTACAATTGACTATCTTCTTACTTCGCAACTTAATTTTAATTCTATTAAACAATTCCAAATTCCCGATTTTAACCCTTTTTCTAATCATACACCTTTTTTTTATCTCATTGAGAACCAATATTCTCGAAAGAAGAGATTTTCAAGCATTAAATGAAAAAAATCATAAAAAAAGCGATGAAATCGAGCAGTTAGAAAACATAATGCGATCCCAAATAGACGAAGGGTCTAAATCGGACGTTTTGGTTGACGTATGTACTAAATTGTTCACTAAACCGGGAAAGAAATACTTTTCGAAAAATATAAGTATGAAAGAACACAATTTCGCTGATATTGACACTCACTAGAAATGATGGTTCGACAAAGAGTGTAAGATAAAACGAGAAGCCTTTAAAACGGCATCAAAAATACTCAGTCGCAATCCATCAGTATCTAACCGTCAAAATTATTTCTTAAAACGAAAGGAAATAGACAAAAAAAATAGATTACAACAATAACATGGCTAATACAATAAGCAATATGCGTCGTGATAACCCCCGCGAATTTTGGAAATCATTTAAGACAAATAATAAAATGATAAATCGTGAGATTTTTTAGGTCAATTTTACAACCACTTCAAAAATCTTTTATCAGAATTTACAAATAATAATTATATAGGACCTTTTCATCAGGATCAAACCGAAAACAGCATAACCCCTACTTTCGAAGAACTTGATCAACCTATTACTTTAACCGAAATTTTCTCTGCATGTAAACAGTTAGGAAATATCAAGGCCTGTTCTTATGAAGAAATCATAAACGAATATTTTAAGGAGAGCATCGATATAACGGGAAATACATTAAAATTACTTTTTAATTATATACTAGAAACTGGTGATTTCCCTCATCATGGCGTAACGGATTGATAATTCCCATTCACAAAGAAAAAGGAGATACGACCGACCCCAATAATTATAGGGGTATAGCGATCACGAGCTGTTTAAATAATCGGTTAAAGAGCTGGGCGAAGGAGTGTGACGTATTATCCGACGCTCAATTCGGTTTTAAAGAGGGATATAGCACTGTAGATGCGACGTTTATTCTGAACGCTTTAATTGAAAAGCAAATAAATAGTAAAACAAATTATTCACTTGCTTCATAGATTTTAAAAAGGCATATAATTGCATCGATCGAAACGCTCTATGGTTTAAAATTTTTAAATCTGGAATAGATGGTAAAATGTTTAGAGTATTGCGATCGATGTATTCAAATGTTAAAATGCGAATAAAACATCTAAATTGTATATCGGACCTTTTTGAAAGTAACATTGGATTATTCCAAGGGGAGATAACGTCCCCCATAATGTTCTCTCTATTTTTGAATGATTTACAGTTATCTTTCCATGACGACTTGCTCGAAGGGATAACTTTTAATCAAATATGCATTTATCATTTACTCTTTGCTGATGACGCGGTACTTTTAACGGAAAGGAAGGTCTTCATAAATTATTAAATACACTAGAATCGTATTTTCAGAGGTGGAATCTCACTGTTAATATTGAAAAGACCAAAGTTATGATTTTCAAAAAAGGAGGCAAGCGAACCAGAATTTTAAAAGGACATATTCAGGTGAAACACTGGAAGTTGTCAACGACTTCCGTTATATAGGAATAGTCTTAACATGCGGAGGTGCAAGCTACAAAATGCTTAGCTGGAAAAGGTCTTAGGGCCATGGGAGCATTATTTAATAGAATAAAGGGCTATGATATCCCTGTAAATATCTTATTGAATCTTTTTGACACATACGTGTTATCGATTCTCAATTATAACTGTGAGGTGGGGGGGGGGTCTCACAAGCAGAAAATATTGAACGCAATCATTGAAATTCTTAAAGCGTATCCTTAATGTTAAAAATTCAACCAACGCACTATCCCTGCTATCAGAAGTAGGAAGGTTTCCATTAATAATACAAAGACGTATTCGTATAATAAAATATTGGCTCAAACTATATAATACTAAGAAAAATAATTGTATCCTTAACGCAGTTCTACAACAACAACGAATGGAAATCAATTGGTTATTCCACATGTGTGTATTTCATGACATAATATTGATTAAGTGTAAAATTTGTCCAGTTTTTTTTTTTTTTTTTTTTTTTCTTTTTCTTTTTTTTTTTTTTTTTTTTTTTTGTTTTTTGTTTCTTTCAAGGTATTTTAGAGATTTTTTTTAAACGTGTCAATGACACCGCTTGAAGATTATAATTTGTTACATGAGATAGTTCAAGGATACTAAAAGAAACTACTCATGAGCTTGATCCATACGCATGATTCTTTAATCGGTAGAAGGAACCATAATGTGGGGTTTGATCTAATGTCATTGCATTCCTTTCTTGTTTCTATCCTAGCTGTATGAAATGCGGTCGAAATGACTTGAGGTTAAGTATATCTGAACATATACTAACTGGGTGTCAACATTTCAGTAATTGTGCCTATTCTTTTCACTTAAATGTTACACATATGCTAGGTCAGATTGTTAGCAATTACTTATTGTCACTTGATTCTCATGAATATGTTAAAGCGTTATTTGGCTTGAATATCCAGTTTGTGAGATCTCTTGGTAACAACTATGAAATATTTTTTTGCCTCGTACTGAGGTATTTTCACAGTATTATATCTCTATACAGAAGACCATTTTAGTCGGTAATGATGAGTATATAAAGTTAATTCTCCATATATCTTCTTTCTGCTTGTCCGAAAGATTTTATGTTAGATGAGAATACTGTATCTTAAACCATGCTCCTACATAACTTCTTTTCTTTTCGTTTCGGATAAGGCCTTATTGACGGATGTATGGTATTGATATAAAATAATGACCCTAATATAAATTATTGTATAATCTCCCCTAACATGAGATGGTGTTATCTGTAAAAGGTGCATATATAATGCATATGATATAATAAATGTCGATCTTGGATAATTTCCATTATTCATGTGACTTCTGTTTTCTTGTATATACGTATTTACCATTTTATTTCTATGTCTCACTCGTATCATTCTTTCACCTGCACAAATTATTATTGTTGTTGTACTTATATGTGATCTTCATATTGGAGGAAATAAAGAATATATATATATATATGTGTGTATTTCATGACATAATATTGATTAAGTGTAAAATTTGTCCAGTTTTTTTTTCTTTTTTTTTTTTTGTTTTTTGTTTCTTTCAAGGTATTTTAGAGATTTTTTTTTTTAAATGTGTCAATGACACCGCTTTAAGATTATAATTTGTTACATGAGATAGTTCAAGGATACTAAAAGAAACTACTCATGAGCTTGATCCATACGCATGATTCTTTAATCGGTAGAAGGAACCATAATGTGGGGTTTGATCTAATGTCTCATCCAAAAGATAATTAATTGGTCAAACCTTGGATCCTAGCTGCTATCTGAATGTTTTGGAATTGAACCTTCTGCTATCATATAATATACACTATTTTTTGTGCCAATAAAGAAATGTCAACAACATTAGTTTTTGAATGACTAATGATAAAAGAAGACTAATGGTTATTATCTACGGAATTATATAATATATAAGTATTTGCTGTTAATTCATAAAAAGATTTCAAACTTTCACAAGATACATCCGTCACACAGCTTGATGTCAATTTTGAATAAGGTCTTGGTTAAATCTGATGAAAAACAAAAGGTAATAACTCATATGGTAGAGTTATCATTCTCATGATAGTTCTTGTAATCATTGAGTTTCCTGATCATAGCTGTTTAGTGTTATACTTTCAGAGATCTACTCTGGACTAAAGTTATGTGTAAAAAACAACAAAAAGACAATAACTCAAAAGTAAGCATGATATAGTTATTGTTCGTGAATACCACTTCCCTCTCTGAATAGGGTTTATTAAAATTATGAAATTTCAAGGCTTAATATTTCACTATTTTACTTTCAGTGATATGCTCAATTAAAAACTAAAGTTAAAAACAACAAGGGAAAGTAACCCAAAAAGTATATTTGCTAGGGTCACGCAACTTGTGCACTATTCTCTATTCTCTAATGAAATTTGATGATTATATATATCTATAAAAACCTATCTTCAGCGATATACCTCCAGACAATATTACAAAATGAAAAACAGCGAAAGACAATATCTTTAAGAGTTATAGAAAATGATCCAGTATTAAAAAATAAAAAGTGGAAATGACTCAAGAAGTATGAAAAAATATGGTTCTTATGCACTGCAATTCCCCTTCATAGGATCGATACAACTATGAAGTTTCGTGATTGTAGCTATAATTACACTACTTTGAGAGATACACTCCAGACAAAATCCAAGTACATTTATTTTAACAACAAAGGGCAGTAACTCAAAAATTTGATAGGAAAGAGTAATGGTTCTTGTGTACAACACTTCCTCTTGGTGAGATCTATCCACCTATGAAGTTTCATGAGATTTCTTATAATACTTTTAACGATATGCCCCAGTTTAAATCCAAGTACTTCTTGTTTTAGAAGTAAACAGTCAGAGTCATATGAATGCTTTGGATCAAAGTACTTGATAGTAATTCATAAAAAATACACAAAAATAGCATTATGGCCAAAGATTAATATCCCTATACAAAAAGAAAACAAAAAAAATAATTGCTGTTGTTTATTTTCAATAAATTTGACAAAACATTCTGCACAGATCATCTATGTCATGAAAAGCTTTATCAAAATAATCAAAGTTTCAAGAGTACTCTAAACGAATGCCCCTATCCCAAATTTTCAATGATGTTTTTTCTATATAACGGCTTCATAGAATTTTGTAGATTTTTTAACATACTGTTGAGAACCCAATTAACTTCTTTTTTATTATGAAATAAATTCTGTTGCAATTAGTTTGATGTTGAACCATGTATTGACTGGACCATAAATGGGATGTACATATGCATGGTTGCTAGATTGAAACATTCTGGTTGTACTGGTGTAAGAAACGACAGGTAAATGTTGGTAGGTATACCAGTGTCCGCGATATAAATGCAATAATGTAGAAAGTGACGTTAAGCCCTAAACAAACAATCAAACGATGTGACTGCAATTACTTACTTTTGGTATTTTACATTTACACTTCCATCTATATAGAATGTAGCCAGTAAACACACCAACAATATAGGGTCCGATTCGTGCGTAGCTTGGTTGGTAAAGGTTGTCACTGTAATCGCCGTCTGTACTAGGGAAAATATTTAAGGTTTCGTATAAAAAAAGTTGAAGACAGGTGATTGTCCTAAGTTTTTGGCATAATTTAATGAAACAATTTTCATCGTGTATGTATATGTACTTGTATTTTGTAGGCTGCACACAAAGTATTGTAATACGTGTTGTGCATTTAAAATATCCATAAATTACTGATTGATTTAATAGCTGCTCTTTTTGCAATTATTGTCATGAAAAAGTTAGGTGGAATAGATTTTATTTTGGTATGAATCTAAGTTTAATGAAATTTAAGTCTGATCAGTATATTTATATGCTATAAGAATGTTTCAAGTTTATACATCAATGAATATAAAGAATATTCACTTAATCAATGTTAAGTCAGAAAGGCTTTTGATTTAACTCTTTATGTTAAATCAAAAGCGCTTTGAGATGATACCCCCCCCCCCCTTTTCATGCGCATATACGTGCAAAGCGATGTATCATTTCGAAAACGCTTCGCTAACGCTTTCATCCTGAACGCAGGGCCGGTGCCATCTTTTTTTATTAGCTCGGTTGTTTTCGAAGAATACCCGAGGTATTATGATCACCTTGCCGTCGTTCGCGTTGTCGCTGGCGTAGGCGTTGGCGTGACAAACTTTAACTTTGCTCATAACTTTTGAATGGTAAGTGATAGAGCCTTCATATTTCACACGATCATTGCTTGGGACAGGACATTTCTGTAGGTACCAAGTTCAAGGGTCATCGGTCAAGGTCATTTTTCAAGGACAAATTTCTTAAAAAAATACTCTTGGTCATAACTTTTGAATGGTAAGTGATAGAACCTTCATATTTCACATGGTCATTGCTTGGGACAAGACCTTTCTCAAGGTACAAAGTTCACGGTCATCTCTCAAGGTCAATGTCATTTTTCAAGGTCAAATTTCTTTACAAAATTTAATCTTTGTCATAACTTTTGAATGGTGAGTCATAGAGCCTTCATATTTCACATGACATTACTTTGGAAAAGACCATTTTGTAGGTACCAAGTTCAAGGTCATCAGTTGAAGTTAAGGTCATTTTTCAATGGTCAAATTTGTTTACATTTTTTTACCTTGGTCATACCTTTTGAATGGTCAGTCAAAGAGCCTTCATATTGTACATGATCACATGAAATTATAAACAACCGAGCGTTGGCACCCGCTTGCGGTGCTCTCATTGGTACTTTATATTTTTAAACTTTACATACAGTTCGAGTAAAGATATATACATAGTTACGACAGTTTATATATACAGTTATCAACATCGTAAAATTGACAAGGTGAATGATTATGGAATGATTTAGGAATGAAATTGATTGAGTGTGTGGAACGAATAAAATATGCATTCAAGTTTTATAGATAACTTCCTATTTCTTCAAGAACCTATTAGACTTTTACAATTTGAATAATGACAGTGCAGTCGCGATAATTCTAAAAACCAAATTCATTTTGAATGACGTTGGTAATTCTATATTTTTCAATTGGTTTGAGCGTTTTTGAATGGTTTGAGTGAGTTTTTGGAATGAATGGAGCGCTGAGTGAGCGGTTTAGAATGGTTTTGATAGAGGTGAATGTCAATTTCACCATGTAACTAACTGTAATGATAGTTGGCGACCGATCGTAGAATTAAGTCATCATTACTCACGCCCTGGCTTCTGGGGGTAATAATCCTCCAAAGAAAGGCTGTGACGGATATCTATGATCATGGGCTATAACACCCACAGCTGCTGTCGAGGCGATCAGAAATGCCATACAGGATACGATGCCCGCACCAATGTGACTGTGTAAAAGTTAAACAAGTTTACATCTAGTGAAAATCAAATTATTGATAGAACAAGAGGCCAAAGTGGGCCTGTATCGCTCCATTTGCTTTTATTCTCTAAATATGGAAAGATATATTCAAAATACAAATCAAACAACTTCGGTACATAGTCACCCAAGGAACATTAAAGTAAAGTTTTTTTTAATAGAAATTCGTTCAATGGTTTGGGAGAAGAATTTAATTACCCATATTTTGGATTTTAATCGTAATTTCTTAAGCATCTTTGGAAGATGGTCACCAAAAGAACATTTCTACCAAGCTTTGTTAAAACTGGCCAAACGGTTTTTCAGATGAAGATTTTTAAAGATTATAGCGTGAAAATAAGACCCGCCCTGTCACGCTTCTTTTTTTAGGGTCAATCAAAATTTCTTGGACCAATTAGGTTCATTGTCATTCAAAAGGCATCTCAACCAGGTTTCATTTAGATTGACCCAGTTGTTAGTCAGGAGAAGATTTTTAAAGCGAATAAAATCACCTTACTGTCACGTTCATATCTTGGGGTCAATCGAAATTTCTTGAACAACTTAGGTACGATGTCATCAAAGGCACAATCATGCAAAATTTCGTTGAAATAGTACTCGTATTAATGGTTTGGAAAGAGAAGATTTGCAAGATTTTAAAGTTAAAATAAGTCCCAGCCTGCAACTCGCATATTTGGGGGTCAATCAAACTTCCTGAACAAGGTAAATGGATACACAAGGACTTTCCTGCCAAGTTGCCGCGGTTGAAACTTGCCCAATGGTTTTGGAGGATAAAATTTTTCAAAGAATCTAGAGCGAAAATTTCCCCGCCCTGCCTCGCCTTAATTTTGGGGATCAATCAAATTTGTTCGATCAACTAAGGTACATGGCCGAACCAGGATCATTCATGCCAAGTTTCGTTGAAATCTTAAGGTGGTTTTGGAGAAGAATATTTTAAAGATTTTAAAGTGGAAAAAGAACTTCCTACCAGGCTCATATTTGGGGGTCAATTATAATTTCTTGAACAACTTAGATACACGGTCACCAAGGAACATTCATGCCAAGTTACGTTGAAATTGAAGAATTTAAATGGAAAATAAGCCCAGACTTGTCACGCCCATATTTGGGGGTCAATCGAATTTTCTTTTTACAAATTTAGAAGTGGTTCATTTCTGCCAAGTTAGGTTACAATTGACCAATTGATTTAGGAGAAGGTATTTAAAGAAAAAAATATGAATGAACGCAAGGGCGCAATGAAGACGAACACAACGCCATAACAATAGCTCGCCCGCCATCGGAAAGTGGAAAGTACCTCGGACGTAAGTGTAGTAATTTTGGGTCATATTTTAGGTAATTCGTCTTCTGGTGGTTCATCGGTTATTTTATACTTTCCTGTTTTACAAAATTTTGGACCTGTCCAAATTCAAAAGTTTTGCAGACGAAAATTTAAAGTGGGTTCAATTTGAAAAATAACCATCCAGTAGGGTAGAAAAATAGTGTGGAAAAAGAAGAAATTGCTTGTCAGAAGCAACTTCTTCTTTTTTCACAATGTTGTCTCAATCATAAAATCACAGGCACGTAAAAAGCAGGGATTAAACAGCAAAGGGTTAATACGCTTGAACAAAAACATATCTTGTTAATTCTTTCCCGATCGTCTGTGCTGATCTTTTGGGCATGTTATATTTTGATGACAAAACGCAGTAATAAGTGTGTTGTTATCAGATGAGCATGTGCGTGACAATTCCAACAATTTGAAATGTGTGTAAGGGGCAAACATTGAGTATCATAGACAGCCACATACTGTAAATATAAAGTAACCTGGTGGTCTACAGATACTTTAAGACCTTATCTAACTACAGCATAGTGAAGACTCTGGTTAGACTGTGTAGATGCACAGGCTGGTCAGAGTCTTTGCTTTGTGCATCTTTAGAATTGTTGAAAATCTCACGCACAGGCTTAAAATATAAAATGCCTACTTTGATCCTTTCCTTGATTATGTTTTATGCAACGCCATCCTTAGCGGAATGGTCTGTATGCGACGTCCTGTAAACCCATGTGCGAAATGACGAGCTTTTATGAATAAGCCCTTATTATTCTCGAGGTCTATTCCCTAGAATCGCCGAGATTTCCTGACTGACTTATCTATTTAGCAATCGCCAACCTATTTGTTTAAAACATCCGAGCACTGAGAGTGCTGATGTTTACTTATATCAAGAACAAAAAATACAGCAGACAAAAGGCTGGGGATATATATTTAAATAGTTCCATGGAGTAGACAGGCGATTTTTTAAGGATTTTTTTAAGAGTAAAATTGTAAGACATTAGAAAAAACTCACTAAAATAAAGGCAGTATGAGAAGAGGGCTGATCCAATAGTACTGCATATCGTTTGCTAAATACCAAGTCCATCCCATACACTGTAAAAAACTAAGTTAAAGTAAATCACTTCTTACGGACTATTACGATATTAACCAAATACATAATTTCATTGTATTTGCATACACACCAATAGAAAGAAAAAAACGTATAAAACATATTTAGAGCTACTCGTATTTGAATGTTGTTGGACAACGACCAACATTCATTCACTACAGCTTTATCCTTTTGACGTCACGATTGCCATTCTAGTAACTTGCTGATGGTAAATAGCTAACGTTTTATACGTGAAAAAGTGTATCATTTTGACGCTGCACGATGCATATTTCCTATAAAGTTAGGACCAGGGGCCCGTTTTACTTTACTTCTTACGAACAAATTGAACAAAAGTCAAAATCACAAATCGTACATGGTGTATTCAATCAATGTTAGATTCTGCCTTGCATTTTCTCATTGGAATCGTTTTTAGAAGACGATTCCAATGAGATAGTGCATGGCAGAATTCCCTATTTAGTTACTACTGTGGAAGCAACTTTAATTTTCGACTCACGCAAAAAAGATCGTAAGATGTTTAGTAAAACATACCCCTGATGGGTATTTTCATTTCTCTTTTATAGTTTTCCGGATTTTTCAAAAAAAAAAACAACTTTTATTTTACTGGGATGATTATTAGTCACGTGATAATCATAAAGAAGAAAAATATTTTTGAGATAAAAAAAGCAATTATATTTGGAATGAATGAAAGGGGCGCTGATTGACCGATTTAGAATGGTTTTGATCGGAATGACAGTCAATTTCACGATGTTTTTAACTGTAAATAATAAATACTACACCGATTTTTTCGTTCGGACGTAATTGTTAACATAGAGAAGGTTGGTCCACCAGCTAGTTCTACAGTCTCCCATATAATCCATATCATCGTACTTCCACATTGGTCCATACAGGGTGTAAGGTACGATGACTGTCCCTACCATCACGATCAGCATGTAAGGGGGAGTTAATCTAGTGATGTGAGATTGAGAAAAACGTTTAAAACAGTTCTATGATTTTGTTAGTTTCTGAGTAAGACCAATTTGTCTCTCGTTGTGTGAACAAAATGCTTCATTTTTACAAATGTCGGAGCATCAAGTGAACACGTTGCTTTTATTTTCAGGAAGCAAAAGACAAATCTATCTTAAACAGCTTTACATGTAACAAGCGGTTACCCTTTAACAAAATATTATGTTTTTGATAAATATTGAAAACGAAAATCTAGTTTCAATTGTGTGTGAGCCCGCTTCTCGTATTCATGCATTATAACTATGTTCCAGTACATCAATGGATTAAAAAAAAAACACATTCTATCCCTCTCATAAAAGTGCAAGATATCATTGAATAGTCGACTTGGCTTTAGAAACTACATTTGTAACATATAAAGATTGTTTTTTGTTCCCTCAAAACGTTAGTTGATCACATAGAATCATTACCCATTTAATAATATTAAGATATTTAGCAAATTGAGGATTATGAAATTGCTTGTGTATTTCAAGTCAGTGTAATTAAGAAGCCTTTAAATGTAGGAATTTTAATCGTAACGAACCATCGACCCGTTTTACTAAACTACTAACCAAAATTAATCCTAAGTCAAAATCACAAATCGTACCTGGTGATTTCATGTATTGTCATTTATGTTAGATTCTGCCTTGCACTATCTTATTTGAATCGTCTTGAGAAGACGATTCTAATGAGATAGTGCATGACAGAATGTCATATTTAGATACTACTGTAGAAGCAACTTTAATTTTTGACCTACGCAAAAAATGATCGTAACATGTTTTGTAAAACAGGCACCGGGTTCATTTTCCTTGTTATGATTCAAAATACTGTTACCTCCAAAATCTATGAAAGTAGTACATGAACCAGTTCATTCGCTTCGCGCCTCCAACTTTATCCAGTTGTTTGAGAGATAGGTAGGCAACCAGTAAACCACTAAGGGAAAAGATAAACAATGACGGTATAGACGATTTTATATGGCTGTCTCTTAAAATAAAAATGTTATCGGGTCGAGGTTGAGAGAATTTATCATGACGAAGCTTTGCCTCGTCATATTTTCTCCTAGTCGAGACCAGATAACGTTGATATTTTAAGAAATTAACTAAAAGAAGATTGTCTGATATCATCCAATGTTTTCAAGCAGGTGATATCAGGTCAATACAGACTTCATTGTACGATAAACGTTAATCAATAGATTTGTAAATTTGCCAAGGTCAATTGGCAATATTTTCAATACAATTGATACACAGAAGTTCATAAGCTTGTCACCGAAAGGGAGACCTATACTTAAGGTCTAAAGTACTAAACACATAGACTACTGGCCGTTCGAACTCCAGCCATCGATGAAAAAGTTTAAGATTTACTACTTTATTCCATGTCTTTCGATCTCGTTTTTACATAATACGCAAAGGTGAAAAAAGTCAAAATGATTCTGTAAGCATATACTTGACAATTAAAATCCACTATAATCAAAGAATTCAGAATTCTACCAATCCTGATTTGAATATCGTGTAACATCTTGACATTTTGTAAAATCACGACAGTTGTCTCAAGAACTCAAACGATTTAATTGTAAGTTCGTCTTTCATGATTCAAGCAACCAAAGGACTAAAAGTACCGAGAAGATTAAGCACCATGATCGTGGGTAACTGTACCTGAGAGTGAAAAAAGAATCCACTGATACATCAGCATAAATAATCGCCATAAACGTCCACTCGTTTGTTTTCCTCATGAAATGCTCGAGAAGATTGGCTGAAAATAAGTCAAGAAGATAAGGTTAAAGCTCTAAGTACTTACTACTATCTCTTTAATGTATTTTCGCATAAAGCTCAATCTAGAGATACACAGAACTAAGATAATTATACAAGCACTTAGCGTTCTATCCATCATTAAGCTTAAGGGCACTGAATATATGAAACTTTAACAGCCGAAATAAAAGAGGTGCTGAAATGTTTACCTTTGACATTTTATGTCATAGAAAAACAGTTTAACAAAGTTCTGTATATATTCGAAAAATATGGGGTGTTCTCATCTTATTTATCGTCTTTTGTAACCAAATGAATGTCTTCTTTCATAACTGACAGGCAAACATATCAACACAAAACAGCATTAAACCCTTTCCCAAACAAGACCTGGTTTTACGTGCCTGGTGGAATGGGCTTGAGAAAACATTGCGACCAAAGAAGAAACTGCTGATGACCAGCAGTTTCTCCTTTTGTCTCAATATTTTCTATGCCATTTTTTACACAAATTCTTTCTTTAACAACCTCTATTTTGTCATTTGTGGCAGATTTTGAAGAGGATCACCCTAAAATTTTGCTGTTTGGGAAAGGGTTAAACAAGAGATTTAAGACAGACGAAACTTACTGTCGTATCTAGCTGCAAAGTAATAAGAATGACCCAAGATTACCCATGCCATACTCAAGAATCGGATTCCATTCACCGCTCCTAGTGACCCTGCTTGTTCTGTACTCAAAATCTTGACGCCGTTGGTGTACACCGAAAATGCTAATAATAACTTTTCTAGCATGCCTAGAAAAAAGAAAAAAAAGTTTGTATTCAAGAATGCTTCCCCGTAAAAAAGGGACCATCTGGGCAGTGTGAAAAGAGTCCATCCTTCTCTGACTGCGAATAATGAGTATAGAATCAAAACTTTTTCGAAATTGACTGATTTGCCGGCTCTAGAATGATCATTCCATCTTCCCGACTATATACGAAACATCACCTTCGGTTGACCTCTACTGCAACCGACCTCTTTTTCAAACATTTTATGAGTTTGGTCATATAGATGGATTTGCTTTGAAAGAGAAAATAAAATACTTGTACGACAGAAATTGTACATCATAACTGATGATAACCCCATCAATGTTACCATGTCATTTAAAATCGAATCTCAAGTGTTTGATTAAAAAAACATCAAAAGTTATATCTTGCAAATGCCAACATTTAACGTACCTACCATTGAGATTTGTTTTAGAAGCATTAATATACAAGAAGCAACTGAAAAAGGGAGCTAGAATCCCTTTTTAAAAAAATGGGCAGTACAGCATGTTGCATAAAAATTGCTGGGAAATCAATGAATGTATATTATATGAGATATTTGACACCATTCTGAATGCATGTCCAACATTTAACAAATCTTAGCAAGGTAGTTAAAGGTCACAAAAAACACCCGTAAATCTGCTGGATGTCGGCTTCGGGAAGGGATTTAAACTGAAGTCTAAAAATTAACAAAGGACAATAACTGAAAAATAAGCTAGGTAGCTGGAGATAGAATTATGCTCCTGACAAAGAAGAGGAAGCCGCCCGCTCGCCGGACGCCATGGTTTATTACATGATATGTTTCTACATATGCGTGTGCGTGTAAGAAGTAGCTTCCAGGATTTATTTTGCACACTATTAGAAAAAAATGTTTGATCATCTCTAAAACTCGACAAAATTGCTTTTGACCTTTTTATGTAATGAACTTATAAACATACAGTCTACTATTACATTTAAAATGGATTTAAGGTGGTTGAACCTTTCCCTCATTAAAAGAGGGACAAGCCAGAAGACTAGTGACGAATACATCTGCGTGCTAATATGTGTCTGAACTTTCTGCTAGTGCAGTTATGATCCCAATCAGAAGGGCAAAGGTGAAATAATAGTCGGCACGACTTTATACGAACTTTTCTCGGGTTTTGATTGCGCTACAGTAGGTGTAATGTGATCTGTAATCACTGGTTCTCCATTCTGTATATTCACTTCCGCTTTACCATTCATATGTCCGCCATTAGCGTCTGTCAGTTTATATGTACCCTGTGTAAACACGACCGGTGGTTTCTTCTCGGACACACTGTATGGGGAGCCAGATTTAAGCTGGACTGTCAGAACATCGTAGATAGTTCCAAACACCATTAAACATCCCAGTATACCAAGGATTGTACTGAAGTTCAACAATATTTAATTGACGGTGATCCTTTTATATCACCGGCAGTTCAGTTTATGAATCATTCTTACGTATGCTAAAGTGTTCCAACAAAAATAGGATTTGCGTATTCACCTTAAGTTACCGAAGATAAATTTGTTTATACATAGTATCTTTGCAAAAACAATTTCTCTTATTTCGCGTTTCTGTAAATGAATAGGACTAATATGCAAATAATAAGATCGTGTTTAGTGAAATACCTCTTACTCCTTTGGGTTTCGCCTGAGCATTCTTTCATTTTGATTTTCCTTGATACAAATCTAATCATTTCGAGCTTACCTTCATATACCACCCAAATGCTTACCAGTCGTAATCAAAGAAATCTCATTTTTGTTAAATAAACAATATGTAATCTATAAGTTGACAAAGGGTGATGCTAAAGAATTTTTCATTGACTGGCAATACGAGCCATAACTAATCAATATTTTAACACTTACATGGCCACAATTAGAGCAGCATCAACATCTTTCGGACCATCTTGACACGTGACTTGTGGTAGTACCGGAACAGTGCCGTTGAGTAAAGTGTATTCAGCTATAAATAATAAGAACTCTAAACACTCTCATAACAATTTTGAATCGGAAAATTAAGGATTATCTGCCGCAAATCCAGAACTGAGGTTCGCTTGACAAGGTTCGTAGTCAGTTGCGTGCTCAAGTCGTATTTGATTGGTTTAAAAGTGATAGGACTTTGCTAGAGAGCTTGTTATCTTGTAAGTTTGAAGTCGGAGAGGATGGTCCTATGTACAAAACTAACACAAGTAATTTTACAGCCAACAGCAAATTAAATCAATGTTTCAAAGATACTTTTCATTACCTTCTGTTTTCCCAAATGATTTCTCCGCCTTAGTTTATACCGCTGTCCGGCTTCCATAATTATAATAATAATAGAAATAATAATTAAAATGATGAAGATGGTGATATTAATGACGATAATAATAATGATGATAATAATAATAATGATTATAATTATAGTAATAATGATAACAATAATAATGATAATATCTCTCAAAATAAATCGCTGACCCGTTTGCTTTTGAACACAAACTTATTGTCATATGAACAAGGTACTATTATTCAAGAAAAGAATACTATGTTCCTTTCATTCTGAGATTAGAAGAAGACGCGATAATTATCAATTTTAAATAGTATATTTACCCAAGCTTATCATCTTCTGTAAATCTGTCGAGGTGCACGTGCTCGGTATACATAACCCATACTGTATGTATCCATATCCAAAGAACTTTAGAGAAAAAAATGAAATATATAATTGTTTTATGTATCCGTAGAAAATCATTTTCATTTATTCTGTTCGCGTAAATATAGAAGAGGTTGGAACAAAGTGGGACGACTTGGTACATATACTCTAGGACCTGCTCCAATCCGAAATATAAGATATACTTGTTCTTTATCTTTTTAACAATAACTATGGTAGAACCTCAACCAAGGAATACAAATAAAACCACTGTGAGACTAGTCATTTGTTTGTAACTTATGGGTGTATGTTACACAGTACGCCCAAGTGGGGTGTTGTGGTTTTATTTGTGATACAAACCACAGAAAACTATGAGTAAGTGCATTTAAAAGAAAATATCTGTCCATCTTTATTAATATATTCTAAATAATTCAGGACGATAACATGTTTAAGCAATTATTGATTATGCAAAATACCGAACGATCACAAATCGCAATTTTCTAAGGTATGTTTAAATGTGGCATGTATGGTTTGGCTATATCTATAACAATAACTTCAGTTTGGATGTTTGTTTCTTTAAACTAGATTTATATATATATAACGCCTGAATCAACCGATTCAATCACTCAATACCGTAAATTATAGTGCTTACATCACTTTGATTTAAATCTTCGTTGATTAATTGTTAAAATGTTTCTGTTGGTCATATATATAGACGATATTGAATGGGTGATCATTGAATTATGGATTTATTTAACGAGTCACCTATAAACAGATAAAAATGAGTCTTAGCCGGGTTTTTATCTGTTTTAGATGACGAGCTTAATAAATTTGGTATTGAACGGGCATAAATTTGGTATTCTATTTATAATATGACATGGATTTAAGCTTTAAAGGGAAGAAATTCCAGAAATTTATCAATTCAAGATTTTTCCGCGAAACATGTAATGCCGTTTGGCAAAACAGCCTCATTAAATGCTTTTTGACGTCATTTTCACAACGAAAACATAGCGTTGAGATCCGTTCTTAGCTCATTTGCATATTTATTCCACTAATGGTTAGAGACAAATTCTCGTCGAGTACCAGTTCCAGCCAACCACCCTGGTTCACGATAAAGACGGAAAGGTTACCATCCTAAATAACAAATTATGTTGACAACAACTTCTTTATTCAGAAAATAATCGTTGTAAATGAATATTGCGCTTAACTGTGAAAATGCTCTGTTGGCGAGAACTGGTACTTGGCGAGAACTGGTCTCCAACCATAAGACATAAAAAAAACACATAGCTTTCCCTTGTCTTCTATACCAAACAGACTTTGTTCTCTAAAACGGACAGCCATCAGACATGAAATTTTCTCACATTACTTCCCTTGTCTTCCATTCCCAACAACCTTTGATCTCTATACCGAACAACTTTTGTTCTCTATAACGAATATTCATCAGACATGAAATTTTCTCATATAATTCCCATTGTCTTTTTTACCGAACAGCCTTTTATCTCTGTAACGCACATCCATCAGACATAAGGTTTTCTCACATAACTTCCCTTGTCTTCCATGCCGAACAACCCTTGTTCTCTATACCGAACAGTCTTTGTTCTCTATGATGATAAGCTTTCAGACATAAAATTTTCTAACATAGCTTCCCTTGTCATCTTTGCCGAACAGCTTTTGTTCTCGATAACAGCCATCAGTCATATAACTTTCTCACATAACTCCCCTTCTCTTCTATACCGAACAGCTTTTGTTCTCTATAACTAACAGCCATCAGACAAAAAACTTTCTCAAATAGCTCCCCTTGTCTTCTATATCGAACAGCCCTCGTTCTCTATAACAAACAGCCATCAAACATATTTTTTCTTATATAACTCCCCCTTGTCTTCTTTACCGAACAGCTTTTGTTCTCTATAACAAACAGCCATTAGGCCTAAAGTTTTCTTATATAGCCGCCCTTGTCTTCTATACCAAACAGCATTCGTTCTCTATAACAAACAACCATCAGACATAAAATTCTCCAACATTACTCCCATTGTTTTCTTTACCGAGCAGCCTTTGTTCTCTATAACATTCAGCCCCCAGTCATATTTTTTTGTCATATAACTCCCCCTTATCTTCTTCACCAAACAGGTTTTGTTCAATATTACAAAACCCCATCAGACATAAAACTTTCTCGCATAACTCTCCTTTATCTTCTATACCGAAGAGCCTTTGCCTTCTATACCGAGCAGCCATCAGTGATACACTTGTCTACACATGTGTAAGATCACATTCTAAATGAGCATCTGCATGGCATTTCAAACAATTTCAAATGTGCGTCAAGCAAAGACTCTGGACAGTCTGTGCATTTGCACAGACTGCCCAGAATCTTCACTTTGCACTTTGAAGATTAATAAGGTATCAAAGTGTCTTAAGAAAGTCACGTTATCTTCTTGATTCTTCTAACATTATGAATCGAGCTAGGCTTCTTAATGTTGGTCATTCACGCACAGGCTCAAATTGTAGGAAACATCTCACACAGGCTCAAATTACGTCATGATGACGTCATCTTTAGCACGTTATCTCGGTACTTTCATGAACTGTGCGTTTTGAGGATTGGTTTTGACATACAATACTGGTGTTTATAAATGCGAGAAAAGGAATCAAATACCCGAATTTATTTTAGAGAACCTGATCTTAACCTCTTCTCGAATAAAAAAAAATGTAATTAAGCTCGTCAGGGCTATCTTGATAACATTCTATTCTAGACTCGGTTAAGATCAGCGTGTCTAAAACAACATCTCGTGATAGATTTTTTTTTCAATGATAAAATAGTAGGGCGTGAACTCCATGGATTGTTCAACAAAGAAATTTGTAAGACACTCACGGCAAGCATAAAGGGTACTTCTGGCGGGAGAAAGAACGCTGAACAATATTGTCCGTCGAATGACTTGACTCCCCCGCTTGTTTTTTGGTATGTAGCCTTTATGTTTGTACACTGTTCGTAACTGCCTAAGAATTTGAAACGCTTTGACTCTATATTCGCTCCTGGTTTAGCCATAGCATCAATCACTGAAATTAAGACGGAATTGACGCAAAGAAATAATTACATTTACAGTTAACAGCATGGTGAAATTGACAAGGTGAATGCTTTCAGAATGGTTATAGAATGATACTGAATGAGTGTGTGGGCGAGTTTTGAGTAGAATTCAATGAGGGGAATCGGATTTCGCAAATTTGGACGAACTTGTCGATATATATATATATTTCCCTTTTATAAAATAAACGTACTTTTCTTTTAGTGTGTCTTTATGGACCAGTCAGACACTTTGAAAATCCACCAGCTAATACAATCGTAATATAATTTGATCGACTGTTTTTTTGTCGATTTGATTGAGACTTTTTGAATGAACGAATAGACCGCTGAGTTAGTTTATTGGGAATATTTTGCTCGGAATGGGTTTCTATTTCACTGTGTTTTATTGCACTTCATTTTGTCATTGTTTTGGTTATTTACCTCAAACAAATGCAGCCCCTGTGGTATAAGAAGCGTTTTTCTTTCGATTTTTCCATTTATCAAACTCGTTATTTTCATTTTCAATTGAATATTTTTTTCAAAGGAGTTTTACGCCGCTTTCAATATTTTTTTCAGTTATATCGCGTCGTCTGGAGCACCCAACAATAGATTCCTGGTATTTCTCATACCGGTACTACCATCACATGCCTTCCTTGCCCCTAGCTGCTATCTATGTATTCAATTTCAAACCTGTCTCGATATATGGAATAATTTTTACGGTGATAATTCTAAGTTGAATGCGGCGAAAAAGTCGATACGATAATGTTCTAAAACTATCCAAACAACCCAAATGATTCTCAGTGGACATTTCTCGTTAAATAAGATATCATGTTTCTGGCAGAGTTTAAACAGGCGCATTGTCCGTTATCTTTTACAAGAAAATAGTTGTTCTTTTTGTTAACTAACAGATTCAACTAGAGCTGCTTGAGCGTCTGATTTGCTCCACAGGCCTGATTCTACTGATTCAGGTGAATTTTACTGAATGAAGGTGATTTTTAGTGAATGAATGAATTTACGTTTATACATGTATTAAGCCAATAAGTGTTTTTACATGCTGAAATACTTCTACAAAGAAAAATTCAAGGTCGATGAAAACATTTAGAAAATTGACCACCGCCTGTTTAATGCATATTTTTCACCCCTTCATAATAAAGTAACATTCCAGTTCAACTTGGTTGAGATTAATAAGTAAGGTTCTGAGAAAATGATTTTCAAAGTTTACGATATAAAACATGTAGCGAAATGACCTTCGCCTATAAAAGTAATGTTTTTCCTCCGATTACAAAAGGCTCACTAAAGGAAAATTCAAAGGATTCGGTTGGGTTCTGAGAAAATGATTTTCAAAGTTTCTGCTAGCTCTATATAACATATTGAGAAATGACCTCCGCTCATGAAAGACATATGTTTCATCTGATCGCAATGATTTTTAAAGATTTGTATAGGGTCTCTAAATAAATTCCAGTGAAATTTAGTTGGAACGAAATGGTTTTGAGAAAATCCCATATTACCATAAATGGAAATTAGCCTTGTTTATTATTGGATCAAAATTTCTTGAACAACTTTGAAAGAGGATCACCCAAGGATCATTCCTGTGAATTCATCCAGCAGTGTCTGTGGAGTCGATTTTTAAAGAAAAAGTTTATCACCGGACACACAGACGGGCAAACGACGGACACAGTGCCATTGCAATAGACCCAGTGGCCTCCGACCAGAGGAGCTAAAAACTACGGTTGAAATAAATAAACGGATGTCCATGAATCTTTTGCAGTTCTGCTTGAGTTACGCAAACACTTGGAACCTTTGCCCTGGATCATACCAACCAGCAACTAGTCAACAAAATGAACGAACATTTGGGCCCGATTGCATAATAAAAGTTAAGTGTCAACATCGGGGTTACAGTTAATTACATCATGAAACTGACTTTTAACTCAATCGAAACCATTCTAAATCGCTCACTCAACGCTCCATTCATTCATTTCAAACATTCACTCAAACCGTTCAAAAGCGCTCCGAAATCACTAAAATTGATAAGGTCAACCTCATTCAAAATTAATATAGCTAGAAAAACGTCGCGATTTCATTGCCACAATTGAAATTTTAATCGTCTGATTGGTTCTTGAAGAAAAAAATGAGCTATTTATAGAACCTGTATGCAAATTTTATTGAAGGGAGGTACAGAAAAGAACATCGTGAAATTGACAAACTGAATGATATTGAAATGATTTTGGAACGGAAGCAAATGAGTGAGTGGAGCGAGTTTTGAGTGAATTTAATGGGAGGAAACCAATTCGCAAGTTTTGTTCAGGAATTTTTAAACGGAGGTAATAAATCATCAATAATTTCGTCCATTTCGGACGAAATTATCGATCATTAATTATCTCCATTGAAAATCATTCAACATCATCCACTCCTCGCATTCATTCAATTCCATTCCTTATTCATTCCAATATCATTCATCATTAACCGTAGCTATGCCGACTCATATTGTCTCTTTTGAAAATCGTAGAAAATCTCTAATTTACTCTGTGGCTGCCAAGCCGTGCGTACAGGACGACAAAATGGTGTTAACCGTTTGCCATTCTTACCCCGCTTTGCCCATGCACTTGCGTACTAAGCGGGGTTAAAATTGGCAAACAGTTTGCACCTTTTTGTCATTCTGAACGCATGGCAGGCTCCTCAATTTCTGTCTAAATAGTTCAAATGTTTCACCGTCTCAATTATTAATTGTATACTTACTTTGTAAGGCCCAATCTTTTCTTGACACAAGTTCTTCCAAAAACACGACGAAATCCTCCTGGCATTCTGTGTTGACCTCAGCTCCGGTAAGAGCCTCAGTAGTAAAGGTCTCGAACAGTATCTTCCCAGCGGTAACAGACAGGGACACAAACCTCTCATCGGAAACTAACGCTCCGAGAGCGCCGGTAAAGTTTCCAGTCGAGTTGAAAAATTCAAAAAGCTCGCCCAGTTCGGATGCAACATTTCCTGATTGCGTTAACAGATTTCGAAATTCTTCATTTTTAAGAAGCGATACTAAAATATCTCCTGAAAATTGGGTTTTGCAGTTGGTAATGTTTAATATGAGGAACACAGAAAATATCCAAAATTTCGCCATATTTCGGTCTTTGCAAACAACTCACTATGGATCAAATATTTTACTAATACCCCGTTATCTATATGGGACAAGTCGTAACAAACAAAGCCATGGGGGGAACACATATATCGACGTTTGGTGACCAAGACCTGGTTACAACATGAACAGCTTTATTTAGCTGCAGTTACAGTGTCTTTATAGCCCATTGACGCTATTATGAAAGTAAACAAAACATAACAACTTTCAGGAGGGTGATCCTTTAAAATAACAAAATCTGATTCAGTTAAGGGAGTTCGCTCCTGACGGCAAAGTATTACAGTTTCCCTATTTGTTGATATGACGAGGCCAAACAATAATCTACTACAAAAGCACCTTTTAAAGAAAATAGACTGTTTAACTGGTTTGGGTCTACTTTTCTTGATTGTGAAAAATATATGAAAAGGACGCCCCTATCTGTATTTGAAATTGAAAATATGTCTATCAACTAAAGGAGGAGCAAACTCTTATATTTTGAAAAATAGACATCATATAAGTTCAATCGTAGATATGTATTCCAATATATGTGGATTATATTGAACGTACCAAAACAACGTTGACGTCCCATCCTGTATTAGACAAACAAAACAGCTAGGTTGATTTTTACGATATTTAGCAATAATTTTGACGAAATATTGAAAGCAAATGTTTCGTTTTGTATTTTTAAAGGACGATTTTTGTAATATTGTGCCGCTTTTCTGTGAATCGTTTATGGAAACTACTCAGCGTGAAAGAGTACGTGGTACAAAAGAAGCCGGAACTTCCTGTTGAATAACGGTAGATAAACATCAAAGCAGAGCACAGAAAGTGACGTCACAATGAACATTGCATAGCAATCACGTGCAAAATGACGCGCTTTAAGATAATTTTTCCTAGAATTTTCACATTTTCTCATCTATCCTAAAAATATAGAAAAAACCGTTGGTTTTTCGAGTAAGATCGATTGATATTCTATTTCGTGAACAACGTTAGCTATATTTTCACTTTCGTTCCGCCACTCGTGAAAATAAAGCTTTTGTAGCTCACTCAATGAAATATAAACTAATATTACTCCGAAACAAACAATTATCCTTTATTTCTTCTTGTTTGTCAACTACGAAGTATGACTATTGTAACGGAAGGACTGTTTCTTTTTCGCTTTATTTATATCATAGCATAGCTCCCTTTGACGTTTCTTTTACAGTACTGACCACTTTTCGCAATTATATCAATATACTAAAATTGTGCTATATTGTAATTGTCGTTTTTCACATGCTTTGAACAAGGTACAGTATCTATTTATATTTTTGCGCACGAGAAGTTTGATACAAATATTTTGGAGGTTTTTTTTGTTTTTCTCGTTATAGTTCTTTTTCCTCTTTTTTTTTCTTCTTTTTTTTTCCCTACTTTCTATTCATGTTCTTGTCCTTCTTCTTCGTCTTCGTTTTCTACTTCTTCTCATTCTTCTGCACCTCATTCTTCTTTCATCATTTTTGACCTCAGTCCTAGTTAATTCTTCTACTTATTTTAAGCTTCTCTTCTTTCTTTCCGCCTTGATGGCAATTCATTTTCAACGCTTACACTTTTAAACAGAGGATGCGACATGCTATGTCTTTGATTGCAATAGAATCAAATTTTCAGGCTAGGACTGATCCAAGAGTTAAAAATATGATCAAAGGGTTCTTCAAATCGCTTCCGGTTGCCATGGAAACAGACTTTAAAGGATGAATAAATCTCTTTTTTTGCAAATTTCTAAAGTCGAATGACGCAATTATACAGTTCAAACTCAAATTAAAAGAAACTGTTGTTGCTATTGTTTTCAAAGAAATAACGCATGAACATTTTTATAAGAAAAAACGTTTCTCTCCGTTGCTATGGCGACATGATTTCAAATCGCAAAAATGAAAGCAATTTTGGACCATTAAGAGGCCTTAATTTACTATACCTTTGAATATCATTTCAAAGTTTTGACAATTCATAAAATTATTCAAGAAGACCTTTTATTACATTTAAGATTTGTATTTTTTTTTTTCTTAAACTAGCAGGAAATAACCCGTTGCGGTGCAACAGTTTGCAAATTGCACACAAGGTTTTGATACGGGTATATAACGCTAAGCAATCTGAACTTTATTAATCTAAAATAAAGTTTAAGATTTCCTAACACATATATGTCACAATAGTTCTGTAAACTTGCTTTGTTTTTATCTTTTCTTTATGTATTATTTTACTTTTAGAAAGGCTTCAAAAATAACCTAAAATGTTTTTATTATGCTTGTTATGATAAAGTACTATGGCAACCATTTACGATATTATCTTATCTACTTGTATTTTGGTATAGGATTATTTGATCTTTAATTCTATTGAATCTAAAACTTACTGGCTTTCAGACGTAAAAAATGTTGTCATGGTGACACAAATTTCCAGTCTTGTTTGCAATTATTGAACGGAAGCTTGTTGTTGTTTTTTTTTTTTTTTTTTTTTTTTTGCAACATATGTCCCAATAAATAATTATTTGTTCGTCATGCTGCAAAAGTTTCAAGGATACTTGAAAAGGTAGTCATAATATGAGCTATAACTACCGTTGTAAAGGTAACTAATGTATATATCAACAAGAGTGCCATAGTCACAAAATACGCCGCCACTTTGCTGCTGTTTGACGACACTACTTATTTTGACAGAACCAAGTTCAAAATGACCAAGTTTCATTTAAATCAAGACAAAAAGATAGAAGGAGTTGCCTTCACAAGGCTGCAATTTCAATAAGCCCCAGACACTAAGTTTGAAGGGGGCATAATTCAGGGAAATAAATGAGCCATAAAATCCTTGATCCATGTACATCTACAAATTATGGTGATGACAATGACCAAGTTTCATTTAAATAAAGACAAAAAGTAAGGAGGAGTTGCGTTCAAAAGGCTGCAACTTCAATAAGCCCTAGCTACTAAGTTTTAAGGGGCATAATTTAGGGTAAAATTAATGAACCATGAAATCCTTACTTAATGCTCATCTACCAATTTCGGTTATAACATCCAACAAGTTTCATTTAGATCCAACCAGAAACTTAGGAAGAGTTGCATTCACAAGGCTGCAATTTCAATAAGCCCCAGAGACTAAATTTAAAGGGGGCATAACTGAGGCAATAAGCCCCAGAGACTAAGTTTAAAGGGGCATGACTCAGGCAAAAATCAATGAACCATAAAATCCTTCCTTCATGCACATCTTCCAATTGAGGTGATAACATTGACCAAGTTTCAAAAAGATCCAGCCAGAAACTTAGGAGGAGTTGCGTTGACAAGAAAAACTGAGGCAATAAGCCCCAGATACTAAGTTTTAAGGGGCATCACTCAGGCAAAAATCAACGTTTCATTTAGATCCAGCCAGAAAATTAGGAAGAGTTCCATTCATAAGGCTGAAATTTCAATAAGCCCCAGAGACTAAATTTTAAGGGGGCATAACTGAGGCAATAAGCACCAGAGACAAAGTTTTGAAGGGGCATTACTCAGGCAAAAATCAGCGAACCATAAAATCCTTCCTTCATGCACATCTACCAATTGAGGTGATAACATTGACCAAGTTTCAAGACGATCCAGCCAGAAACTTAGGTGGAGTTGCGTTGACAAGAAAAAACTGAGGCAATAAGCCCCAGAGACTAAGTTTTTTAGGGGCATAACTCAGGCAAAAATCAACGAACCATAAAATCCTCCCTTCATGCACATCTACCAACTGAGGTGATAACATTGGCCAAGTTTCAAGAAGATCCAGCCAGAAGCTTAGGAGGAGTTGCGTTGACAAGAAAAAACTGAGGCAATAAGCCCCAGAGACTAGCAATAAGCCCCAGAGACTAAGTTTTTAAGGGGCGTAACTCAGGCAAAAATCAACGAACCATAAAATCCTTCCTTCATGCACATCTACCAATTGAGGTGATAACATTGACTAAGTTTCAAGAAGATCCAGCCAGAAACTTAGGAGGAGTTGCGTTGACAAGAAAAGTGGACAGACGTACGGACGGATGATGACGCCAATATACGTCCGCCTCCGGCGGCGTATAACAAATTGATTCATGTGTAATTTGCTCATATAATATTATAAATTCCATTTTCATATCATATGCTTGTAATGGGCGAAGAGGTAGGAAAATAATTAAAAACCTTTACAGATCAATAGATTTTAGACAACCAAATTTGCCGTCAAGGTACCCAACCATTTCAACAAAACCTGACACAAAAAGATCTAAATCAAAAATATAGATCTAAGTCTGTGCAAGACATACGAAATCATCCAAATTAAAAAGCTTTTAAGCAGCATGGTAATGCGAAATTTCGTATTTTAAAGGCCGTTGCATGATAACCAGATGACCTAGGAACTAAGATTGATCTCACAGTCTATTTTTAGAAACAGTATGCAAATTAAATTATCTTAACCAGAACGACTTTCACCTGCACTTTCTTTGATTTTCATGGTTTCTCGAAATTTGCAGCCCTGAAAACTGATTTTATGATAGATAGAAAAAGGTGTCTAAATATATGACTTACATATTAAAATTATCTGGCCTCGGCTTTGAGAAATTATTTTAACGAAGCAAATACTCGTCTTGATGAATTACCCCAACCTCGACAAAATATAATTGATACCATCAATATTATTCTTAATATTACTGTCACATTCCTTCAAAATGCAAATTATTAATTAATTTCGACACAGCCAGTAATATAAACCGATGATGGCACATATAATGCTCGTTGAGTGTCTTCTGTCAGATTTCGATTATGCATTCGACTGAAGTCAATTTCAGGTCAATAAAACGGACCTATACAGGTATCATGACAAAAGACCAAGATAATTTTACAATAATTCTAACTGAACCCTATCAAAACCGTCCTGAATTCTGACATTTCAAATCAATATCCAAGCCAAAATAAATTTATGATAAGATAGGCTAAGCGTTGACCGTCACTCGGAAATGGGTCATATCGGAACCCCCATCTCCGCGAAAAAAAATGAAAACAAGACCGAATCAATCAGAGGTCCACAACAATTTTAAATATCTAAATGGGTGCAAAAGTTGAGGCAGAATTCTTATTCCATATTTGGAAAACAATTGTTGAACAGCTGTAAATTTCGGGGTTATAATTTTCGATGTTAGAGCATTCTGACTAGGGTCGTTCCTCTATGTATTTCAAGCAATGACAATTACTTCGGGACGAGACCAACAGCCTCGCTGGTAGAAGCTACAAAATTTAGATAGCTAAATCAGCGAATTTATCAATTTTGTATTTTAAGGCAGATTAGGTCCATTGAAATTTGGACATACTGATTAGATGAAAAAATCGGTTTTATTCATCAATGAAAATATTTTTGAGTACGCACCGCACCTATTTTGTAAGCGTCTGCAGAAAATAGTCCCGTTAGAAACCTTTTCGTTTTCGACAAATCTTTTCATATGTGCTTCTTGATATTTAACTATAAGAGATGAAGAGAATATTTTTTGATTTCGTGGAGGAATAAAACTAAAATCACAATCACACGCATGTATGAATCCGCTTCGCGGATTCATACAGTGTGATAAGGTTTTTAGTGAAATCAATTTATACCCTTTTCATGTCTCAAATTGATAACGCTTCACATGCTTTGCCCCAAATCTTCTTATGATGGCTCTCTTTCGCATCGAACAAATGAAAATAATTTTACTTAGGGTAGTGATCCCCTAATAGTTCCGCAACGTTTCGGAAGTAATGAACTTTAACAGTGTTATAACCGAGTTTGCCTTAGGATTTTCATTAGGAAACCTCGGTCATCATTGTGAAATAATAGGTTCTGAAATGTTGCGGTTCTATTACGGGTCCAATACCTGAAGGGTAATATCAATATCCTTCCATTTCGTGAATAGCAAAGCCTTCATTTTCAGGAGTTGTGGACCTCTCTTGGAAAAAAGAGCTTATGTTGTTCAATCGGTATGCAGACGTTTCGTACCATAACCATTTCGTACCATAAAATATATTACCATTTCGTACCATACGATGACCATTTCGTACCATAGGCGAAGACGTTTCGTACCATATGTAAACCATTTCGTACCAAACATTAAAATTTTCGTACCAAAATGAAATTATTAACTGAATGAATTTCAAAATGTTTATTTCTTAAATACTTTGTTTTTTTCTAATAAAATCGCACGAAAATGTTGTGTTTGCTTGTGCTGCAAGCCTATAAAGTGAATAGCCTTTTATTAATTAAAGGAGCAGGCCAAATTATGAAAAATTGATTGGCTGGTATGTTGTTTGACTCTTGTTTGCTAAAAGGTTGGTAATAACTAATTGACAATGAATTGTTTGGTGTTTGCCTTCAATTATAAATCGGCAACTGATTAGCAATAAGTCGTGTTTGTCAATTGAATAAAAAACGACGTGTGTTTGAGAGTAGTTAAGATTTTTTTTTCGATGTCCTAAAGCAATTACAGCACGTTATCAAGTAGTTATTACATCTTTCAAGAAATGAAAATGGACTTGTTCAATTAGCCAGGGGTGTGGAATTCCCATGCCCGACTTGTCCGACTCGGGCTTTTGTACTTGAGGACAAGTAAATTTTTCTAAGCCACTTGTCCAAGGACAAGTAAATACCAGGGCAAATCTTGGAATGTTACTTAAAAGAATTAAGAGAGAAATCACTTGATGTTCATATCATAGGGTAGAAAACATTGTTTTTAATGAAGAAAATGCTGGATACCAGCATTTTCTTCATCAAAAGGCAATGTTTTTTCCAATTTTTTCTATTTACTCTTTAGCGGACAAGTTAACTTTGATCCTGGACGAGTAGAAAATCCGCTTTTACTTGTCCAGGGACAAGTGGAGAAAACTCGTATTTCCACACCCCTGAATTAGCACTATTTGTATATTAAGAATATATGATTTTAGATTTTAAAGAAAACTATAGTAATTAAATAAAATATAACCAGAAGGATTTAGTTTTAGTTACAAAGTTTTGTTTCTCGTTTGGTAACTTATGAATTTTCAGGTATAGATGCTAACAAGTTAACGAAATTCAGGCGCGCATTTTAAAATTTACCAACAAAGCTTCAACAATAACTGAAGAAAATAAAAAGAAATGATTAGATAAAAGATTATCATCATTCATCCACTTTTTGTGTGTATTTACTTGTTTTGTTTATTCTTTTTTTTAAAGTATGTATCACGATTTTTTTATAAAATGATAAAATATCAACGTCAAAATAGGTTTTGACTTATTTTCTGTCATCCAAAAACCACACATATGGTACGAATTCAGTATCAAAATGATACGAAATTGATTATCCTGCGAAAGGAAATGGTACTTTTATGGTACTAAACTATTTTCCCTATGGTACGAAACTATTTTTCCTATGGTACGAAACGTCTTCGCCTATGGTACGAAACGTCTAGTGAAATGGTTATGGTACGAAACGTCCATAATTCGTTCAATCAAAGAAACGGCCAAATACTAGTATCCACGTTTTACTCTGACATCGAATTTGAAGTATTTTTGTATGATGTGGTCTGAGTTCTTTCTTATATCTTAAATTCTTAATCACCATCGGTAGGTTATTTACTGTTGAAATTGAATGTTGTTATCTATTAAATTGCCTAATACAATTTCGAAATTGATTTACATGCCGAAATCTTTTCGACCTCTCGCCACAAAAATGACATTTGCTTTCTTTTTTCCGGCCATCTTTAGTATTCTATGTTAAAATGGAAATAAGTACTTACATGTAATTAGACCCCCTCCCCCCAAAACGATGGACGTGTTTGGTTGCCGTCCCAATACCATGTACATGTAAGAGCCAGTAGGTTGGGTTAGCATGGTTCAATCAACAATGATGCTTAGGCAGATTCTTGAGATACAAAAAGGTTAGCGTACATCCGTGCGGACAGCTAACGATCGGATCCCAACATATCGAATCGCCATGTGAGTGATTTTAAAATTAAATTCAAAAAGTGCGATAAGTGAGTTTTGAGTGAAATTAAAGGGAAGTGGTGAAACAATATCGCCAATTTCATTCAGAATGAATAAAATGTGCAATGTACGCTCTATAAAATATATTAATATTTCTTCAAGAACCAATCAGACGTTTATTATTTCAATTAGGTCAGGGAAACCTGATTTTTTTTTTCTAGCTATATTTTTTTTTGAATGAAGCTGCTGATTTTATCTTTTTTCGTGATTAAGGAGCGTTTTTGAGAGGTTTGAGTGAGTGATTAGAATGAATATTTTGGTCGGGAGGTGAGTGATTTCGAATGGTTTTGATTGAGATGGATGTCAATTTCACAATGTAACTAACTGTATTCCCGTACTTTCTTTAACCAATTGACTATGATACAACATGCATGTTCGCTCATTTGCAAATACTTGCTTTGAGGGAATGAAATATTGTTAATTTATTAAAGTATTAACGTGGGTGTAGTGTCGACGTATGACGGGCTTTTAGATGACTGTTCTACGTTTCACTAAAAGATTTTTTGAAATGTAACCTCCGGTTGTCCACAAATGGATCCAATCTCTTTTTTAAATTTGTATTAGACTGAATCGCTAGGTACATTAGAATACATTGTGAAATTGTCACTCATTCTTATCAAAAAACATTCTTAATCACTTATTCAACACTCACTCAAAACTCTCCGAAACCGTTCAAAAACACTTCAAAATCGTTCAAAACGGTCGACGTTAAGTTCAATTTGATCAAATCTTCAAAGATTGTATTAAATGGTGTGCGTTTATATCGTCTGATTCGTTCATGAAGACACACAAATACAACAGGACGCATATATTAATAAAGGGAGGTAAAATCGCCAATTTCCTCCAATTTGGACGAAATAAGTGATATAGTAATACCTCACTTGAATTTCACTCAAAACTCACTCATTGGACTCATTCAATTTCGTTCCAAAATCATTCCAAAACCATTCACCTTGCCATATTCACGATACTTTTTACTGTACTTCGTTACGGTGTATCTTCTCACTCATATTCATTTTCAGTTCAGTCCGTAGTCATACATACATTTTTTAGCCGCGTTAATAGTTTGTGTTTCTTATCTCATATTTATCACATATTAAGACAGTGAGTGACCTGACCACCCAAGCAACAGAAAAATGTCAGCGCTTTTTATTTATTTAGGGTGACATAGACAGTCAAAATATTTTGAAAATTTCAACTATCATAGCGCTGAAATGACTTTTGTAATTATAGCTTTACCGACACAAGAACAAGACGAGCTATAGCTTGAGAGTGTCTACCGTCGATCCGTCAGTCTTTGCTTTCGAGATTAATTCACGGTTTTGATTGTATTCTCTTCATGCGAGTCTTAGAACTTTGTAATAAGATCATTGAAACACCTTGAAGCCTATTACAAATAAGTTTCTTGTACAGTTAAGACGAACGAGAATTTGACACCACGATCATATTTTTCTAAATCGTCCAGTCAGCGATCCAATCATTCATTCGATACGCTCACACAAACCTTTCGAGAACGTTCTAAAATCACCCAAATAGATAAGATAGATAATTTTATTCAGGATAAAGATCGTTTGAAAAAAAATAAGCGATTTCACTGACTTTATTGAATTTTATAAGCGTATTATTGGTTGGTGACAACATTAATACCTCACTTAAATTTTACTCAATACTCACACATTGGACTCATTCAATTTCGTTCCAAAATCATTCCAAAACCATTCACCTTGTCATATTCACGATACTTTTTACTGTACTTCGTTACGGTGTACCTTCTCACTCATATTCAGTTTGCAATAGTTCAGTCCGTTGTCATACATACATTTTTTAGCCGCGTTAATAGTTTGTGTTTCTTATCTCATATTTATCACATATTAAGACAGTGAGTGACCTGACCATCCAAGCAACAGAAAAATGTCGACCCTATTTATTTATTTAGGGTGACATAGTCAGTCAAAATATTTTGAAAATTGTCAACTATTATAGCGCTGAAATGACTTTTGTAATTTAAGCTTTACTGACGCAAGATCAAGACGATCTACAGTTAGTTACATCGTGAAATTGACATTCACCTCAATCAAAACCATTCTAAATCGCTCACTCAGCGCTCCATTCATTTCAAACACTCACTCAAACCATTTAAAAACGATCAAACCCATTTTAAGATATAGAATAACCAACGTCATTCTGAATAAATTTTGATTGAGAAAATTCGCGATTTCACTAACATAATTCAAATTATTTGCGTCTCATAGGTTCTTGAAGAATTAGGAAGCCATGTTTAAAAATTGAACGCATAATTTTATTAAAGGGAGGCAATCAATATCGCAAATTTTGTTCATCTTGAACAAAATTTACGATTTAGGATTTATTACCTCCCATTAAATTCACTCAAAACTCGCTCCACACAATCATTCAATTTCACTCCTAAATCATTCCCAAATCATTCATCTTGTCAATTTTATGATGTTGTTAACTGTATATCATAGGTTCTTGAAGAATTAGGAAGCCATGTTTAAAAATTGAACGCATAATTTTATTAAAGGGAGGCAATCAATATCGCAAATTTTGTTCATCTTGAACAAAATTTACGATTTAGGATTACCTCCCATTAAATTCACTCAAAACTCGCTCCACACAATCATTCAATTTCATTCCTAAATCATTCCCAAATCATTCATCTTGTCAATTTTATGATGTTGTTAACTGTATATCCTGAGAGTATCTACCGTCGATCCGCCTGTCTTTGCTTTCAAGATTTATTCACGGTTTTGATTGTATTCTCTTCGTGCAAGCCTTACTATATTTTGATAATATCATTGAAACACCTTGAAGCCTATTACAAATAAATTTCTGGTATAGTCCGTTTGACTTCTATATGGACCGACCTTTTCATCAATTGCATAAAATCGAGTTTAAATTAGCAATTTGTATGTGGTAAAATCTTAATTTCAGCTTAATACCATTCCAAAAAATATTTTTTGAGAATAAAATGATTTCAAAATAATGATTTTGTCTATCTAGTTAATGTTATTATTTTCACATTTTCCGCTCTTAAACACGAGGGGTGAAGAAGGCTGTTCAGGCTGTAACAAGATGTAAACAATAGTAAAAACACGTGGTTTTATACTAAACATTTGACAGAAGAAATGTCCATTCTTCCTTATTTGGATGTGCTAATTAGCATATCGACGGGCATGCCATCTTAAACTTAAATATCTCATGATTTGTACCGTTATTAATCGCCTGCTTATCTAGTTTTCCTCGTGAAATTCACAACGACTTCGTTAAATAATGTTTTTTGATTGGTCTAAATATGTGAATATGGGGTTCGTCTCAAAATAGATAACAACAATTATAATTTATCTGGCCAAACGGTTTTTAAACACAGTGAAAATACACTCAGATTTGATATCCCAAGGAATTAAAATCTTCGACCAAATTGATTTTATAAAAATACTCGATTTTATACCAAAACGACTCATTTAAATTCATACACGTTTGACTCGGCCCCTATGCAAATCAGAACTATTTTTGGTTGGGCAAGTCGCTGTTCCGTTTATTACAGACACGAGAAGGTATGAAAGGCTGGAAGTTAACATGTAGACGGACGGACAAAATCATTATTTTACATTCAAAAATTCTGAAAAGCAAGATTCGTCATGGTATTAGATAGAAAATATGATATGACAAGAAAAAAATACGTTTCATTTATTCAATTCTGAGATTTTTTGCGAAATGTTGGTCCATATAGAAGTCAAACGGACTATACAGTTAAGACGAACGAGAATTTGACACCACACCACGATCAAGCAATTCTAAAACGCTCACTCAGCACTCAAATAATTCATTCGAAAAACCCATTCAAACCATCCAAAATTACCAAAAAAGATGAAATAAATAACTACATTCAGAATAAAAATCGCTGGAAAAAATCAACGATTTCACTGACTTAAGGTAGTGGTACCGTAATAGTTCCGCAATATTTCGTACCACACAATCTTTCACAATGTTAACCGAGGTTTCCTAATGAAAATCATTAGGAAACCTCGGATAACATGGTTAAAGTTCATTACTGCTGAAACGTTGCAGATCTATTACGGGTCCACTACCTTAATTGAACTTTATAAGTGTATGATGGGTTCGTGAGAACATGAAAAGATATTCGTAGAACCTAAAGGTATATTCTATTAAAGAAAGGTAAAAGATATCGCTACCTTTGTCCATCTTGAACAAAATTAGCGATATTGGATTACCTCCCTTTAATTTCAATCAAAAGTCACTCATCGCACTCATTCAATCTCATTCCATAATCAATCAAATATCACTCGGCATGTCTTTTTCACGTTGTGCTTGACTGTTATAGGCTATATGCTATTTGTAAGCGATTCTATTTTGTAAGTGTTAAGTTAGGGGTTTTTTTAACTTTAAAAATTGGATTTAGATATGTCCATCCGGTATCATTTTGATTTACGTTCTGTCAAAAGTCCGCTCCTTCTTCCGAATAATGTGAAACATTTTAAACAGTGTTTAATGTTTAATCGGAATAAAAATATTCTAATAAGACAAAAAAGGAATTTCAAGTCATTTTATTACAGGCAGGTTTCGACCAAGTACGTAAAATCCACATTAACGTCACTGCAGTCGTATGAATGTGAAATAAATTAAGAAAAATATGACAATAAGAGAGCCAATAGGATGGCATATATATTTCAAATGAAATCGTTTATTTAAAGCTATATTTGTTGACTTCTTTGTGACGTTATAAAAAGTGCGACTAAACTTTTTGCGTTCAGTATATTACGATTCGAAAAATTGTGCTTGGAAGGCTCTGGAAAAACATTAATGTAGATAAAGCACAGAGAGACAAAGCCTGAAAAAAACACGAAGATTATGTGAGAGAGAAATGAGTGAATAAATGAAGTTTCTATTCAGAAGGAAATGTTATTCTTTTTTTAAGATTTTTAAGGAAAAAAATCATGGAAAGAAAAAAATAAGGCTAAAGTTGATCTGAAAACAGCTTGCACTGCGTTAATCTTGTTGTAAGCAAAAAAGAATATTATTAGTACCGTTTTCCTTGTTTCTATTTAAACCTGGGGTGATAATAACATAGGACAATCAGTTTTCATTTAAGTATCCTAGATAGAAGTTTTCTTGTAAATGGCTCTGGGGTTTCAATATTCTAGCTGTGTCCCTTTAAGATTCGCGCATTCAGATTGTCTTCAAAAATGATTTTTTTTAAGTGATTTCTCTTGTAATGATTCCACAATTCTGGAATGAATCTTATGTTCACCGCTTTGATTTCACTTTTTTCAAATCACCCATTCTTATCGATCAAATCTTAGTTGTGATGTTAGCATCACTAAATAAAAAAGGTGAAAATGATAAAATCGAACTTTTGACGTTGGCTACAAAGTCGTTTTTAAGCATCATAATTGAAAATAACCTGATTATCTTTTTTTTTTTTTTTTGCAATAGAAAATGCACTTTACATGTCATTGTTGTTTACGTCCGCCATCTTGCTTGTTTCTACACTTTTTTACTACACTATACCAGGTATACGACTGTGAATTAGTTTTCAATCGAATGGAACACTCATGTTGGGCAATGAAAACTAAAATCATATCATTATGGCGTGAAAGATGTGCATGATCCCCGAGTGCCGCATTTAGCAATGTGAAGGGGGCTCTGTGAACAGAAAAAGCAAGCGGCCCACAGGAACCCGAGAAACTCTACTGACTATCAAGTTTTTCCTGATTTTAGTCTGATATTTCAGAAACTTTATTGCTATTAGAAGAATATGTCAAGTAACTTTTACCGGGAGGATGGGGTAATGTTCTATGTAAAAATTTTATGAAGAAGCAAGAGAAGCCCTCTGGATTATAGCAAAGTAATACGGGCTCATTTTCCTGTGTTTTATCAAATTTTGCGCAGAACCTTTCCTGATCCTCTAAATGTTTCAAGAGAAATTTGATAATATTTATGAACTTAAATAGAGACAACGAGAATATTTTTTCAGCGAAAAATCCATATGACACCCTTTTCCGTATTTTGCCGTATCAGTCCCATTTTTGAATGGTACTTTTCATAAGACCCTCTAATCATTCATGTAATAGTTTCAAGTAAATCCGATGATATGTTTGGACTCTTTTGCGTAAACGAGAATATTTTGAGCCATAAGGCCCTGTGCCAATGTTTTCCAACGGAGAAACCCATTTTCAAATGGAACTTTATTTTAATCCTACAATAATCTTGTGAAAGTTTCAAGTAAATCCGATAATATTTGTGAACTTTTTATTAACGAGAATATTTTGAGCACATTTACAAAGACCCCCTTGCACATGTTTTATTTTTCATTTATTTATTTATTTATTTTTTATTTATTTTTTTTTTTTTTTTGGATCAATCCCATTTTCGAAAAGAACCTTTTTTATGGCAGGAATCATCCCGTGAAAATAGTTAGTAAATCTGGAAATATTTGTGGTCTTTAAATGACAATATTTCAAGGGAAATTAGTCAGGGTCCTTTCCCCGTGTTTACCAATAGATCAGCCTGAATTTCGAAAACAACCTTCCCTTAGACCCAACAATCAATTTCAAAAAATTTCCGATAATATTTTTGAACTTTATTACGTAAACAAGAATATTTTAGCGAAAAAACAATGAGACCCACTTTCCTTTTTTTCTTATAGCCCAGACCCATTTTCCAAAGGGAGCTTTCTTACGACACTACAATCATCCTGTGAAGGTTTTGAGTAAATCTGATAATATTTGATCATGATACTGATCATGGTCTTGATGATGATACTTAAATTCATCTTATAACTATTCAAATATCCGTATGATAACATCCGGTGTGACATTTTTTTTATGATATCACGTAGTTATTTTTAGAACAAAGATATAATTCGGTTATTATGAGAAACTTGCATTTCAGTTAGAAACATCAACGAAAACAAGACAAATGGAGGTTATAAGATAAATATATCACATACTTGTATTGTATGAAAAAAATACATATGTATCTAACTCGGTTGTGAGAATTGAAAATTGTCTCGGCAGAGTCTCGACAATGATCAATTCTCCCAACCTCGTTAGACTTTTTTTTTTCATACAAAACACTTAGTCTTATATATATATCGCGTCCCACCCGTTGGCTTCCCCCGTATATCTTTAAATTGTCTACGGTTGGAGAAAGTCACATTATATTTATATCCATTCGTATTTTGTGTAATGATATCTACGCCCATTGTTCTTATAGTGAATACCTACCTTTAAACGTCCATTATGACCACTGGAATAAAGGTCTTGCATAAACACTTTGCAGGTTCAAACCCTTTAGTGGCCGTAGGGCAATTGCTGGCTACATCGATACCCGGCCGCTGCGATTTTCCTATCGATAACGCTATTGAATAATGGTCATTTTTTAGGGGGTTTTTTAAGTTAGTTTCCGGCTTAACCAACATCCACGAAACTTCAGTCTGAAAGCAAGCTTTTGCTTTTTTGTACACTCGGCATTAAGCTTTGTCACTAATCAACGACATAACGACTCGGATTACTCATTAGTGGTATTAACTGCTGGTGGCTCGGATTTATTGCCTTTTACTGGCTGTCTTTTTGTGCGGAAGCACAAATAGAGCGGTTCTGTCCAAGAGGCATCTAATCAAATTTGAAAAACCTACCTTTATCCAAACTAATATCCATTTTGTAAAATGCGTGTTACGAAACTTGCTGACATTACTTAAGCTTCTAGTTTTCTCTGAATATTATTACAATGCTTTACTTGCAATAACTCCATAAACTCTTTGTTTAACCGTACAGACACATGCATGGTAAAAATGAGGTTTTCCTGTCCCGGTATCGAAGGGTAGATGGGACCTTTCAAGATAAATGGCAGCTAAAGATCGAACGGGCTAAAATAATTAAATCTAAAAAAAATATAGTTTATTATTTAGCAAAGATAGAGATTATTGGCAAAAGGATTGATACAATTGTACAAAAATAAGAGGTAATACAATGTAACATGCATTGCAATAAATTTTATTTAATGTTTGTAGCTGACTCAAATATCGGTAATTAAAAAAGGAAAAAGAATGAGCAGTGTTTGATCCTACATATACTTAACTCCAAAAGAAACGTCCACAAAATATAATTTGAAATAATTAAAAACCTTTATACGAATTTCAATATACCTTTGCTACTTTGTAAGGAATATACATATAGCCACATGTTTTGGATGGAATGATAATGCTACCCAAAACCGTTGTTAAGAAGATACGCCTTGCATGACAACACCATCAAAAAGAGTTCACAGGGATACAAATTGTATTTCCACAATGAATAAAAGTGCCTATTACGTAAGACAGCGCAAGTGAAAAGCATACACAATTTTTTTGTATTAAAAAAAGCTTTGCATTATGTCTGATAGTTCTTTTGTAACCCAATCCCATCGCATGCTGGAGAGTGCCTTGAGTTCTGCTACTGCTGCAGATACAATCCCATATTTAGTTAAGTATCAGGAAATCATGAACTCAGTTTTTAAATACTTTAGAAATTCTCCCAAAAACATGGCAACTCTTTCAACTCTTTCAGCAATTCAAACACTATTGAATGCCCAAGAAAAGAAATTCAAAGAAATTTTTCATACAAGGTGGTTAAGCTTTGAAGGAGCAGTAGACTCCTTGTTAACTAGTTATACAAGTCTTGTTTCTGTTTTCCTAGAAGAAACAACTGGAAAGGCCCTAAGCTTGTACAAGCCTATCACTTGTTACAAGTTTCTTTATGTTTCCCACATTTTGGCTGACAGTTTAAAACCCCTTGCTTTTTTGTCAAAATTTTACCAAAGTCAAGATCTCAACTTTTCTGACATTCAACCACTACTTACAGCAACAATTAACAGTTTGGAAGAAATTAGAGACAAAAAATCATCTGAAAACTTGTCTAAATTCATAAATGAGGTGCCAGCTGAGCCTCAGATAGATATGGATGGTTTGGAGACATTTGAATTTGGCGGACACAAAATAAGAGATAGCCACTCTCAAAGAATTGAAGCAGACAAAATTTGTACTGACTTCATTAACAAGATGATCAAAAGTTTAATGGCTAGATTTTCGGACACAGAAGACACAATTATTTTGACATCCCTCGTAAATTTTTTCAATCCCCTCTTAAAAGACTCGGATATTTTGGCTGATATTGATACAATTTTTGAGTATTTGGTCTCTTTTGGCTTTGAGGGCACAAAACACGAATCAAATTAATTTTCAAAATTTTCCAGAAATCACCATTCAATAGGAAGTAAGACTGGTTGACATGCTGTAACTTGGCAATAAGAAACAAAGAGACCTTTCTAGGTTGTTGTGAACTTGCACAACGATTGCTCATTGCCCTAGTGTCTACTGCTGATTGTGAACGTGGGTTCAGCAAACAAAATCTGATAAAAACTGCACTGAGAAACACTATCACCCCACACAACTTGGAAAATCTCATGAGTCTGTCCATAAATGGCCCTGACCTAGACAATTTTGATTTTAAAAGAGCTTTTGAAGTTTGGGCTGAAAAGAAGAATAGGAGAATTCTGATGTAAAACACCAAAATTCTTCAATTCTGCTTTTTCAAACAAATAGAATGAAGCAACCTTTGTCAAGTAAACTAATGTATAAATGTCTATATGTAAATACTAAAAATGATTTCTTTCTATTTGTTAATACATACTTATATGTGCTACTGCTTTGAATGTGCTATTTAATATAGATATTATGTAATGTATAAATAAATAATTATAAAAGTATTGATTCCTTATATGTTGTTCCGACCCGTTATCTGGCTAAAAGGTTGGCTACAAGTCCCACAAATTGGCTAAAAAAAATTCAATTGGCTAAAGTGTTGGCTAAAAGAAATTTTGACCCAGAGTAACCCCTGAGTGGGTAGGGTAAGCACGTATCCTGTGATGATGATGAATATCTGCCTTTAAAATGATAAAATTAGGCTTAAGGACGAATAACGAGTAATGAGATGAGATTTGGAAATTATAAAGCAGGTTTTCAGAAAAAAAGCTTATCAAACGCCTTTTTGGCGTTTTTCAGGAGCCAGTATGCCAACTAGATTTATTAACCGTTAGAGTCACATTGATTAACAGATTATCCACTATAGTAAAACAACAAGTCGACTTGTTGTCGGTATTTGTTCTGCGCAGTAAGGAGCAAAGACTAAAACACATGGATTGTTGCACAGGTCTTTGAATGTCAATCGAAAAAGTGTTCAAAGAAGTTTACATGTTTTCAAAATTATCATACAAGTTTCAGTAACAGTTCAATGAAAGTTTGTATCGATAGCGCATCTTCTTATTTTTATTAGCTAGCCTCTGTAGACCAATCTGGGCTCATACCTATATACATACATATATCGTATTTAGGGTCCTTTCTGATGGAGTTTTGAATATCTTACTAAATTCCTCTTTAATTCTGTTAGGGCAGATTCAGTTCATGGTGAATGAACGTCGAAAACATCAAAGCTATGGTTTAAACGAGATAGTATTGACCTTTACATAGATGATTAACAAAGTACATGGTAGAAAATAAAGCAAGGGGCAAGTGATTATGAGAAAGGCAGATCAATCGATTAAAGTACATCAGCAGTTTCACTTTTTGTATTGTTTATGTACTGCGGTCTTGCAAAGACCCTACTTCCTTCCAGTATTGAAGATCGCCTTTTCCAATCCCATCATCGGCGACTCAAAAACGAGCGATACCAGGAAAGATAACCCATAGGTTAAGGTCAAGTGAGCCAGGAAAAGGTAAATCTGTAAATAAACAAACAAAATGACAGGGTGTTAGGCTACAAGTGAATGACTTCGGAATGATCTAGGAATTAATTTAATGAGTAGGAGGAGAGAGTTTTGAATGATTTTAAAAGGAGGTATTTCAATATAGCTAATTGCGTTCACGATGAATGCAATTAACGATATATATAACCCCCACTAAAAATACATAAACGTTCTTTTAATATTTTTATTAATATTCGCAAACCAATCAGACGTTTCTCAATTCAAGCATCTCGGTCAGTAATATAACATTTTTTTGGAGCGATTTTGATATAATTGCAAAGTTTTATTAGTGATAAAGGCACGTTTATGAATGGTTTGATTGCGTGTTTGCAATGATTGAATGAAGCGATGAGTAAGTGATTTAGAATGATTTTGATCGGAATGACCATCAATTTCACGATGTTCTTTGCTGTATGATATGCACTGTACTAAGGATACAAATAACAACCTCAGCAAAGCCCCGATGAAATACTCTTATTTCCATCGTGGTCCTAACTCATACTAGATCTTATCATTCACAGAGAGAGAGAGAGAGAGAGAGAGAGAGAGAGAGAGAGAGAGAGAGAGAGAGAGAGAGAGAGAGAGAGAGAGAGAGAGAGAGAGAGAGAGAGAGAGAGAGAGAGAGAGAGAGAAAGAAAGAAAGACAGAGAGAGAGAGAGATAGAGAGAGAGACAGAGACAGAGACAGAGACAGAGACATAGAGAGAGATTAGAACAAATCATTCATTCGTTGCAAAAAGTAGTACATTTAAAAGTACGACAAAAGGAAAATGACTCGAAACAAACTCGCTAATTACCAAACTTTTTTGCATGTCCGAATTGTTCTAAAATATTACATGACCGAAGAAAAAATATATTTTGTAGAGATATTATCGAGAATGAGAAAGAGAGAGAGAGAGAGAGAGAGAGAGAGAGAGAGAGAGAGAGAGAGAGAGAGAGAGAGAGAGAGAGAGAGAGAGAGAGAAGAGAGAAGAGAGAGAAGAGAGAGAGAGAGAGAGAGAGAGAGAGAGAGAGAGAGAAGAAAGACACAGAGGAGAGAGAGAGAGAGAGAGAGAGAGAGAGAGAGAGAGAGAGAAAAGAGAGACAGACAGACAGTGGGTTAAAACCACGGCTTTCCATTTTTACAGCTGGGTGGACCGGAGTTCCGTATGTAAAGTGTCCTGCCCAAATGCATTACCCGTCTGGGGTAGGGCTCGAACCAGCAAAAAATTACGTAAGCCAACGAGCCATTCTAGACTCGATTAATATAACCTTGTCTCACGCAAAATCTCACCACAGATTCTATATATCACGGTTATTTGGAAACTGACATAATGCATCTGAAACATGCATGCTAAACGAACATCGTCACGCCTTTTTTTAATTACCCTTGTCATGCTGAATCCGGAATATTCCGGCAGGAGCTAAAGACAAGCATCAGCCTGCACATATGTGCTGTCTGATGTTAGGTTAGTCTACACCACCTATTTCTCATTTTTAAACCAGAATTGTCAATAGATTTAGTTTTTCAAAAAAAAAAATTGGCCTACAGTTGGCAATTTCAGTGCTTTGATTTTGATGACATTTTTTAGCCAAAATTTATTCAGCATGACAAGGGTTAAGAAAATCTTGAACATTTCATGATGAAATTCAAATAGATCAGTAAATGATGGAAATGGCCACACAGAGAACATTTACGCACAAAGCAGGGTACAATTTGCAATACAGTTTGCACCGTTTTTATTATTATTACAATTATTTTATTTTGTTTGTTTTTTTGGTTTGATTTTTTAATTTTTTTTCACCCTAAACGAAGGGCAGATAACGCATCGTTGATTAAAAAATTTGAAGAGTTCGCGATGAAATTCCAATAGATCAGTAAATGACAGAAATGACTAATACAAAGTTATCTGTCTTCAATGCCAGACAGTCTACCTACCACTTCATAATCGTTGAAGAGAGTGGTTTCCATCCTGCTGGAATAAAACATCATCATCACTAGCGGGTGTATCAGGTAGGCACAGTAGGAGAGGCGACCAAGAGGGATAAATGGTTTCCAGGACAACACTTGGTTTATCCAACCTGGATTTTAAAAAAAAGTAATATTTCAGTGTCGCTACGATGACTCGCATTTTATAATTTGAATGAGGGGAATTTCATAATTTCATTGCAAGCGATTTTACATTTTTTGCTGATTTTTTTTTTTTTTTTTTTTTTTTTTTTTTACAATACCTTTTTTTGACGGAACTATTGTTTTATTACTATTATAATCATTTTTATTTCAATTATTATATTAATTATTATCATTATTCGACCTTGCAATGTTGTTTGACGCATGGTCTGCAACAGCTTTTTAAAACAGTACCATACTTCTTCAATAAAATCTTATTTGCACAGTGAAAAAACAAAGAATGGCGCATGGAGACAACTCTATGATAATGTAGGGTAAATTCACGTTTCTGAGGGCGTTCACATTTGCAGAGACCCGAAAAATGGTTTAACGCCCGAGTGCGAAGAACGAGGGCGTTAATGTATTTTGAGAGTATCTGCAAATGTGAACGCCCGAAAAAACGTGAATTGATGCTATTATTACATATGCTATTATCACATAATAAGAAAGGCTAGAGTATCTATTCAGCGGAGATTGCGAAATAATTCATAGAAACGCTTCAAAACGTGCCACAAACCTACGCAAACGCCGGCTCAATAGCCTCATGAAATGCACCGCCACTTTTGTTTACTAAGCCATTGCTTGGAAGATTCATGACGTCAATAAATTTAACGCGGGAATTAGATCTTTAGTTACGCTCTAAATTGACATTAACTATGAATATCTTTTAGCTGCATTTTACTGATCATTATGTATACTAGTCAAATTCGAACCTTTAACTTATTATTTATAAAATGTATTGATTTACATATTTGAAGTCAATAATTGTTGCAGAAAAAAAATTAGTATCATTGAAATCGATAAGCTGTATAGGTCCAAAATCGTGGATATTTAAGTAAAAAAAGCCGGGCGTTAATAGCGCGTGAATTTACTGATTAATCTACGTTTTCTCCCGTTAACGCCCGTGTTTTGTCCGTTAACGTATACCCATAACGACCCGAAACGCATATTTTATGCAATAATTGGTCAAATCCAATAGAACAGAGAGGGTTTTGTTAAAAATGAAATTATGACTAAATCTATGTATCAAAATAGTTCGTCACTAGTAATGAAAATCACGAATAACTGTAGAATTTACATTTAACAACATCATGAAATTGACAAGATGAATGATTTGGGAATGATTTAGGAATGAAATTGAATGAGTGTGTGGAGCGAGTTTTGAGTGAATTTAATGGGAGGTAATCCTAAATCGTAAATTTTGTTCAAGATGAACAAAATTTGCGTTATTGATTACCTCCCTTAAATAAATAATGCGTTCAATTTTTAAACATGGCTTCCTAATTCTTCAAGAACCTATGAGGCTATGAGACGCAAATAATTTGAATTATGTTAGTGAAATCGCGAATTTTATCAATCAAAATTTATTTAGAATGACGTTGATTATTCTATATCTTTAAATGGGTTTAAGCGTTTTTGAATGGTTTGAGTGAGTGTTTGAAATGAATGAATGGAGCGCTGAGTGAGTGATTTAGAATGGTTTTGATTGAGGTGAATGTCAATTTCACGATGTAACTAACTGTACCTCCATTTCCAGTGGCACAAGCAAATATGATCCATCCGAGAGCGATACCCCAGGCTGTTCTGTTTACAGCGTGGTATACTGACGATTGAAGAACTGTCAACAGGTGATCCCCGTCATGAGAATACCGAGAATAAATCAATGTTGCGGTCAAACCAATCGACAATACCCAGCAAATCAAATTCAGGATCTGCAGAAACATGGTGAATAGGTTGCTTGCAAAATTTCAGTGTGAATGAAAAATTTGTTGAATAGTTTAACAGTGTTTAAACATGGATGTACAACTGTATACGTAGTAACTTTAAACACTTACATGCAAGTCAGAAGACATTTAAATTAAAAAGCAACATAGAGACGACAATAGGGCCAGCCCATAGAAAACGGGAAGCATTCCCTAAATATTGTCAGTTCAGTATTCCAATAATGTCTTTCTTTATTTAAGCAACACTGGATGAAGTCAAGCGGGCTAGTGTCATGGCCTTTTGTGCGTTGTGCGTGCGTCGATCCGTCCGTGCGTAATTTTTTTCTTTAATCATCTTATTCTCTAAAACAAATGGTCAGAATCCAACCAAATGTTACAGGAATGATGCTTAACCTATGCTCTTTCAGATTCTTACTTTTAATCCTGACCAGGCTGATAAATTTGGCGCTACAGGTTGTCGAGTGGCAAGAAAGGGGTCCATGATGGTGCAATATAAATATCTTATAATATGATCTACGTCGCGGGAGTGAAATAACCTCATTGAATATTTTTGATATTACACGGGTATTATTACACTAGTTTAATAACTATGCAAATGAGCCCAGAGCGAATAGCGACGCTATTTTGTAACCGTGAAAATGACGTCATAATATTTATATTGTGACGTCAGTTTTAAACGGCGTTTTAAGTTTCGCGGAAAATTGAAATGTTGAATTTCAAGAATTTGGGCAATTTTTCGCATAATTTCGGGTCATTTTATAAATAGAATATCAAATTTGTGCTCATAAAATACCGTATTCATTAAACTCGGCACCTAAAATAGATAAAAACTCGGCGCAGCCTCGTTTTTATCTGTTTATAGATGACTCGTTTAATAAATTCGGTATTCAATGACCACTCATTAAATATCCTCTATTTCTCTGAATTTACCTGTCAGAATTCAACCGAATTACACTGGAATGATATTTAGGACATGCTCTTTCAAAGTCCTTCTTTTAATCCTGATCAAGCTGATACATTGTATCTTGGGTGCTATGGGCTATCGAATCACCAAAAATGACCTCTCATGGTGCAAAATAAAAAAAAATCTTCCTTTCTGAAACTACTGGTTAGAATTAAACCAAATTTTACAGGAATGATGCTTACTACATTTTATTTCAAATTCCTTCTTTAAATCATGATCATAGAGGTCCTGGGTTCGATCCCCATCTGCACCACTCACCCTTTCCGACTATTTGTCTTTCACCAATGGGTTGATGATCGTGGTTGTATGTGAGATAGCAGCTGGGGGATAAGAAAAGGATGTAATGGTAGTAATGGTGTAAGAGGTACAAGAAATCCATTGTAAGTGGCTCCGGCCGCCTCGATATAACTAAAAGATTGTTGAAAGTAGTGTAAATCCCCATTCAAACAAAACAAATTAAATCCTGATGCGGCTTTTAACATTTGCGCTGAAAGCTGCCGAGCCAACAAAAATGGGCCGATAATGGTGTAATATAAAATTATTGTCTTCTCTGAAAATACTGGTACAGTTAGAAACATGGCGAAATTGACCTTAATCGCGATCAAAACCATTCCAAATTACTCGCTCAGCGCTCCGTTCATTCATTCCAAACACTAACCAAAACCATTCAAAAACGCTCCGAACTCATTGAAAAAGATAGATTCGACTACGTCATTCAAAATATAAACAGTTAGATAAAATCGCAATTACACTGATATAATTTAAATTGAAAGCGTCTGGTTTGTTCTTGAAGAAATCGGAATCAATTTATACAGCTTGTTTGCATATTTAATTAAAGGGAGGTAGTCAATATCCTGAACAAAATTGCGATATTGGACCACCTCCCATTTAATTCACTCATAAATCGCTCCACACACTCATTCAATTTCATTCCAAAATCATTCACTTTGTCAATTTCACGATGTTGATAACTATAAGAACTCAAACAAATTACATAGGAATAATGCTGAAGATATGCTTTTTCAGATTCCTTCTTTTAATCCTGATCAGGCAGATTATTTTGGCGCTACGGGCCGTCGTAACAAAAGGCCCTTTGTGGTGAAATATAAAAAAAAATCTTTTCTGATACTACTTGTCAGAATTCAACCAAATTTCACAGGAATTAACCCTAAGACATGCCCTATGAGATTTCTTCTTAAAACTATGATTGAGGTTCATCATTGTTGTTGAAGCAGATTGAAAGTTGTCATGTGACAGAATATGAAAAACAATATCTTCTCTTAAATGATTTTTCGATGCAAATGATTCATGTTAGGATTGACCTCACTCTGATTTCTTGGTGATTATTAAATCGGAACACCACTCGGCCAATCTTACGATCAACCTCGGATGTACATAGACGGACTATTTTTAAAAACTACGGGAAAACCTTGGAAAAACTCGATGACGTCAGGTTAAATGGCGTGAGCCTTCGAAACTTTGAGTGATAACATTCGATGTCGCCAACACTACTTGTTTAAGTCACTGACGTGAAACAAATGTATCCTAATATAAACATCATTAGATGCTTAAATAACGGCTGAAAAATCTTAATTTTTGAGAATGCTCATAATTAGATTTTTCAGCCGTTAATTACTGTAAAAGATATAAATCTACAGTGCTAGTATTTCTTACACTGTTTCCGCCTAACAAAATGCAAGATTTTGTTACATACCCATCCGCCTTACATACACCCGAGGTATGTTGCAGTTTACGGAAATGACCGAGTGATTTCCGAATGGGTGATTATGTTGCTGTGTCGTAGAAAAAGGGGCCTTTATGATGCAACATTTTTTGTTACCAGAACCTGTACATCTATTGACAGATTTCATGAAACTACCATGGAATGCTACTGACCATGTAACGTTTGTGTAAGATTGTTTGTTGACATTATTTTTTTTTTCATTTCATGCGTTATTCCACATTGGCCTTAGTTAATTGATTATCTACTTACAAATAGATTATGGCTTAGCTAAATACTTTGAGTGCAATTTATAAAGAGTTTTCATAAATCTTTAAGGCATTAAGTGCCAGTTGAGCGATACTGGCTCTCTTGTGCCTCTTGTTAAATCTATTATATACCCTCTTGACATAGATCACAGTTTGAAATTTAAAGAACATGTCCAATTTAAGAAGACAAGCAAAACTAGACCTGTATTAGGGTGATATATTTACATATCTAACTGTTTATATGATATTTAAAAGTTTAAAATAAGAATATGTTTGCAATATTCTATGTGAATACATGATGCAAATGACAAATGCCAACAGTTGCCTTCGTTCATGTAATGTTTATTGTAAAAGAAAAGTGTGGACACATTTATTTTTCTAATCTGAATGCAAAAGTATAAGATCGTAACACAATTTTGGGAATATTTTTGGAAACAAATCATAATCAACATGTAATTGTAGTAGTTCCCAAACTTACCTTTGGTATTTTACATTTGCACTTCCATCTGTAGAGCATGTAGCCGGTGAAAACACCAACAATATAAGGTCCAATTCGTGCGTAGCTTGGCTGGTAAAGATTGTTGTCGTAATCACCATCTTCTCTGTATGAAATAATTAACTGCATCCTATTACAAGGGCGTAACTCCCATTAGGCAATTTACGCAAGTGCGTAAAAGAAATAACCATCTGTTGAAATATATCGTGGATGAATTACATAACATCGATACTACAGCTTATTCAAGCTGCAGTTACGATGTTTTGATTATTCACCAACGTTCAAATCACAGAAAAGGGAAGCAGACGGAGGCCATTCATCTTTTGTCACAATCCACATATCGCCTTTATCCTTTATACTTTGGTTGTCGCCTTCTTACTGCGTGTAAATTTCAAAGACCTAGCTACGCCTAAGTATTATATGATTTTAACGTAATAGTTCGACCACTTGTCACCATAATTTCAGAAAAAATTAAATTATCGTCATTTGAAGTCGGTTTCGATTACATAGAAATTCGCTTGTACAGATTCTAATTAACTGTCAAACAACAAATATATCCGATCAATTCTTTGTTGGGTGAAATTTGTCGTACTTGCAGCATACTTTTGATTTAATAAAAAGTCATATATTTACTATTCAAAACATCAAATGTCCCCGTTAAAGTATTTGAACAATCTTTATTTTAACTGGAGGCATTGAAGCTGGCTTAAATCAAAAGTGTCTTTAAAGTATAACTCCAAATTTCAAATGCCTTCGTAAAAATATTTGTTTAAGCACATTTTGTTGAACCTGCGACATTGCTACTAGTTTTAGAAAAATTTTACTACTTCTAATGTCAAATGCCTTCGTTTTATCCAATTTTGGTATACTTACGGCATTGCTTCTGGAGGGAGTAAGCCTGACAGAAACGCTTGAGCCGGGTATCTATGGTCATGGGCTATTATCCCGACAGCCACAGTCGAGGCGATCAAAAATGCAAGACAAGACACTAAACCAGCACCAATATGACTGATGAAAAAAAATTAATAAACATATTGACTCAGTGCGTGGAATTTCCAACAATTCTTTGCGAAACGCTAAGACTAAAAAAACGCTAAAACGCTAAGAAGGAGCAATTGAAGATGATATCGAATGGCGAGCGGAAACTCGTAAATAAAGCTTGAATATTTTTATCGGGCATCTGGTAGATGAAAGAGGATATGAAATAGCTTTTTGATATTAAAGATAAAGCAGAGTACTTACTAAAACAGCGGCAAAATAAGTAGGGGGCTTATCCAGTAATACTGCATATCATTAGCCAAGTACCAACTCCAGCCCATACACTGCAACAAAAACCAGCATTTGCGTAAAAAATTAATATCACCGAGCCGGTTACCTCGTTGGCCGCTTATATACGGTATCGAGTTCGACCCCTGGCCTTGCTGCTTGACAAGGATACAGATAATAACATTTTGAAAATGACACGGTGAATGATTTTTGAACGAATTTGGAGTAAAATTGAATGAGTGTGTGGAGCGAGTTTTGAGTGGAATTCAAGGGAGGTAAACCAATATCGCTAATTTTGTTCAGGATGAACAAAATTAGCAATATTTATTACCTCCCTTTAATAAATTTTGCATACAAGCTCTATAAATAGCTATCCATTTCTTCAAGAACTAATTAGACACTTATAACGTCAATTATGTCGGGAAACTCGGATTTTTATCCAGCCATACTTATTTTGAATGAAGCTGTTTATAAATTTATAAATATCTTCAGTCATTTTGGAGCATTTTGAATGGTTTGAGTGAGTGATTGGAATGAATGATTTGAGCGATGGGAGGGTGGTTTAGAATGGTTTTGATTGAGAGGAATGTCAAATTCACGATGTAACTAGCTGTAGTTATTTCACAAGTCAGTTGTCTGCAATTAATGTGCGTATGATAAGTAGAACGCCTTAGCAGCACGAGCAGCTGCCGTGGCTTAGGTGATGTGCGGTTGAACTGGTGTGAGAAGGATGCATTGGGTAGGTGAACCCGCCCCTGCGATAATAAAATACAATAATTAATTTTGAGGGTGGCGTTATATCTCACGAAAAATGGTGAGACGTTGACCCTATTACATTTTATCTCCACTAATTGACGGACAGCGATCTGTAATTGTAATTGCGTTGTGTCTGTCGTGCGCGGCTGTGCGTCTTTTGGCGCGAAACCTTTATATATATATTACCACTTTTCATAATACTCAATTCAACAATCAACACAATTTCTGGTTTGCTTAATCCTTTTGATAAGTAATATTTCATACCAATATGATCCCAAAAGGTGAACTTTAGTTTGTATTTAAGATATTGCACTGACGTTTATCGGTTACAGCTACGGATTCAAGGTGGAGTAGACGTTTCTTATACTCCGAGTGTCATCCTTCAGAAACACTTACCATTTCGAAAAAAAACTCTTATGCAATTTAAAAGAAGATATCTGCTTCCATTTGAAGACCACTAAGCATATTCTATCGTTTAAACGTCTCTGATAGGTTTCCATAGGTCCTCTAGAACTTCATTAATTCCCGGTTTTATATAAATGCGCCGGTGACGTATTTTCGAAGCTAAAACAATGAAGCGTGCCCTTAGCTAACTGACATTGAATTCGAAAATACCGAATGGATTTGGCTTAAATTCTAAACATTCTAATAGATTAGTTCAACACGTAAATAGACGAAGTTTGGAATGGTTTGGTACAGATTGAGGTCATGATTACGAGTAGTAACACTAGGAATAAACAAAACAAAACAGTAAAGAATTTTGATTCAACAATATGACTTGAACACATTATGGTTCATCGTCAAAATACATGTACATGCTACATACATATACAATACAAAGCATTTACGTTATGAAATGGGTTGCGCCGGTGGCGCATAATCAGGAATAGAAGCTTTGGGCTTTTTTCATTACAGTCATAACAAACTCTTTTAAATTTAGTATTATATCAACATTAAATGGTTTATGACGTGTGCAAAATTTCATTCATTTCTGTCGAAAAATTTCAAAGTTATAGTTAAAGTCCACGTTATTCATTAATACACCCTGGTATATAAAAGTTGTCCCTCGATTACATTTCTGTATAAACAAATCAACAAACAGTCCCCTTTCTCTGGGCATTTTGATGCACTAGCAATTTTTCATGAAAAAAATTGTTGCCAAAATTCATGTTGTTTACAATTTCTCAACAATAGTGTCTTTACCGTATTTAAAATCGTTGTAAGCTGCTAAGTTTGTTGCCAGTGGGGCGATACGGGTCCTCTTATGCCATTTCTGACATGATAAACTTTTAGATAAGAGGGAAATTAGTATTTTTAGCGCTTGGAAGTTGTTTTTACAGAACAAAACGACGGATTCTACTCATACCGCCATTTCTCTTAACAGTTGACGCACTGTACACTATGAATAGTGTTGTTGTTGTTGTTGTTGTTGTTGTTGTTGTTGTTGTTGCTGCTGCTGCTACTGCTGCTGCTGCTGTAGGCATATTATTGATTAATTCTGCAATTTGTTCTGACAATATTTTGCTTACATTCTTACAACATAATTAGAAAACCTTTTTTTTTTTCGTTATTGCAATTCCGATTTCAAATTCCGTGGAGAATATGTCCATTTGTTGTATTTTTCTACATTACCGATTTTTTCGTTCGGACGTAGTTATTAATGTATAGCAGATTTGTCCACCAGCTTGTTTTACAGTCCCCCATATAAGCCATGTCTTCGGAGTCCCACATAGGTCCATAAAGTGTATAAGGAAGAATAACCGTCCCAACCATTATCACCAACATGTAAGGAGGGGTTAACCTGTAAATTATCAATCGTTTCTTGCAACAAATCAACAGTTACGGTATAAGGCTGGCTCTTCTAAATTCATTAACAGTGCAGGGTAGTCCGAAATAAACAAGTTTAGAATTAGCTATTGTTTTTCAATAAAGTACAGTGTCGACTCATACATATGATTGAAAAAAATGTCGTGTAATGCAATGCATGTGTATTGAAAGAAAGATATTGAAAACTATTTATATATCAGTTTAAAACAAAAGGGTAAGACTGGCCCTTAACAGCCAACTTGAATTTAATTGGTCCTCATCCAAGTAATTTTCTGGTAAAAATTTCATTCACATTTGCCTAATTGATGAAGAGGAGGTGTTATACAAAGAATTCGAAATAATAATAGACCCTGCCCACCCATTCATTACTGGAGAGCCTCCAAATAAGCCCTGTCTCGTCAATATTAATTGGCCAATTAAATTGCGGACATATTTTGAAGAGGGTCATGAAAGGAACATTCTGGTAGTTTCATTGAAATCGATCCAGTGATTCAGGAGGAGATGTCGTTCAAAGATTCCAGGCTCAAAATAAGCCCTGCCCTGTCACGCCCATATCTTTTGGCCAATCAGAATTTTGCGATCATTTTTTTTTAAAAAGGCCACCAAGGAACATTCTAATAAAGTTTCATTGAAATCAGCCCAGTGGTACAGGTGGGGGTATGTCGTTGAAAGATTTAAGGCTCAAGATTAACCCCGCCCTGCCACGCCCATATTTTTGGGCCATACAAAATTTCGAGTACAGATTTTGAAAAGGGTCACTTAAGGAACATTCTGGTAAGGTTTCATTGAAAAAGGCCAAGTTGTTTAGGAGGAGATGTCGTTTAAAGAATTCTGGTGCAAAATAACCCCTGTCCTGCCACGCCTATATTTCATGAACGATTTTAGAAGAGGGTCAACCAAGGATTATATCTGCCAAGCTTTGTAAAAATCTACCCAAAAAAGAGGGGAGACTGATGGCAATTTCCTAGTTTCAAATTTTTTGATTGATTTTATTTCCATTTTCTTGCTGCTGTGGAATGAGAAGTATATTCTTAAATGCGTGTACCTCCAAAATCGATGAAAGTAGTACATAAACCAGTTGATTCTCTTTGCGCCTCCGACACGATCAAGTTGTTTTAGGGATAGGTAGGCAACCAGCAAACCACTATAGAAGAAGAAAAGAGTATATTAATAGCATGTTTTATAATATGCATATGAAATATTTGTAGTGAAGTTTAAGATCGATCTTGAACAAAGGAGACAGGTAAGAAAAGAAAAGCACTGAAAGTACTGACGGTGGACGCTTCTGTTGGCATACTAGAATGATTCATTCATTCGTTGTAAAAAGAGAAATTGTAAATGTCAAAATACGACAACAGGAAAATGACTCGAACCAAACTTGCTTATTCCCAACCTTTTTTGCATGTCCGAATTGTTCTAAAAAATTACATGACTGAAGAAAAACTATATTTGGTAGAGATATAATTGAGATATTATCGAGAAAAAGAGAGAGAGAGAGAGAGAGAGAGAGAGAGAGGGAGAGAGAGAGAGAGAGAGAGAGAGAGAGAGAGAGAGAGAGAGAGAGAGAGAGAGAGAGAGAGAGAGAGAGAGAGAGAGAGAGAGAGAGAGAGAAAGAGAGAGAGAGGGAGAGAGAGAGAGAGAGAGAGAGAGAGAGAGAGAGAGAGAGAGAGAAAGAGAGAGAGAGAGATTCTGGCAGAGATTCTGACAGAGATTCTGACAGGCTCGCCGCCTCAACTAGACTTTAGGAGTAAATTGATCGGAATACCATTAAGCGCTCCGATTTTTTTATAATCTGATATAACCTCCTCCCCTCACCCCGAATTTAATGTGCGGGATTTTTTTTCTTTTGTGGTGTAGTTCAGTAGCAGTTAATGCAAGGTACGATTTATTGGTCTGTCTGTTCGTCCGTCTATCCATGCATCCATCCGATAAAAACTATAAAAATCCCTCAATCTACACTCCTCAAAACTCCTAAGCGGCCACTTGCTATTTTGTTCATATGTTGTAAATGTCGCATAATTTCAGCCCGTTTTCACTTGCATAATGAAGCAAAGTCATTAATGAAGTCAACAAGGATAAGTCTGCAAAGAAATTCGACACGAAAATGTTTTAAAATTGAGCGAGTGTAGGAGTACCCTGGATTTCAAAGTTAACATTGGTGGGTGGGGTATTTTTGACATTTCTTGCTGGGGTAAGAAAAGTGCGGGAGGTTGTGACATTTCTGTTATTTTTTTTTTAGGTTAACATGCGTTCTACCACTGATATCGGTACTTCAAATTGATAGGATTTGCGTTTTTCAAGTGTCGAAAAAATCAAATTTCTCTAAAAATTGTCATTTTTGTGACTCTTGAATTTGAGGGTACAGTCACTTGGTTCCGTTTTAGGGATTTCCTGGTGCACGATTTTACAAAAGAATTAGACAGGATGTCTAAATGTCTAAATGGCTACTCTTTCAAAAGGCAAAGTTAACATTTCGAAATTAAAGCGAAAAATATGTGAAAAATCGAGAAATGTAAGGTGGCCGCTTAGAACTTTTGAGTCGTGTAGTTATCGGATTTATACACAAACTGCACATAGCTGATCCTATCAATATCCTCTTTTATTGAAGGTATTATAATCAATTTCATGTATAAGAATATAACATTGCCAGAAAGGCAAAACGACAAAAAATAAATAAACAAATAAAACAATGTGGCTTTTTCATTTTTCTAAATGACATTTTCAGTGCGTGATTCATCCAATCTATGACGTTTTTTTCGTGTATATGGACGTTATTGAAACGAAATATAGATGGATATCATGTTCCATCGCTTACTTGCAAAAAAGAGGGATTACTTTAACCAATGGTTCATGTGCAAGTTTTTATTGTCGTATTGCTTTAACTACAACAGTTAGCTTCAACGTGTTTCACCTGACATGGAATCGTCATTCTATTGTTTCACTTATTGTATCTGCTCAGTTTATCGTACACGAAAGGTGAACATATTTTAAAGGACGCACTTCCTTTTAACATGAGTAGTACTTGAAGCATGAAACACGGGAACCTTTATTGCGTTATGTTAAAATGCATGTAGTTTTCTCGTTTTGTTTTTTTTTTAAAACAAAAATTATTCAAATAAAAATGTGAACAGAAAATTATCTCCCACTTTCTTGTGCTTCCTTTGTGTCATTAGGAAGTTTAAGCAAACATTTTCAGTCATGATCATGAAAGGGTCAGTTGTTCCAGTAAATTTAAAACTTTAATGTCACTATCTAAACATTCTGCAACATTTTTAAGAATTTTGCAGGTTAAAATCAAGCTTCGAAATGATGATGCACCAATTGTTTTCACTATATCTCCTTTATTTCACGATATTGTACTCGGAAAATTGACATGTGCATAGCTTATTAACCGTTCAACCCTCGCGAGAGCTAGAAAGGAATCATTAAAAATTTTAGTCTTGTACAGACAAAATCGTGAAATTTACGACTAGTCTGAAGGTGTCGCACATTTTATCTTAGATTTCACGATACGACGTATGTCTTGAAAGCCCAAATAGGTTCTTTTAAGCCAATTTATATCGCACGATTGCGATACGACAAAATTTGAATCGGAGGACCTTTCTTGAAAGAAGCCGTTGAATATCCTCATGTTGGGTCGCTTTTACAAACTATATACTGTTAGAGTTAATAACATCGTGATTTTTCAATTATTATCATTATTATCATCATTCTTCTTCTTATTATTATTATTATAATTATTATAATAATTATTATATCGAATGAGTGTGTTGAGCGAGTTTTGGGTGCAATTCAATGAAAGTAAACAAATATCGCTAATTTTGTTCAGAATGAACAAAATTAGCGATATTCATTACCTCCCTTTAAAAGAAATATGCATACAAGGTCTTAAATAGGTTCAAATTTCTTCAAAATCCAATCGGACGTTTACAATTGCAATTATGAATTTGAAATCGCGATTTATTACTTGCTAATTTAATTTTGAATGTTTCGTAGTTGTTGATCTTTTATTTTTTAGTCATTTTAATCGTATTCGAATAGTTTGAGTGAGTGTTTGGAATGAATTAATGAAGCGATGAGTGAGCGCTTTAGAATGGGTTTGAGTGAGATGAATGTAAATTTCACGATGTTGTTAACTGTATCCGTCAAAAGTCTCTTTAAACCAATTTGTAAATATTTTTAAGCTTATGCCATGGCAAGACCCAGGCTCTTTGATGCACCTGCTTAACGTACATAGAAGATTTCTAGGAAGCCTCGTTTTACCTGAGAGTAAAGAAGGAATCGACGGACACGTCAGCATATATGATTCCCATAAATGTCCATTCATTTGTTTTCTTCATAAAATGCTCAAAGAGGTTCGCTGAAAAAGTAATGACAAGATTAAGATATTATAATCATTGATATTTTGTCCCAAATATTGTAGGAGAAACAAGGGCTACTTGATACATCTTTTTTACATTTTCCACTTTTTTTATTGTCCCCTGTTGCATTTTGAATAACTTTATTTTCCTTTTTAAAGTAGAAATTTATGCTCTTCTTGTGCCAAATAAAATTAAGATAATAGAAATAGATTGTTTTCAATGAAAAATGTTGAACTTTTTTTGCAAGTACTCTCCGTGAATCAACGTTCCCATTACATTAGTTGATTTAAACTTTGAAGGACATTCTGTCGCAAACTACAGATTACCCTTTCCGTGCAAGTCGATCATTTCTGTCCTTGTAAACCTCTTTTACGATTACCCTTGTTTTTGCTCATTTATTTTTCTAACAATGTCTTGCTTGTCTAATTCTTTTATTTTCATCTATTTTCATTCCCGTTCATATTAGTGTTATTCAGTCACAACTTTCAATTCAAGAAGGCCACTGGACATAATCAACCTGAGAGAGAGAGAGACGAATTCGAACAAAATTGCAATTAGAATATAATTACTTTTCAGACATTTCAAATTTGATTTTTATCCCGACTTACTCATCGGTTCAATATGATTTTCGGCATATGTTATTTTTATATTATAGCGTAGCCATGTTCGTCAATGATCGTTTGGAAATGCTGATAAGTAACGTATTTACAAATAAGATTTAGATAGTCAGATAAATCATCGAAGTGTAATCCGTCGCTATTTGCTCAAATCTCATAACTGCAACTCGATATTCAGAAAAAGCTATAGTTTCGAGTTTTCGGGTAACCAGTCCAACAATGTGTGAATCAAATTAATTTTATTTTAGCATACGTTAACGGAAGCTATCTGACGCCAATTCGCCACGTAGCGGTGTGTACCAACTTGCGCCGGTCAACATTTTATGTCTTTCTGTATTCTTCAGCTACAAGAATTGGTCCAAATAACACCCCTATAACGCTTGTCGACCATTCGACTTCTCTTGTGAACCGTATAAAATCCTAAAGTTTTCTATGATATGAATTATATAACATATTAAGTAAATATCCGAAATTTTACCTTTGTACTTTTAAGTAAAAAAATGAACGGAATTAATCTGGTTAATAACGCAATTCAATGGAATTATAACAAAATGTCCGAAATGCCTTGGGGTTTTTTCCTAAAAATAGGAAACTGCAACTTCTCAGATTACCTAGGTCCTCAAATGGCGGACTTTATCTATTCATCCCAGGTATCATCTAGCCCCTGTCTTTCTACTATATACGCAACCATTAATACATGCACTATGTATTTAATTCAGGCAAATTGTAAAATACTACCACTACTCTTGCTACAATTAAAGGTAGGCGAGAAGAATCATTTGAATATGTATGTATTTAGACTTTCTCAAAAGCCCTATGTTTTCCAAACCCATTAGAATCTTTTTTGGCGAGTGTATTGAGTTTTAACAACAAACGGTTCATTTACAGTCACTTTTAGACCAGCAATATCTACTTCTAAAAGTAATTTGATTTAAAGAAGGGTGCTAAAGAAGGGGACTATGAAAATTGTCGTTTAATAAAAACGGTCGCTTATTAGGCGTGGTCAATCGAGTAAGATTGACTGTACCTAGAATATGAGGCCAAATAAGTTCTTCATAGAAAATACTCTGTGAAACAGAGAAACGCCTCAAAAATGGTAAAATATATCAAATTATTCTTAAATTTACTGACTTCATTGTAAATACAAGCCTTCTAAAGTAAAGGTGTTTCAGGAATATAACATTCCACACCATAACTAATAGTCTTTTTTATAACGATGTTTCAAGTCAATATCTTTAAAGTAAAATTGAATATTTTCGTTTTATACGTGTACTTCAATAAACATTTGATTTAGATACACAGAAATATAAATTCTATACACGGGATTTTGGTACAAAGTTTCTTGAAGAATATAATGTATATTTTAGTAAGTTTATATAACTGGAATTCAAGGGCCATTGATAAATTCGAGTTATTTTTAATTTAAACTTATAAGGTGAACATGCTTAGAGATAAAATTGTTTCCTTAATATATAGTATTCTATCAATCGAAAGCACATTTAACATTGATTAATACGCTTGTATAACATTCGCTGATGCCAGAATAGTTCTGGAACTATTACGCTCTACTACCTTTAGAATGAAAACACTTACTGTCATATCGTGCAGCAAAAAAGTAAGAATGTCCCAAGATTACCCAGGCCATACTCAGAAACCGGATTCCATTTACTGCCCCAAGTGAACCCGCCTGGTCTGTGCTCAAGATCTTCACACCGTTAGTATACACAGAGAATGCTAGCAAGATCTTTTCAATCATACCTAAAACACAATCGAGTTAAAGCTGATTATCCGTTTATCACTCAAGAAGAAAGATGTTCGAGTTTTCAGACTATTTGTCTCTCACCAATGAGCTGATAATCGTAGACCCATGTAAGATGGCAGCTGGAGGCTAGGAAAGGATGTGATGGTAGTACTGGTGAGAGAAATACCAGTGTTCCATTGTTAGGTGCTCTAGCCGCCGCGATGTAATTGAAAAAAATGTTGAAAGCGGCGTAAAACTCCATTCAATCAATCAATCAATCAACTATAGTTTACAAGCCAAAGCAAGCAAGTTACCCTGTAACATATGACTTTTATTCCGAGAAAAAGATCTTTTAAGAAAGGGTTAACGGACGCACGAAAGCAAGCACGACGGAGAGAACGCATTGATTATAACCACAGACGTCACCGACAATTGGAGCTAATTATAAAACAAGATGTAACATCACTTGAATTTTATTGGTCCAGTGGATGTCTTGCAAATAACAATGTGGCGCAAATGTCAAATTTCAAATATACATGTACATAGTGGTTGAGGAGGAGGTATTAATTCAAGAGTTAAGAGAAAATACACCCTGTCCTGCCATGCCCATTTTATGGACCATTTAGAATATCTGAAATAATTTTAAAAGGGGTCATCAAAGGAACATTCTGGCAATGTTTTTTTATTGAAAATAGTCTATTGGTTGAGTAGGTGATTTGGTTCACAAATTTCATTGTGTTAAGAGGCTCCGGCATACCAAAACCTGGGGTGAACCTGATTTTAAGACGAGCATCAAGCAACATTCATGCCAAAATCAATTTAAATTGCACAATTAGAATGCGAGGAAATACCTTTTAAAAGTTAAAAGATACCCCGCGCTGCCACGCCAAAATAGTAGCACGTCAATATTTTATGGTCAATCAAAATTTCATGAAAAGGGGAAACATTTCTGCTAAGTTTGGTTGAAATCCGCCGAACTGGTTATCAGGAGAAGGTTCTGAAAGATTTGAGAGTAAAATTAAGACCCATCCTACTACGCCTATAGACATTTTAAGAAGATTCACCAAGAAACATTTCTGCCAGTTTTGGTTTCAATCTGCCCAATTGCTACTGAGAAGATGTTTAAAGATATCAGGGTCAAATAAGACATGCCTATATAACAATTCCACCCCAATGTTGATTACAATGGTCATCAAAGGAACATTTCTGCCAAGAAATCACTGGTTTCTACGGAGAAAGTAGATTTCGGGATCAAAATTAGTCCACGCCCTGCCGCACCAATATTCGGGGCCAATCAAAAGTACGCGAACAAGTTTTTAGAACAGACACGAAAGGAACATTTCTGCCCAAGTCGGTTAAAATCAGCTTTGTTGATGATCACTGAACCTCACTTTGAACACTTTACGCTAAGTTGAGCCTAAAAATACAAACTTTTTTCTGGTTTTAGTTCCTCATTAATGTGCGACATATGTTCTTTGACGACTGGATCTCCATTCTCCATCTTCTCTTCCGCTTTACCGTTTATATATTCGCCATTGGATTCCGTCTTTGTATATGTACCCGTGGTAAACACGATTGGCTTTTGTTTTTGAGACACACTGTAAGGGGAGTCTGACTTCAATTGTACGTTAATAATGTCGTAGAGTGTTCCGAAAACCATCAAACATCCAAGTATACCAAGGATTATACTGAAAATAATGGAATGGTTGCTACTTATCGGCTTGATACTCGGCTTTAGATGACGCATCTTTCAAAAAAAATTGCTTTGCATATTACAATTGTAGACATTGATAATCAACATATAATTCAAAAGTACTGCTCAATTAATAGAACATTTGATTCCAGCGTAATCGTTCTGTGACTATGTATTTATACATTTTAGTTACCTTATCCCCTGCGACACACGTAACTTTAGCCAAGTCTTATATAAAATGATAACGGCATATATGATGTATGATATAGTTTCATTTAAATGGACCTGTTTGCACGATATAACTATGCATTTTTTCTGCCAGCTTTAAACTTTTAGAAGTTATGAAAAATAAGTGTGTGTATATCAATTTTAGAGTCGTTCTAAATTAGGCGTGGTACAATCCAAGTAGAGAGAAGTCCGTTATCTTTGACACTGCAGCAGAAGCAAAATGCGTAACAAGACTTAAGTTATCTTTCACACAGACATAGACACGATAAGAGCAGCATCGACCTCCTCTGGACCATTTTGACACGTGACTTCGGGAAATACCGGAACTGTACCGTTGAGTAGACTGTATTCCGCTGTAAATACATTTAAAAAAACTCAATACCATATACAGATAGTAACATCTTGAAATTTTCAATTACTATGATCAAAACCATTCTAAATCGCTCAAACAGCGCTCAATGCATTCAATTTAACACCTGAAATCAATGAAAACACTTCGAGAATGTTCAAAGCAATCGACAATTCATTTAAACTCGTGATCACTTGAGTACTTATCGCGTCTTAGGTAGATCTATAAGGGGTCCCTCATCGATATATGAAATGAAGGAAAGTAGGGTATAATCTTTTGGTAAATTCATTAGTTTGTTGTGATATTACACATTTATAATATATCAATGTTTCTCAACAATCTACCGGAATGAATTTAAGAAACAAAAAAACACTTACCTAGTACGATCATCTTCTGTAAGTCCGTCGAGGTACACGTGCTTGGTATACACAGGCCATATTGTATGTAACCGGCACCAAAGAACTATCAAAAAGTAAAATGTGATGACATGCCATTAAAAACGAGTCATTGAATATGACGTAGTACAGGCCAATCAAATCTAATGAATGGAAAACAAATACATGAATAAAGTACAGGGATCTTTTCACTTGAACTTGCACAATGGAAACCTTTTTCAAAAATAAACATTCCGTCTCTGCTTGACCAGCACCATATATGCAATCTACTCCTGTTTTATAGAGGTAAAAACCATCAGAGAAACCCCTCTCTTACACAGTCGTCTGTATCGATACTCTTTAAAAATATGATCTTGTCAACCCGAACTTAAAGCTATATTCCTTTTATTTGAGGATACAGACAATGCACGTAAAAGCAAAACAAGTTGATGTTTATTTGATAAGAGTCTGGTACCGGTTTTTCCTTGATAAGCACCGATCTTAACATCGTCTAGAAACAAATAGCTCATCGAAGTCAATTACTAGATCATATATTTGTGTGTACTTGTATAGCCTTTGATCCCGTTCAAACAAAACTAATATAATAAATTATATATCTCAACAGATGTCTGTTACATTCGATTAAGGGTTCTATGCAATGACCAGTCGAGTATCTGGTGGCTAAAGCCGCTTATTGTGGTGATGGTGCAAATTTTCCGACAAGGGGAATTTCTTAAAAGAATACTCCTGCGACGATCATATGTGTTATGAACGAGAAGCGCAATGGTCGTATCTCCAAATCGAAGGGCCATTTTAAGTTGTTCGTTAGCGGACCAAATAAAGGTCTGAAAAAAATGAATGTTCACCTTTCCAAGTCGGTAAGAAAATCTGTTTACTTCTAATGGTTATCTAGTCCTGTTGATAAGATTGATATGTTCATACTCGATACAAAGGTTATTGAACGCGATGCCATTCACCTGGTTAACAAGATTTAAATTTTAGCGAAGCACGGTTCTATAAAGTAACACTTATTATCAAAGTAACCAGTGATGGAAAGCCGTTATAAATCCAATAAAAGCACTTAAAGTACTGATGGTGGACGTTTCTGTTGGCATACTAGAGTGATTCTTCCATTTTTTTTTTAGAAAAGAGACATTTTACATGTAAAATTACGATAAAAGGAAAATGACCTAACCCATTGATTGATTGAATGGGGTTTTACGCCGCTTTCAACATTATTTCAGTTATATCGCGGCGGCCGGAGCACCTAACAATGGATTCCTGGTATTTCTTTCACCTGTACTACCATTACACCCTTTCCTAGCCTCCGACTGCTATTTCACATAGGTTTACGATTATCTACCCATTGGTGAAAGACAAACGTCGGAAAGGATATTAGCCGCCACCGGGGATCGAACCCACGACTGCCTAACCAACTGCGCTATGGTGGCGGCATGACCTAACCCAAGTTCGCATCTTGCTTCAGATATACATTTCTCAACCTGTAATTACAAGGTTTCGATAAAACTCTCGGCATTATGCCGGGTGTAGTTTAGAGGGTAATTGTCTGATATTCGGTATAAAAGGAAAGGAATGACGATCTAGGTTATTATTCTAATCTTGTTATGCTAATCAATTCTACGTAATCTCATAATGGTGTTATCTCCTTAAAAAATTCTATAAAGGGATAATAATTAATTGTTCCGCGATTTTTATTCTCAAATAAAAAAGAAAGGGCAAGCATTTATATAAACACGTAAAAAATTGCAGACACTCGTCTCGAGATTGGATGTCGCGTGTTGAAACAAAAAGTAAAACCCTTTGCATAAACCGTTATCGCACGACCTGAATGCTTTACTGACTTTATCTGCTCGGGCTGTATCGGTATTCATGTGTATTCTGGTATTTCCATTAATTGGCCATTGTTTTATATACCCCTTATATATAGATATATAGTAGTGTAAGGGGAGGTTACCATTCCAGTAACTCCATTCACCAAATTTTCATGAGTTACCTCTCATTGACTATTGGGAAACAAGTGGGCAAATTACGCACTCTGCCTGAAAAGTAGTTCTACGCAAGCAAAACGTTCACCCGATTTCAGAATTGCATATGATTTTGAACTTAAAAGATGTTTTTGAGGTTTCAACAAGTTACGTAGAATCCTTGTTTCAATTTATTTTTAAAATGCGTAGTTGTCAGACGGATACAATTCTTGAAAAGGGGTAAATTGAATCATAGTGAACGCTACTGTTTTGAAAACCTTTTAACACCTGACAGGATTGTTCTTATGCGGTATTAACACTGGAGAACGTAAACGTTCACCATAAATAGCGACAGGGAGAGTCACGGATTTCCGTCAATCTCCCTTTAGCTATTTATAGATTTGTCCTTTAATATTCATCTGTGACGTTTGGCCGATATAATGAAAATAAGAATTGTAATGAGTTAACGTTACAATGAATCTTGACGGTTTTTTATCAGATTCTCGACTGATGACCCTGTCTTTATTCTGTAGATGCTATAAATTTTAACTGGACTAAACTAACATGCCCCTCGTTTGAAAAAGGGGCGGAGATTACCGCACATGCGCAGACTTATGTGAAACACCTCTATTGTGATGAGTTAATGTTTCAATGAATAAAGGTATCTTTTCTAAAAAAAATGAGAATGTCTTTATCCTTGATGGAGACGAGGACTTTAATAGCTTACAAATAGTTGTAAAGGTATTCCCGGCAAGTAAAAAGTCGCGGAACAATACTGTCCGTCGAATGATGTGACTCCCCCGTTTGTTTGTCGATGAGTAGCCTTTATGTTTGTACACTGCTCGTAACTGCCCAAGAATTTAAAACGCTTTGACTCTATATTCGCCCCTGGTTTGGCCATTGCATCGATCACTGAAAAGACAGGAAGTCGATGGCACATGGGCAATTACAACTGTTTTGCGCTGAGCCTTCGAAAAGTGAAAAAGAGCGCAAGGCAGATTTTTAACAAACACTTGAGGTTCGGTACTTAGAAATAGAAATGGAATATGTAGACTCTTTGCATGTCGTATTTCACTTATTATGAAATCCATTTTCCAAGATCGTAATCCCCGATATCCATTTTCCAGGTTGTACAGAAATAATGAAAGAAATATGTTTTTGAATTTCGAGTTCAGAGGACACAAAAATTCACCTGTCCTTTCGATAGGCGGTGGATTTTCAAGAAATAACACTAGATTATCATTTTAATATACCGACAAACCAGTTAAATTACCTAAGATATATAACCTACTTTCGTTCATTCTATTTCATATTATCTAAGTGGATACAGTAAACGAATGACGTCATGACGTTGCATAGCAATCGGGTGCAAAACGACGCGCTTTCAGAAGAGTTATTCCAAATTTTTAACATTTTGTCTTATATTGTATTTAAGAAAAATGATTGATTGTTTTCTCGTGAAAGATAGATAAATCTCACTTCGCGAACAACAGAAGTTATATTTTCACTTGTGGCTCCACCGAGCTTCTTTTTCACTCGAAAAATATAAATCGATCTTACAGTAAAACAAACTATATACTCTCTATAATGTTTTACTTTTAAATATGTTACGAAATGTTCATGTTACTTTTTTTAAGTTGAAAGTCAGAAGAGTTAAGTGAAGGCAGAAGTGTGAAGTATGAAGTTGGAAGTGAAAATACGGAAGTATTAATAGCAATTCTCTGTAAAAATAGGGAGTGTGGCACTCTATGTCTCAAATTTTGATAAAATCTAAACATCGGGCTAGGGCTGACCCAAAAGTAAAAAAAGAAGATAAGAAAATATTCTTGAAATCACTTCTGGTTGCGATGGAAAGACGTTAAAGATTGAAAAAGTCCCTTTTTGCGAGTTTTACACACAAGATATAAGTACCCCATCATGGTTCTCTAAAATGAAGTAATTTGGGCAAACGTTGTTTACTATTGGTTTCATAGCAACAACACACATACCCTACTAAAATATTGATTGTAGCATTTTTTCAATTGTAATGACAAAATACAGTTACTGTTTTCTGTTTTACAGGGAAATACCACATAAACATTCACAAAAAATAACTTTTGTGTTCATTGCTATGGCAACGTGAATTCATATCGCTTAATTGAAGGCTAATTTCCAAACATCTTAGGAGTCCTCAATTGACTAGATGATTGAACTCCAATTCAAACTTATGATAATTCATGGATTTGCTCAAATATACCCTTTCGGACATGCTATGAGAACAATTATGAAAAGGTGCACAAAAGCACATTTTAGTCCTTGGATACGGGTATCCAATGCTAAGCAACCGGAATATTTCTATTTAGGCTTATTGAATCTCTTTTCTTATCAAATGTAAACTTTCATGGACTTAAAATAACTGATTAAAGAAAATAATAAAAATAATTGCCATGGTAACAGAAATGCCCAATGCTTTTTTTGCGGTTTTTGAAAGAGTGCTTTTTGTTAGATATGTCCAAATAATCATAATCGATTCATCATGCTGCAAAATTTAAAAAAAAAAAAAAAAAAGAAGTTACAAAAGCAGCCATATTATGAGCCATAGTTACCGTTGTCAAGGTTACTAATGTACACAACAGCAAAATAATTTGTATCTAAGTTGCTCCTTTTATATATTAAATTTCATCTACATATCAAATGTCAGTCATAAGCGAAGAAAAACAGGAAATTATAAACGACATTTTGAGATGAATTTATCAAAATAAGCCACATTTGCTGTGATGGTAACCAACCTTTTTGACACTAACTGACACAACATAAGATCTAGTTCAAAATTTTAGGTCCTAGTCTATCCAATACATACAAAATCAACCATCATCTTCATATAAAGACCAAATTATATAGCTTCAAAAAACTTAATTTTGCAAAAGTCCGTGCTTTGAAGGGCGTTGTCATGGTAACAAGATGTTCTGAAAATATTTGTACTCTCGCCAAATAAAGGATAAAAATCCCTGTAACCGAACGCGGGACTTCTTGGCCAAGGAGCAGACATTATATAACTCCCGAAAACATAGGTCAAGTGTGATCAAAAATAGGGTCAATGGGTCAAATATTAGGAAAAACCTTGTGTGCACTCTGAAGGCTTTATTTTTGGCAAAAATGTCTTGAAACTTGGCTAGAATGTTTGTCTCTAGAAATTTTTAGTCAAGTTCGAAATTGATTCAAGTGGGGTCAAAAATGGAATAATGGGTCAAGTCTTAGACAAACCTTGGTCTTTAGAGCCATATTTTTGGTCCAAATGTCTTGAAACTTCGTCATAATGTTTGTCTCCATCAGATCTTAGTCAAGTTCGTTTGGCGAAGTGGGGTCAAACAACTAGTCAAGGAGTCAAATCCTAGAGAAACCTTGTGTGCATACTAGTGAACGCATTTTTGGTCCAAATGTCTTGAAACTTTGTCAGAATGTTTGTCTCCACCATATCTCAGTCAAGTTCGAAATTTGGTCAAGTGGGGTCAAAAATATGGTGAAATCTAATAAAACCTTGTGTGCATTCAAGAGACAAAATTTTTGGTACCAATGTCTTGAAACTTCATCAGACTGTTTGTCTCTATCAAATCTCGGTCTAATTTGATATTGGGTCAAGTGGGGTGAACAATTGGGTCAAGGGGTCAAATCTAAGAAAAGCCTTTTTGCGTTCTAGAGACACCATTTTTGGCCAAAATGTCTCGAAACTTAATTAGAAAGTTTGTCTCCATCAAATCTCCGTCAAAATGGGGGTCAAGGGGAAATTAAAGAAAAACCTTGTGTGCACTATGAAGGCTTTTTTGACAAAATGTCTTGAAACTTGGTCAGAATGTTTGTCTCTGTTGATCTCGGGCAACTTTAAAATTGGGTTAAGTGGCGTCAAAAGTGTGTTCAAGAGGTCAAACTTTTTAGAAACCTAGGGTTGACATTTTACTGTCTACACAGATGTTCCCTTGTCGCGTGACGGGAAACATGCATTAGGCCTATTTTACTTTAAAACAACTAACTGAAAACATAGCGGTGCTTTCATTCCAAATCGAGCATATTTCTCTGCCGTAACGTAAATATACCAAACTTTTGTTCCAGTACATGTACCATGATTCACATTCTTTCTTTCAACAACTGGAAAAAAGATCTTCAGAAATAATTGGACAAAAATGAAATATCAGTATTTTTTTTTTCTTTTTCGACCATCTAGAGAAGAGGTCGTTGTCGCTTTTTTCATAACATTGTCAGAGTTGAAAATGAACATGGGTTTATAATCACTAATCTAGGATATTTTTCAATGATCATTTCGACGATGTGTGGGCAAAATGTTGCAAATACAGCTTGGAAAGAATTGTATTGCTATGTGAAAGCTCTCAGTAGTAGTATATTTATTTAGTATATTGGTCACCGGCCTGTATACAACATGTACAAAAATAACAATTTCACATACAACGCTGTCATGGTGATGTTCGAGATACCTTAGATATTGCCAAATTTCTTTTTTCCATGGCATAGAATATAAACATAGCAAGATTTCGAATTGTTGCCGTATTTTTGCTTGCCATTAAAAGATAGAATTTCTGTATATTTGGATTTTTATAATACTTTTTGCTGGTATACTTCGTTCGCGATTCATCATACAACGGACAAATCAACAAGAAATGAAAATCACATTCGACTATTGAATTACAATATAGGCAATATCTAAGATCTTTCACAATATTTATATGACGACCTTTCTCTTTTATGAAAGAATGAGCTGAGCTTCTAAATGACACTAAACTTTTCCTAAATTTGACTATGTCAATTATATCCAAATATGTTTCTTGTGAAAACTAAGATTATTTTTAAAACTAATTTACCGAATCTATATTCAATGGGATACAATAATGTATTCAAGCTGTATTTACGGCAAATGTTTGGCCACGAATGGAAATGATTTCTAAAGAAGTCAATACAGCATCGATACTAACTTTGTAAGGCCCAATCTTTTCTTGCCACAAGTTCTTCCAAAAACACAACGAAATCCTCCTGGCATTCTGTGCTGACCTCAGCTCCGGTAAGAGCCTCAGTAGTAAAGGTCTCGAACAATATCTTCCCAGCGGTAACAGACAGAGACACAAACCTCTCATCGGAAACTAAAGCTCCAAAAGCACCGGTAAAATTTCCAGTCGAGTTGAAAAATTCAAAAAGCTCGCCCAGTTCGGATGCAACATTTCCTGATTGCGTCAGAAGATTTCGAAATTCTTCATTTTTAAGAAGCGATACTAAAATATCTCCTGAAAATTGGGTTTTGCAGTAGGTAACGTTTAATATGAGGAACACAGAAAATATCCAAAATTTCGCCATATTTTGATCTTTGCAAACAACTGACTATGGCACAAATATTTTACTAATACCCCGTTATCTATATGGGACAAGGCGTAACAAACAGAACCGTGGGGCAACAGATACAACGTCGTGAAATTGACAATGTGATTGATTTTGGAATTATTTCGGAATGAAATGGAATGAGCGAGAGGAGCGAGTTTTGTTTGAAATTAAAGGGGGATAATCCGGTATTTTATTACCTCCCTTTATAAAAATCTAGGTCCTTTTGTGGAGTGTGTCTTCACGGACCAATCAGACGTTTTAAAATGTGTGTATCAGCCAATGAATTGTGGAAAGATTTTATCCATTTGAATGAAAAGTCGATCGATTTGAACGGTTTCGAAGTGTTTTTGAAAAAAATTGGGACGTTTTAAATGATTTGAGTGAGTGTTTGGAATGAATGAATGGAGTGCTGAAATAGCGATTACAATTTTTTTCAAGATGTTACTAGCTGTATAGTATCGACGTTTCGGGACCAAGACCTCGCTACTACTTGTAACTGCAGCTTTATTAAGCTGCAGTTACAATCTCTTGATAACTCATTGACTTGTTATAGCAAACAACAACAACAACCAGAAAACAGTTATCAGATTCCGAAATAACTCCTTTATTCTTTATTCAGGATCCAACATTTTTCATAAGAATTTAAGCCGTCTACGTAGCGCAGATTGTAACGAGGCTCCCCCTCCCATCTTGGGGCCCTTTTTTTTTGGGGGGGGGGGGGACTTTGATTTAGTATTTATTTACTGAGAGCACTGTGAACACCCCGATAAGTATGTGCATTATTTATAAGTGTCGCCTATTTGAAACAACGCCCATTATTATGTGTTATTGTAGAATTGTCGTAATATGAACGAACCAACAATTTATAATGTAGCTAAAGAAAGAAAAAATGAACGAACACCAAAATGCTAGGGAACATATTTTTTTAGTCGAGAATAACTCGACACGCTCTCAGCAAACTCGTATAACGATTTTATTAAAATGGTTCGAAAATTCTGATCTTTTGATTGGCTGAAAAGACAGAGACTGTGAGAATTTTCTTTGAGCTATGTTAAAAGAATTTCTTCTGGGTTGTCCAACCCTGTGTTAAGGATGAAAAAAAAACTTTTCGCGAGCGCTTTGAGATGATACCACGCTTTGCACGTGCACACACGTGCAAAGCGAGGTATCATTTCGAAAGCGCTTCGCTAACGTTTTCATCCTGAACGCAGGGCAGGTTGAGCGAATATTATCTCTTTTTGACACCTCTCTTGGGTGTGTCCATTTACAATACTGACCACTTTGCCCAATAAGATAAAGATAATATAGTTTAATGGGTTTGATTTTTTTTTTTTTTTTAATTATTTTTCATCTCATTGTGTATCGTATGAAAAAGTAACAATATTTATTTGCATTCTTGTGGGCGAGTCGTTTCATGAATACAAAATCTTGTAGTTCTTTTCGTTCTTGTTTTGTTCTTGATTAAGCTCTTTTTCATCGTCATCATCATCATCATCGTCGTCAAAATCAAATTCTTTCTCCTCGTCCACCGTTTCTTATTCTTTATCTTAGCCCATTTATCTTAATAACATTGTGTAATTGGCATTCATCTATATCAATACCATTTCTAAGCATTCACTCAGCGCTTTATTCAATCATTCCAAACACTCACTCAAACCATTAAAAAAATGCTCCAAAATAATTAAAAAAACAAACCCTTCAAAATCGTTTAAAATGATGGACATTTCATTGAAATCTTATTGACACATGAAGACACAATGATTGAAAAGAACGGGGGATTTCTTAAATGGGGGCATATATAATACGTACTTAGTGTTTTTTATGAGAAAAAATATCTAACGAGGTTGGGAGAATTGATTATTGTCGAGGCTCTGCCGAGGCAATTATCAATTCTTACAACCGAGTTAGATATTTTTTTATACAATACACTAAGTACGTGTTATATTTATCTCATAACCTCTATTTGTCTTGTTTTCGCCGATGTTTCTGACTGAAATGCAAGTTTCTAAAAATAACCGCATTATATCATTGTTCTAAAAATAACTATGTGATATCATGAAAAAAAAATCATACGGGATGTTATCACACGGATATTTGTATAGTTATAAGATAAAATAAAATATCGCTAATTTCGTCCATTTATGTATCAACCGATGATTAAACCTGCAATGTGGAGTGGATATTGGCGGAATTTTATTCTTTTATTCATTAGCATGTGCGTGGCATTTCCAACATTTGAAATGTGCGTGAGGGGCAATCATTGAGCAGCCTAGATAGACACAAATGAAGTTATCTGATGGTCTACAGACACCTTGAGATCTTATCTCGCTACTAAACGCATAGTGAAGACTCTGGTCAGACTGTGCGGATGCACAGACTGGCCAGAGTACTTGCTTTGCGCATATTTGAAATTGTTGGAAATCTCATGCACAGTCTCTCCTGTAAACGCCAAAAGTCAATGCCAGGTCAGTAAAGCCGACCTATATAAATATCATGATAATGTCTTGAGACTGTTTGATATTCCGACCAAACCCAATCAAACCCATCCTGAATTCTGACATTTGAAATCAATATCAAAACCAAAATAAATATATATGATAAGATTGATTAAACGTTGCCAGTCACTCTAAAAGGGGTCATCCCGGAACCCCTTACTTAGTGAAAACAATTGAAAACAAGACCGAACCAATCAGAGGTCCACCACCAATAGTATCTCAAAGGATTCATAAAATATGGTAGAATCATTGAACAGTTTAAAGATTAGAAGTTGTGATTTTCGATTTTCGCGCATTCTGACTAGGGTCGCTCCTCTTCATATTTCCATAATGACATAGGCGTATACAGGACATTGTAATTTATACGCACTCAGAAGGTGACCACCAAAGAATATATAGAATAAAGGTGAAATGTGGACTATGACAAAAGATGAATGCCCTCTGTACGCTCCCTTTTTATGATTTGAGCGTTGGTGAATAATCAAAACATAGTAACTACAGCTTGAATAAGCTGTAGTTTCGATGTTATGATAATTCATCAACGATTATTTTCAACAGATTATTTTTTCTTTTACGCACTTGCGTAAATTACGTAATGGGAGTTACGCCCTTGATGACATTTACTTCAAGACGAGACTAACAGACTGGTTGTTAAAAGCTACAATTCAAGCCACAAAATCAGTGAAATTATTTATTTTTTTTAAGTTAGATTTGCCTCGCTTTCATTCCCTGAAGATCATCGCAGCGGGACAAGATATACGGATTTAATCATATCCAAAATGTTAACGCTTCACGTTTTGCCTCCTATCTTCCTTTGTTGGCTCTCTGTTGCATCGAACAAATGAATAAATCTTACTTAAGATAGTGCACCCCTAATAGTTCAAGAACGTTTCGGAAGTAATGAACTTTAACAGTCTTAACCGAGGTTTCCTAATGATTTTCATTAGGAAACCTCGGTCAACATTGTGAAAGATCATAAGTATCGACATTTTACGGTACTATTACGGGTCCATTACCTCGAGATTAAGATCGATTGTTCTTTCATTTTGTGAATAAAAAAACTCACTTTCGGGAGCTTTGGACCTCTATTGGAAAAATAGAGCTTTTGTCGTTGACTAAAAGAAATACAAATTAATTTTACATTTAAACTATCAAATACTAACAAGTGTCTTCCTTTTACTAAATTGAAAGTATTTTTTCGTATGGGGCACTCTATTTTTTTCTTATATTTCAAAGTCTTAATTACCATCGGTAGGTTATTTACTGTTTACATTGAATGTTGTTATCTATTTAATTGCCTAATATCAAGTTCGAAAGTGATTTAGATGCCAAAAACCTCTCGACCCCTCGCCGCAATAAAGGTATTTTTTCTGGCCATTTTAAGTATTGTATGTTGAAAAGAAAATAAGCACATACATATAATTACACCCCTCCATCTAAAAAGGTGGACGTATTTGGTGGCTACCCAGTACCATGCAAGTGGGAGGAGTAAGCTTGCTTCGATCAAGAATGATGCTTAGGAAGATTCTTGAGATGCAACAACATTTACTAGTCTGGCCGCTAGACTCTTCTTTACAGTATTTTTTCAAAGGGAATTAAGTCCCCTGTCTCTGAAAAGAGTTCAGCACTTGTTGATATGAACTTGGATTAAAGAGGCTTGTAATAGAACTACAACAACACATTTCTGACAATGCTAACAAAAACGACTGCGGCCAGTCAACAACGTTTACGTACACCCTAGCACACAGTTTTCGATTGTATCGTAACATATCGAAACGCCATTTTACGTTTTTTGACGATCAAAATAATTTGCCTAGAGCCGCCGATTGTAGCCACAAGGATAAAGCTACGATAGCTGCGATCATTTAATTTCAGTGATGTTGCCATGTTCTCCCAAAGTAATTCCCGAAAAAATGGCTTTAGCTTAGACCAAATATTTAACGAATGGACCAAATATTTAACGAAGATGAGCTAAAATCTTAAGAGTAAATAACGTCCGCACGCCGAGAGCCGCCGATTGTAAACAAGAGGATTAAGCTACCATAGCTGCGATCATTTAATTTCAGTAAGGTTGCAATACTCTCCCAAAGTAATTCCCACAAAAAATAACAATCGTTTAGACCAAATGTTTCCGTACTTTCTTTAAAGAATGGACTATGATTCAACATATACGTTCACTCATTTGCGAATACATTCATCGAGTGAATGAAACATTGTATTTTATAAATAAAGTGGGTAAAGTGTCGAGGCTAGCAAGACTCTAGAATTACTGTTCTAGTTTTCACTCAAAGAATGTTTGTAGCCTCCGGTTGCCCACAAATGGATCCAATCTCTTTTTTAAGTTTTTATTTTACAGAGGCGCTAAGTACATTAAAAAAAACATTGTGAAATTGTCACTTAGTCCCATCAAAAACCATTCATAATCACTCATTCAGCACTACTGTTTCTCCAATCACTCAAACTATTAAAAAACTATCCTATCCGACATCGTTCAAAACGATCAACATTTCATTTAATTCGATCCAATTATTCACCATCATTCATTCCGTCGTTCAAAACGATCAACATTTCATTGAAATCGATCCAATTATTCAACGATTCTTTTGCATAGTGTGGAAATTAAAACTTCTGATTGGTACTGGAAGACACAAAAAATTGGAAAGAACGAAGATTTTTTTAAATGGAGGTAATAAATTATCACTTATTTCGCCCAATTTGGGCGAAATTAGCGATAATATATTACCTCCCTTAACTATATTCGATCCACACACTCATTCAATTTCATTCCCAATTCATTCCACCATCATTCATTTTGTCGTTCGATTTCATGATGTTCCTAAGTGTAGTATTTTGTTGCATCGTGAACACATGCTCAGTTTACAATAGTTCAATCCATACATAGGCCTATATTTATAGCGGCGTTAATAGTTTGTGTTTCTTATCTCATATTTATCACTTATTAGGACAGTGAGTGACCTGACCACCCAAGCAACAGAAAAATGTCGGTCCTATTTATTTGTTAAGGTGATATAGACTGTGGCATGTGAGTGTGTGGTGATAAAGTCAGCCAAAATATTTTGAAAATTGTTAACTTTCATACAGTTCATTACATTGTGAAATTGACATGATGAATGATTTTGGAATTATTCTGGAATGAAATAGAATGAGTGTGTGGAGCGAGTTTTGATTGAAAATAAAGGAAGGTTATCTAATATCACAAATCTTTTTTTCAAGGATGAACAAAATCAGTGATATTTATTTCCTCCCTTTATTAAATAAACGTACTTTTCTGTTTGTGTAGGCCAACTTATTTCTCGCCCTATCGGGGCCCGTTGTTGTTGTTTTTTCAGCTTGAAACCCGCACTGCATTCAGGCTGAAAAAGTGTTGGCAGGGCTGGATTCAAACTGAGAAAAACAAAACAACGGCCCCCATAGGGCGGGAAATAAGTTGGCCCAGTGTCTTCGTGGACCAATTAGACAAATTAAAATTCACACAGGCTAATAAAATCATAGAAAATTAGATCGATTTGAATTAAATCGTTTTGAACGATTTTGAAATGTTTTCTAATGATTTTTGCGCGTTTTGATCGATTTGATTGAGTGTTTGGAACGAATGAATGGAGCGCTGAGTGAATGATTTCGAATGATTTTGATCGGAATGAGTGTTAATATTACGGTGTTATTAACTGTAGCGCTTAAATGACTGTTGTATTTATAGCTTTACCGAGCAAGCTCAAGAAGAGCTAAAATCTTTCGAGTAACTACCGTTCGCACGTCATTCATTCCTTGCGTCCGTAAGTTATCGCGTTAAGTCCACAGTTTGATTGTATTCGCTTCAAGCGAGCAGTGGCAAGCTTAATTACTCCTCTATTCTAGGTGAGGTTACGTTCAGCTTGCCCCAAATAGATTCGCAAAACAGATTTTTGTCCCATATTACACCAGTTTTGTAGGTTAATATAGTAGAGCCGTAATAGTTCCGCAACGTTTCGGAAGCAATGAACTTTAACAGTGTTAACCGAGGTTTCCTAATGATTTTCATTAGGAAACCTCAGTTAACATTGTGAAAGAAAATGACTTCCGAAATTTTGCGGAACTATTACGGTTCCACTACTATAAACCACCATTTGGAGCTCCAAGATGAGAAAAATACCGCGATGACGAGATGACATCATTTGCAATGTGATCTTACAAATGTATGATCGCAATACAATAGAAAAATACCAAGGCAATTGCAGCTTACAATTCAATAAAAGCAACCAAAAAGACACATTCACATTTCAGTCACTGCCACCAAGACTTCATTTTGGTACTTCTCTTTTGATTAGTGCGAATTTTAAATTTAATTCATGGAGAGAGGTTGAACGTTTCTTTGTTTTTTTTAATATTGCTAAAAATATCAATCTTCTGGAAGTTTTGTTGTTCCAAGCTAAAAATTCATTCAAGTCCTGTGTCAAACCTTCCATTCTTCATGGAGGTAATGAAGATATTTCTTTCTCCTCTTCTGCGAGGAACCTTGGCTATATTATCAGTGACAATATGTCACTGGACACTCATGTCACAAATGTTTGTAAATCTTCTTATTGTGCAATTCGCCAAATCAGCTCAATCCGTCGATTTCTTTCGACTGATGCCACGAAAACTCTAGTGTGTGCTTTTGTTCTAAATCGGCTTGACTATTGTAATTCCCTCTTGTCAAACGCCCCTAGATATCTAATTAATAAATTACAGAAAGTCCAAAATAGCGCAGCTCGACTCGTAGTAAAGGCTAGGAAACATGTTCATATTACTCCTATCTTAAAAGCATTACATTGGCTCCCTATCGAAGCCCGTGTTCCTTGCCACAATTATTATTCAGGATCCTCACCTGTATACCTAAATGACATTCTCGGTGAATACAAATCACCAAGAAACCTGAGGTCATCCTCAGAATCGCGAATATTAAATGTTCAAAGGGTCCGTACTAAGACATATGGTAGGCGTAGATTCTTATTTTGTGCTCCAGAGCAATGGAATTCTCTTCCATACAATTTAAGGCATATTTCATCAACAGAAGATTAAAAAAAAAACTCTAAAATCCCACCTTTTTCTAATTATTACAGTTGAACGTTTGATCCTATAACACCTAAGCAACCTTATTGTATAAGTTGGTTTATTTTGTCATTTTTAGTTGAAAAGTATTATATGTGTGTTTTTACCAATGTATAATATTGTAAAGCGCTATGAGCCTGGTTGTCCAGGATATAGCGCTATAGAAATGTGCATTATTATTATTATTATTATTATTATCAATTCCATGGCAAAAAAATATATCTTTATATGTAATGTAAATTTTATCATTCTCTCTACAATGTATGTTTGTATTGTTGTCACTTTTCATGTTCTTTTAATGTTATTCTCGCCATCATTGCGGTAAAACAATAAAATAATCTGATAGCTGTCCGTTATTAAAGACAGTGGAATCTATGTGGCAAAAGATGGTATACTATGAAAATATCATTGAAACACCTTGGAGCCAATACAATTCAGCTCATTGTACCATTTGCAGTTTACCAGTTAAAATACATTAAAAAGGCATTCTACTTTTCCTTCTGATATTAGATTCAGAACGATCTACAACGTACCAGAGGAAATGTGACTGTCAGATCAAAGACGGGGGCTTTCGTTCCACCGACAATCCTGTATCGTTTAAATTGAGTCTTTGCCTGACATTTCCAACAATTTCAAATTTGTGCAAAGCAAAGACTCTGACTAGCCTGTGCATTCGCACAGTCTGTCAAGAGTCTTCACTGTGTGTTTTGTAGATAGATGATGTCTCAAAGTATCTTAAGACAATCGGATAATTTTACATTTTCAGTATGTGGCTGTCTACGCTGCTCAATGTTTGCAGCTCACGCACATTCAAAATTGTTGAAAATGTCACGCTCAGGCTCAAATAATTCAGAAATTTACACAACTTTTGGTGGGAATCTTTCCAGAAACATTGGCGTATCATTTAACCCTTTACTGTTTACAAAATTTTGGACCGGTCCAAATTCAAAGATTTTGCAGACGAAAATTAAAAGTGGATTTAATTTGAAAAATTACCATTCAGTAGGGTAGAAAATAGTGTGGAAAAAGAAGAAATTGCTTGTCAGAAGCAATTTCTTCTTTTTTCACAATGTTTTCTCAATGATAAAATCACAGGCACGTAAAAAGCAGGGATTAAACAGCAAAGGGTTAAACAATCAAAGTGCAGTTAGCACCGTACATTTAGCAGAATCGTGAAATTGACAAGGTGAATGACAAGGTGAATGATTTTAGAATTATCTCGGAATGGAACTGAATGAGTTTGGGGAGCGAGTTTTAAGTGATATTCAAGGCAGGGTAAAACATAATCAATAATTACGACCAATTTAACGAAATAAGCGATATTTTTTTCCTACCTTACATAAAGTCTACGTACTTTTCTAACTTTATGAATTCGTGGAAAAAATCTAACGATTAGAAATCAACACCAGCCACCTAAAATACATGCAATTGTTTGATCGATTTGATATTTATCATTAGGAACGATTTCGATTTTTTTTTCACAATTTCCGTGCGTTTTTTGAGCGATTGGAGAGAGTGTTTGGAATGAATGATCGGAGCGCTGAGCGAGTGAATTAGAATGGTTTTGATCGAGGTGAGTTTCAATTTTATTACGTGATAAAATGATGTGTGCGTCACTGAACGGATTGAAACTGTTATTGCTGATCCAGGATATGTAAATATTTTTTTTTTTTTTTTTAAAAAAATCCACCCAAACTTACGACAGTGATATAGATCTTCGATTCCGTACATGCCACATTTAGAGAAAAATTCTAAGACGTAGGCTGTATAAAAAGCATGTTGACAAATAATAGGGGCCTTTCTTTAATGCTTTGTGGTGGTTTATCGAGAAATAACGACAGATTATCACTTGATAATCTCACCGCAAAAGCAGTGAAATTATCAAAAAAACTTATACCCTGCTTTTGTGCATTTCATCCCATCTGACGTCATCTATGCGGGGCGAAATTAGTAACGTCAAAATGAACGTTGCGTAGCAATCATGTGCAAGATGACGCGCTTTACGAAAATATGTCCTAAAGATTTCACATTTTGTCTCATTTTGCATTCAAGAAATAGAATAATCGTTGGTTTTTTCGAGTAAGATCGAATAATATTTTATTTTGTGAATAACAAAAGCTATATTTTCACTCGTGACTCTGCCACTCGTGAAAATACAGCTTTTGTTGTTCACTCAATGAAATATAAATCGATCTTACACTGAAACAAACGATTATCCTCTATTTCTTTAATGCTTTGTGGTGGTTTATCGAGAAATAACGGTAGATTATCGCTTGATAATCTCATCGCAAAAGCAGTGAAATTATCAAAAACTTATACCCTGCTTTAGTGCATTTCACCCTATCTAATGTCATCTATACGGGGCGAAATAAGTGACGTCAAAATGGACGTTGCATAGCAATCACGCGCAAAATGACGCGTTTTACGAAAATATGTCATAGAATTTTCACATTTTGTCTCATTTTGCATTCAAGAAATTGAATAATCGTTTGTTTTTCGAGTAAGATCGATTAATATTTCATTTCGTGAATGACAAAAGCTATATTTTCACTCGTGGCTCTGCCACCCGTGAAAATATAGCCTTTGTTTTTCACTTAATGAAATATAAATCGATCTTACTCTGAAACAAACGATTATCCTCTATACATTTTCTTGCCATAATGAAGAATTGTATCATCGATAAGATGTCAATATACAGACAAATTTACCTTCATTCTTTTAACCCTTTGTTGTTTAATCCATGCTTTTTACGTGCCTGTTATTTGATAATTGAGAAAACATTGTGAAAAAAGAAGAAATTGCTTCTGACAAGCAATTTCTTCTTTTTCCACACTATTTTCTACCCTACTGAATGTTTTTTTTTTTTTTTTTTTTTTTTTTTTTTTAATTTAATCCACTTTAAAGTTTCGTCTGCAAAACCTTTGAATTTGGACATGGGACATTTGGACACTCAAAATTTTGTAAAACAGGAAAGGGTTAAAGTGGAAATTCGTACATAACAAGAGATCATGGCGAATAATAGGCTACATGCGAGTATAATAAGGCCTTCTAGGCCTATATTGTAAGTGTTTGTCAAAGTTAATTCAATTAAAAAGTGTTTATATAATCTATTCTATTGCAATTTGAAAAGTTGTACTAGCAAGGCTTTGGAAACAATACATAGAGATATTGAATGAGTGGTCATGGAATACCGAATTTATTAAACGAGTCATCTATAAACAGATAAAAAAGAGGCTGCGCCGAGTTTTTATCTGTTTATAGATAACGAGTTTAATAAATTCTGTATTTAATGAGCACAAATTTTATATTCACCACATTTTTTTGCAAAAAATCTTCAAAAATCTCGAAATTCAAAGCTACAATTTTCCGTATGACGCCGTTTAAAACTGACGTCACAATATACACATTATGACGTCATTTTCGCGCTTATAAAATAGCGTTGCTATTCGCTCTGAGCTCATTTGCATAGTTATTCCACTAGTGTAATAACGCCCGTGTAATATCAAAAATATTCAACGGGTTTATTTCACTCCCACTACGTAGGTCATATTATAAATGTAGATACATCACAGGCAGACACAGCAAATAAAAAAAGATAATAATACAGTCAATATTGCTCAAGCGACCACGTCTATTCAGCGAACATTTTTATTAAGCGACCGTTTTCAAAATCCCCTTCTTTTAATCAAATATACGTTAAACTAGGTATTGTTGGTCTAATAATTATTTAAAACGAATCCTGCGTTGCTAAAACTCACCAGAATAGACGATTCTATTGAGTTTTAACAACATGGGATTACTGAGAGTTTTGCAATGATATGCTTTTCCAATAAAAAAAAGAATGTTTCTTAATTGTAAACAAACATGTACTAAGCGACCATTTTCTATTACGATCGCTTTTCGTGGTCCCGTTAGTGGTCGCTTAATACAAGTTTAACTGTACACGGATATAATGTGACAGAGGGGGTAGTGGCACACTATACCAATTCAGTTTATAGTTATTGCAACTTGAAAAGTTGTAGTTATATGGCTTTGGTAAAAAAAAATACATGGCGATAAATAATAGACAGAACAAGAAAAAATGCACGTAGAAAATGTGGGAGGGGTAGTAGTGACATGCTATATATAAAATCTCCGAAAATAGTGAAAAGGGTTATACAATGTACGTAGTATATATTGCAATCGTCCTTTCAGGTTAATGATCGAAAGGTAATTTTCAATTAGTAGGAATGCTGAAAAGCCCACGACAAAGGAAAACGTTACACTATTTTTGTATATCTTTACACTATGATTAGTTCACATGTAGAGTCTTGTTTCATCTGGCCAGGGAGGAAAATGTTCACCTGACTGGGGAGGAAATTTTTCATTTGGCTGTTATAAGATTTTTTTCATTTGGCTGTAGTAAGAAGTTTTCTTCTAAAACAAGGTGAAAAATTTCTGATTACAGAAAAATGAAAAATTTCCCCCCAGTCAGGTGAAAATTTCCTCCCAAGTCAGGTGAAAATTTCCCTCCCTAGCCAGATAAACAATTTTCTTCCAAAGCAAGGTAAAAAAATTCTAATTACAGCCAAATGAAAAATTTCCTCCCCAATCATGTGAAATTTTCCTCCCTGACCAGATGAAAAATTTTCTTCCAAAGCAAGGTGAAAAATTTCTTACTACAGCCAGATGAAAAATTTCCTAACCAGTCAGGTGAAAATTTTCCTCCCAAGTCAGATGAAATTTTTTCATCCCTGGCTAAATGAAAAATTTTCTCCAAAGGCAAGGTGAAAAATTTCTAATTACAGCCAAATGAAAAATTCCCCCCCCCCAGTCAGGTGAAAATTTTCCTCCCTAACCCGATGAAAAATTTTCTTCCAAAGCAAGGTGAAAAATTACACTTTATGATGTATCGAAATTAGGAACATCGTGAAATTGACAAGTTCGACGATTTTTGAAAAAAAAAATGGAATGACATTAAACGATTGTAATGAGCGAGTTTTGAATGATTTTCAAGGAATTTAAAACATAATCGATAATGTCGTTCAGTTGGACGGAATTAGCGACAACTTTTCGGCATGTTTGAAATTGGTCATTCAATTATATTAACTCTTAATTTGGGAAATTCTTAGTTGGGAACAAATAGAAATATTCCGGGTCCTAACGTTCGCAAAAGAACGAAAAGGTCAGCGTTTGCAGCCAAACAGTCTGATCAGAGTTTGTGTGATGTGTGAGTTTTGAGTGAATATCATCCAATATCGCTAATTTTGTTCAGGATGAACAAAATTAGAGATATTTATTACCTCCCTTTAATAAGACATGCATACCAGATCTATAAATAGCTTATTATTTCTTCAAGTACCAATCAGACGCACAAAATTTGAAGTATGCCGGTGAAATCAAGATTTTTCTTCTTCTCATTATTTTTTTTTAATGTAGTTGTTAATCTTTATGGGGCTTTTTGGGATGGCCTGGAAGAGTGTTTTGAATGAATAAATTTGGCAACGAGTGAACGATTTAGAATTGTTTTGATTGCGATGAATGTCAATTTCACGATGTTGTTAACTGTATTGATTCAAAGTTGTCAGCAAGCACGTGTACGTCTACATGTAAGGTACCAACCTTGTCCTAAGCATACTCTATATGATTTAGATCCGGGGATATAGCTGGCCATTCCATGCGGACGATTGTGGTTTGCTCGAGATATTGATTGGTGATGTTGACTCAATGTACACGCGCATTGTCATCCATTAGAATGAAATTTTCACCAACTGAACCTGCATATGGTCGAACGTAAACATCTAAGATCTCATTTAGCTGTCCGAGAGTCGTCAATGTGTCGATTTCAATGAAGTGGAGATATGGTTTCCCCCGAGTACTAATTCCCACCCAAACTATGACTGAGCCCCCGCCAAACCGATCATGTTCTGTCACACTTATTGGAGTAAAACGCTTATTTGGTATCCTCCAGACCCTCTGACGTCTATCGGTAAAGTGTACACAAAAACTGGACTCGTCAGTAAAGGACCGGAGCCCAGTCATTTCGGGTCCAGTTCAAATGACCAAGGCTGTGCCCATGCTAAACCCATTTGCAAGTGAAATCGGGTTAATGGAATATGGACTGCAGACCGTCCTGACCTCAGGCCAGCATCATGCAGCCGATTTCTGATGGTTTGGGTACTTACCCTCACACCATAGCGTCCTGGAAGCCATTACGTAAAGTTGTTGCATGGCAGGGTTCGACACTAAGAGGAGTCCGGGATTTGCAAGTAAGGAGTCCGCTGGACTCTAAGGGTTGAAAGGAAATATTTTGAAATACAAATGCGCGAAAGTTGTTGAAGAAAACATTCGCTTGCATCCTGTATTTGCATCCCGTATTCTTTTGAGGAAAAATAACTCTTCCTTGGTAGAACATTGTTTTAAGAAGAAATTGCTTATAAAAAGCAATTTCTTCTTTTCCACAATGTTCTCCGGTCCCATTATGAAAATTTGGACTCCTTACTTTGAGCTTGGACTCCTTGATTTTATGTGTTAGGAATCCAATTGACTCCTTAATCTCAGGAGTAAGTGTTAACCCCTGCATTGTCATATCGATGACGCCGTGCCTGAACCACCAAAAATCGGTCTTGAACCTCATTGGTTGAGCAGTTTTCGACCCCCAGCATTCAAATGCTTAACATAACCACTCGTTATAAACAAATTTCACAATCGGGCGAAAACGCTCTGGCACATACCAACGGCATTCGCAAGGTGCCTTTGAGAAAACCTAGAAATAAGCATGACAATGCCCCTATACATCTCATCTTGACTAAGATGACGCCTAAACAGTCATGGATTTAAGTATCTAGAATGGTCCCTTCAGAGGACCGAGATAAAATCAGTTCTCCTAATCACCATGACGGTCAATATTGCATTCTTGGAGTGTTTAACAGCATGATAGCAATAAATCATTCCGGCCACTATAGACCAGTAATCCTGATAATGTGTGTTCTTATCAGGTGTTACAAATCAACTTTTATTCTACTGATTTTATATTTGCAAACACCAGAGCCTTACACATGGTTTGAGTACATGCATTGGATTAAATCTTGTAATATTTTAATCAAACTGTAATTAATCTTGTACTGTGTTATGATATTCATTAAAATTGAATCAAAGCGACATTTCAAAAGAGTACACACAGCATAGGGCTTTGTTAAGAAAAAATGATTTTGAATCGCCGTGTTTGTCTTGATCTCCTTTGAAATTGAATGCGTGTTGGTATTACACTGTTACATATAATAATTAACTTTATTAAATCATTAATTTTTACAAGTACATCGTAAGGAGTTTTAAATGCGGACTTGCCCATTATTATCAGAGTTTCAGATTTTTTCAATACAGCACCATTTAATTTACTACAATAGCAACCTAAACATGCTCATACTGTTCATTACAAGTTTCTACTGAACACAAATCATTTGCAGCTATTCTGTTGAACATGCAGTCTGATCTAAGCCTACTCTGCCTGCTTTCTATTTCATTTTCTAGTGAAAACACTTCTAAAATTTTAAAACAAAAATGGTAATTGTTTGAAACAGAACGTAAATTTAAAGTTAAATTTAAATTACTTCTGTTTATCTACATAAACTTTTTCATTTTTTTCTAAAATTAATGGATTTTTAGTATCAAATGGATTTAGAAAACTAAAACTCAATCATTTTTACATGTAACCTCGCTTTCATTTTGTGTTAAAGACTTTATTTTTATTTCTACATAAACCGAAAATTTCCTTTTCATCTCAAGATTTATCAAGTTTGAAAGTTTAGAACACTACCCATTTCTTTTGCAATTATGTGCCCATAAACAAAACCTGGGCTTGATGAACTCGAATTATGGGCTTTCTTTTATAAAGTTAAACATCAAACTTGGAATTTAAGCATTTAAGACTGAGATCATAATCTGGAGTAAGTCAAAACCTTACTGTATATTTCATTGGGCTATTGAAAATATATAAATATCACAGAGTCATTTTTGTCTCCTTGTCTATCTGCCAGTCTGTCCATCCGGGGTACGGACAAAACCCCACCAGGACAAAACCCCTCCAGGACAAAACCCCACCAGATAAAACACCACCAGGACAAATCCCCACCACTATGTTTGGCAAGTAGGACAAAACCCCACCAATTTTTCATATGAATGTATTTAGTGAAAACTATATGGATTAAATTATATTTCCATACAGTTAATGAAAAACAATCATATAGCTGTTAATAAATTCATCAAAATTATTTGAATAGCATTATTTTTTCACATTTTGTTTCCTTCTTTACTTTGTTGAAAAAGTGATCGTGAAAAAGTCACGTTACAAACTTAATAGTTATTTACTTTAAACTAAGCATATTGTTTTACAGTTGGTTTAATATCTGTCTAAGATAAGTATTGCGCGTAGACTGTAAATCTTAAGGTACCGAGTTCAATCAACAATGGCGGGAATCATCACTTTCAACTGTTTGCCTCCCACCAATCAGATGATAATTGTAAGCATGTGGGATAGTAGCTGGAGGCTTGAAAAGGATGTAATGGTTCTTCTGATGCGAGGAATATCATGAATCCATTGTTAGGTGCTTTAGTCACTTCAATATGACTGAAAAAATGCATAAATCGATGTACAATCTCATTCAAACAGAGAAACAAATCGGTTAAAGGACATGCTAATTTTCGTTTTATTTAAAACCTTTATTTATTAGGTGCATTTTAACTGTCCTTTGCAATACTCTCTCAATACAAAAGAATTATGTGGAAAAGGAATAACAGAATTATATGAATATATAAATATACTTTTAAATAACACTTACACTTTTAACTCTTACGCTGTAATGTATATTGGTGGGGTTTTGTCCTGGTTGGTTTTTGTCCTTATGGGTTTTTGTCCTGGTGGGGTTTTGTCCCTGTAGGGTTTTGTCCTGATGGGGTTTTGTCCTACACTCTGTCCATCCACCCTGTAGTCTTTGTAAACACAGCCAAAAACTTTAACCAAAAACTTAAACCAAAGAACTTTAATCTTGCTTATATTTATGCCCCCGTGTCGAGAGATCGGGGGTATATTGTTTTACTCTAAGCGTCTGTCTGTCTGTCTGTCTGTTTGTCTGTCCGTCCGTCTGTCTGTCCGTCTGTCTGTCCGAAAACTTAACCCGAAAACTTAACCTTTGCCTTTTCTCCAAAAGTATTTGACATACAAAGCTGTACACCAAAGTCAAGGTCATGTGACAAGGTCAAGGTCATCTGTCAAGGTCAAACTTTAAAAAAATGCTGTTCCGGGGGCATTCGTGTTTCACAAACACATCTTGTTTTTGAATATTATATCTAGGGATATCATTCATTTATAAACACACTCACTATGTAAAAGGCTTTGACCAGAGATCAAGCTCCTTGACATTTTGACCTTGACCTTTTGTGTGGACTTTGGAAAACTTTAACCATAACCAAAAACATTAACCTTGCTTACATTTTCTAAATGTTTTACCTAGGGACATCATTCCTTCATATAAACACTCACTAGGTGATAAGCTTTCACCAGACACCAAGCTCCTTGACATTTTGACCTTGACCTTTTATGGACTTAAAAAAACTTTAACAAAAAAACTTTAATCTTGCTTATATTTTCTTAATGCTTTTACCTAGGAACATCATAACCTCATACACACACTCACCAGGTGAAAGGCTTTTATCCTTTCACCAGTAGCCAAGGTCCTTGACAATTTGACATTAACTCTTTTTGTACTTATAAAAAAAATAACAAAAAAAAAAAAAAAACTTTGCTTAAACGTTGGTCGTTGGTCAAGTGCTGTTTGTAACAAGCAGCAGTTCGGGCGAGCTATGTTGCCTTAATATTTTACATGGTGATTACTTGGGACAAGACCTTTCGGAAGGCACCACCTTCAAGGTCAATTGTCAAGGTCAAGGTAATTTATTTAGGTCAAAACTAACTGAAACAAAACTAATTTTGCCATAACCTTTGATTGTAAAGTCATAGAGCCTTGAAATCTCACATTGCTCATGACAAAACATGCATAACAAAGTCAATGTCATTCATCAAGGTCAAGGTCATTAAGTGAAGTGCACACATTGTTGTCATAAAAACATTGATGGTGGGTAAAACTTTTGATTGGTAAGACACTTACTGTCAAAAATTGGTTTGAAGCAAACAAAAGAATTACATTTAGGATTTCCTTTTTCATGTATCAAACCACTGTTCTGAAAGTGCGGCAGTTGCGTGGGCATTTGTGTTTAACAAACACTTCTTGTTAAGAATTTTCCTTATTCTGTGATATGATTATTGTTTTTAGCTCCACTGGATTAGGTCCAGCGGAGATTATGCTGTGGCGGGTCGTCAGTCGTAAGTCCATGTTCACTGTGTAAACTTTTCACTTAAACATCTTCTCTGAAACTTCTGGGTAGAATGTCACCAAATTTCACAGGAATGATCCCTGGGACATGCCCTTTCAGATTCCTTCAAGGAATTTTGATCAGGTTGATAACTTGGGCCCTATGGGCCGTTGAGTCAACAAAAAGGAGCCCCCAATTGTGAAATATAAAAATATCTTCTACTCTAATACTACCAGTCAGAATTCAACCAAACTTTACAGAAATGATCCTCTGGACATGCTCTTTCAGCTTTCTTCCTTAAATTTGGATCGGCTTGATATCTTGGGCGCTATTGGCTACATGTCACCAAAATAGGGGACTGCAATGGTGAAATATAAAAAAAAATCTTCTCTGAAATGGGTACTGGTCAGAATTCAACCAACCTCTTATATGGCTGATAGGTTGTTTAAGTTGTTACTAAAATCTAAACTAGGTCATAAAGATGGTTCATATCAGTAGTAAGATGTGTTGTAGACAAGAAATTTCAAGTTAGTGATAAAAGATCAATTCTACATTCAAAATGATAGGAGATATCGGTTTCTCGAACCTCACTCATGCTGGATCTCCTTATCCTTTTCTTCCTTATACATTATAGCAGATAAGTTGCTTATACATTTAATCCATTTTTATATGAAATCTCCATGGAGCTGGGTAGTCAGTGAGCATTTGCAGTTGATCACAGATTTCTTGTTATATGTTGGATAGCACTATCAAGACAAAGGCTTTTCAAAGATTTGTTAGAGCGGTTTCAGGCTCTCATGGGCCTCAGGTTATTTTAAAAAGGAATGAAACTTTGCATATTATCACACCATTTGAATAAACAATTAGGTTTTCAATAGTGTGATAAGGTTTTAGTTTCATATACATTCATGAATTCTAAAAAAAAAAACCCTCTTTGTCTTTTAAAAACAATTTGTAAAAATTATAAACCATAAAAAATGGAGCTTACATTATAATCATTAGATTTTTAACATATCATATTATTATTGATGTATCACATAATACATGAAAAACAATGCATTATCAAGGCAAACCTGCCTAAATGACAATAAAACTGACAATTGACTTGAATTCCATTTCTAAAAAAAATGGAAAATTGCTTATTTAAAAATCGAGAAAAAATCTATTATTTTTAAAAGAAATTAGACGCTTAAATTGTATCCTTTCTTGTAACTATTTTCAGATAATTGAGGGTTTTTAGGCACTGAAAGTAATAAAGTGGGAAAACTTTAAGGAAAAAAGATATAACTCTTTCTCTTACTGTTTTCTGTCATAGTTTGCAGAATCTTTTCAATGTATATGCAAACTGAATTTACTCTTGAATATTGTTGAATTTAGATAAGTGTAGAACTGTGCATTTTGTATAATATGGGTCAGACATCTGAAATTACCGAGTGACGTCTTTTAATGTTCTGTTGAAAATGACATAAAACCTCACACGGAAAAATACTGTTTGTGATTGGTATACAAATCTACAACAACAAATATTTACTAGAACTTTTCTTTTGTAACAGTTATAATAATCTGTAAAAAGAAAATCTCCTTTTTAAAAGATATTTAAATATGATATCTAGAATTGATTTGCAAAAGAATGCTTGAAAGGAAAGGAGTTATACAGTTTTAGTAATAACGATATATGTGTGCGTTTATTGCCAGATAACCAATTCAATTTCTTAATGATATACATGTGTGTATGTTACCAAATAACCAATTCAATTCTATAGTATAAAACATGTAGTTTAACTGATAAAAGTTTCCAAGTTGATTTATTATAAGATTGCCAAGGTTGCCTGAGTAGCTCAAATTACATATTGGGCTTATCAGTAAACATACCATGAATAGATAGCCGGTCTCCTGGGGATGATTTGAGGGTCAGTTTGTTTATTTAATAGACCATAGAAAATTCATTTACAGTTACTTTCCCCAGCAGATTTCCGACCTGGAGTCACTTAAATCCAAGACTGTAAACGCATGTCTGCCATATTAAAATGGAAACTGAATGTAAAGGTTGCGATAACTTTGTTAAGAGCTCGAAAAATATACCAACGTGCTTGAAGATACAAGGTTGAATGAAACACGTTTTAGGGGGTTATGTCTTTTCATGAGCTCCTTGCCGAATATATATTTTGACTATCGGGTAATTAAGTACGAATATTTACCCTTCTTCATGTAAAAGAAAAAAATGGGGTCAATATGTTGACAGCAAAATATACATAAAACAAAAAGTGACCCCTAGCAAATTTTGAGTAGTATATATGTAGATCACAGGCAATACTTCATAATCCGATGTTAACCTATATCTTACCATAATAACTTATAGGGACAAAAATTAGAAAATGCAAAAAAAAATGTATGTTATGAAGGTACACGTCCGTCTAGAGACAGGGGTGTTGTGAGCTACTTTGTTGCTTGAACTAGTTTTAAAGTCGAATGATGGAGTTGATAACATTCTAATGCCCTGACGTAAATTTGATTGAGTGAAAATACTAAAAAGGACAAGAATATTTAGTGGCAGCGGTGGGATTCGAACCCACGCCTCCGAAGAGACTGGTGCCTAAAACCAGCGCCTTAGACCGCTCGGCCACGCTACCATGTGCTCAGTAGCGGTGATTACTTTATCTATATTTCTAAAGCCATGCAAACTATAGGTTTTTGTTAAAGGGAATCAACCCAAATGAATCAACTTTAAAGTACGACTCGATTTATTTCCCTTGAGCAACGCAAATGTGACTTAGCAGGTCTGGAAATAATTATTGAAAATGAAATAGTTCTAAAGTAACAGAGGTCAACCAGAAATTACTGTTCCATTATGAAAATAAGGTAAATTAAGGTAGTGGACCCGTGATAGTCCCGCAACAGTTCAAAGGTGGTGAACTTTAACAGTGTAAACCGAGGTTTCCTAATGATTTCATTAGGAAACCTCGATTAACATTGGGAAAGATCACGAGTTCAGAAATGTTGCAGAAGTATTACAGGTCCACTACATTAAATTGTTCTAGATGCAGAGATCTATATGCGGTTTAACCCTTTCCTGTTTCACAAAATTTTAGACCTGTCCAAATTCAAAGGTTTTGCAAATCATATTTTAAAGTGGATTTGAATTGCAAAATAACCATTCAGTAGGGTAGAAAATAGTGTGGAAAAAGAAGAAATCGCTTATCAGAAGCAACTTCTTCTTTTTTCACAATTTTTTCTAAATCAAAAAAACACAGGCACATAAAAGCAGGAATACAACATGAAAGGGTTAAAACCGAGAGATTTCTCGTGGGCCAACATGCCTGTTCAGAGCTTTCCGATTTGTTAATACCTTCTCTAAAAGCATGAAACTGTCTAGCCCTGTGTTCAGAATGAAAAGATGTTTGAAAACGTTTGGAAATTTTGCCCCGTTTTGGCCGAAAGACCATTCCTCTAACATTTTGATATTGAACGAATGACTGAATATTCCTATAGTTATATAATTGCCTACCAGTACCGAAGTATAAGTCGCTGAGTGCGGTACTTGGAAATATTGCAACTACAGCCCATCTTTCAATTGAATGGATCTACAGCAGGGGTGTGGAATTTCCGTGTTCGACTTGTCCGACATGGGCTTTCTAACTTGTGGGCAAGTACTTTTTTTCCTAGGCCACTTGTTCTCGGACAAGTGAATACCAGAGTAAATCTTGTAACAGTACTAAAAAATATAAGAGAAAAGCCATCCTATTATTTGTGTCAAAGGGGATAAAACATCGTCTTGAATGAAGAAAATGCTGGGTTACAGCATTTTCTTCATTAAAAAACAATGTTTTCTCTATATTTCTATCAATTCATTTTGTTTCGGGCAGGTTCAGTTTGATCCTGGACAAGTAGGAAATCGTCATTTACTTGTCCATGGACAAGTGGAGAAAAATCTTATTTCCACATCCCTGTACAGTTTCCGACGTGCTCTTGGAGACCATTTAGAAAACTAGAAGATGACCAGTCGGTGACTTTTCTCCGACCGTAGCATGAAGCCTGATCAAAACTTGTATTGCAGCTGATCGGATCAGTCGGTATTTTGACCCAAGGTATAAAAGGCGCCGATGAACCGCGAGAACAGAGTTCGCGCAGTTGCAGAAGCCTGCAATGCGTTCAGCGAACGTTTGCGAACGTTTTGAATAAAACTCTGCTTTGTGTTTGTACTCTTGTGCAGTGCCAAGCAAAAATTTACAAACGTTCGCAAACTTTTTCGCATCCTGTATGTAGGGTAAATGTCTGTTCAAAAGGTTTAAGCGTTAGCTTTTATTTGTCCTTTTTGGGGGTTTATATAGATCTATTTCACCAGTTGATAAAATTGCTGTATTTCTCTATTTTCTTCTTCTTGAATGGTCATCCACGTCCTTGTTTTTTTAGTTGATTAATTCACGGTTATGCACTGTTTTCATTAAGAATGTCTATTAATAGTTGACCATCACTATCTGAGAGATTTTGACCCGCTAACTTATTGCAATTTGTAGTCTAATCTATGTAACGACAGTTGAAATCACCTAATACATGAATATATGCTTGAGGCTTTTTATGCATCGACTTTATAATGCTAAATTGGTCCCTTAGAAAATTTATTAGATCTGTCGGCGCTTTTGGTTCTCTATACCAGCTACCTAAGTAGTGGTCTTTGCCATTAACAGATATTTTACTCCAGACAGATTCTGATGTTTTATCCACTACTTTCAATGGTGCTGAGTTGAGATAAGACTTGATGAGAAGCATGGTACTACATCCATGTAGTGTTCCATCATTTCTAAAACTTTTTTGGTTTCTTGTAACGCTACTATGACTAGGTTTTCAACCGATATTTTGATTGTATTGCTAGTTTTTTGCCTCTTCTGAGCTTATGTTATTTGTTGACTGTCTTGCCGACTTTAAATAAAGTTTACTTATCAAATGATATGAGTAACCAGAACCAAATTTCTAAATTGCTTGGCCTTAGCTGTTGTGTATTTACAAATGACGTCACAGGGCGGGCGGAGTTACATTCAAAGGAAAATGGCTGACAAAAACAGGATCATTAATTCAGGGCCAGATTTATTGTTCTATCAATTATCTTAGAGGATGATTATTCAAGATATAAGCTTCGAACTGATTATTCTCTTTGGTAAGTTTATAGTTTTTAAAGGGGCCTTTCTTATATTTATGTTATTTTGAAGTAAAGCTTAGGGTGGCGAAGGTAGGTCATTCGAGGATACTTACTTACTTACTTACTTACTTACTCTCAGGCCATTAACATTCATTGATATTAGTTTAGCCTAAATGAATGGCGTTTGTTTGTTTCTGGTTTGTTTCTACTAGATCTAGATCTACAGTTGTCACCACTATTTGATTTAGTGTTAGTATTTCAAAATTGTTCCTTATTTAAAATGTTGATGATAGACTTGAAAACGATGAAAAAATAGTAGTTGAGTCAAAGTCATCACTCTAATGAAAAAGGAGACAAAACGGTGATTTTATTTTCTTGAAGCCTGTCATTTTGCACTTGATTGCTATAATACGAGGTATAAGTTTTTGATAATATACAGTGTATTTTTTCTCGATAAACCACCGAACAGTATTAAAGAAACCAATAAGACAAATTCCTATAAAAGCCTGAATAAGAAATTCCGGGTATTAATTTTGACCGTTACCTCCAGAAGAAAGAGTTTGCAAATTGCAGTTCCTATCAAAAGGTATCCCTCTTTTCTTTTTTCTGAATTATTATTTTTTTTTAACAGGGGAAAAGTTGAAGTATTCATCTTTACTTGTTTTCAAACATTTTTAAATTCAAAAATAAACATTTTGAATTGGAACGTCCCTAATGTCGGTCAGGTCACGCTGTCCGAATACTGGTAATGCCCGACCATCAGCTGCATAATGCAGTAGAAACTCGATGACGTATTTAAAAACAGTATATAATTAGACATTCAGTTTTTGACACGATCAATTTCTGTTTTAGCCCACCTTAGCGGAAAGCCTAGCATGTTAATCGTCCCTTGCCCGTCAATAACTTGCATAAGCAGCCTTCTTTGTCACATATAGAGCGGGTACATACATGCTGAAAAATACCCATTTTCACCCCCAAATCGAAGTAGCAATGGGACAAACTGATGATAATAAAAATATTTCCCACCAAAACTCTTCTCACTTTACGTCCATCGACAAGTTTATGCATGAATTTCACTTTATGACTTGAGAAGTAAGCCAAATTTTATCTGAATTCTTTCTTTTAGATATGGATTACTTTTGTGTTGGGAAGATGAAAAATAGCAATCACCTATCTTTTCTAGCTGGAGACAAACAAGTGTAGAATACATTAAGATAAAGGGTTGATTGATTGAATAGGGTTTTTTTTGCCGCTTTCAACAATACTTCATTTATATAGTGGTGGCTGGAGTACCTAACAATGGTTTTCTGGTATTTCTCTCACCAGTGCTACCATCACATCGTTTCCTAGCCTCCAGCTGCTATCTTACATAGGTCTACGATTATCAACCCATGGTGAGATACAAAAAGGATAGGAGTTGGAAAGAATGAGAATCGCCATCAGGGATTGAAGACAGGACCTCTAGATTGATAGTCCAATGCGCTACCAACTGCGATTAAGATAAAGGGAGAAAATTATTTTGATAAGAAATTTCTCTTGTAATGTTTGATATTCTTGCTTAATACTTATATTGGATTTCACAGGCATAATTCTGGCTCAGAATTTCATGTGCAAAAAATCTCATTCAGTCGGAACTTATGAGAAATGCTGAGGTTTCATTGGCAAATCAAACCAACCCCTTTGTTAAAAATATATATATTCTGTGGGATTTTTCTCTCATTTAGCCAATTTGAATGAGATTTCTGGCAGAAAAATGAGAGAATTTGCACAGATCTCGCCCAAAAATGATCCCTGATTTCATAAAGGTCTCTGAACTAGTTCATGTAATAACTTTCACCTTGCATTTTGTTCCTGTTAGATACCTGTAGCGCCACTTGTCCTTGGACAGGTTCTAAGAAAAGTCTACTAGTTCACAGGCTAAGGAAAAAAAAAAAACCTTGGACAAGTCAGGCATGGGAAGTCCACACTCTTTCCCACAGACCCCAAATACTGTAGTGTCAAGTCAAGTAAGAAAAATTTACTTACAAAAAGTTTTGAGTACAAAACAAATAAATCAAGCTCTGATGAGCTTTTAACACCGACTTGACAGTTAAAACCATATAAGACATTAATTACATATATTACCTAAGAGACAGCACCAATTAGATAAGACAATACTGCTGTAAAAAGGAAAAAGACTAATGTTCAAGATTTATGTGAGCAGGGGAGGCTGCTCATGCATAAGTTTATCAGACATATCCACTTGTTGTCTCCCTTGCCCTATATTTAATTCACAGATTTAGTATGTGAAAATGAAATAAGATGTGTAACATTGATGAAATAAGATTCTTTAAATAAATCACAGAAGGTATAGTTGATTGAGACTAGAAATATTTGCATGCTTGAAAACTGTATTACATTTTTTTATCTTGTCAGGGGACAAAATCTACAATGATCAACACTGCAGACAGTGTACCCATCCCTTCTAACATTTTCGGCAAACATCATCGTTAAAAAGTTAAAAAAAAAAACAACAAAAACACAATTCATGCAATCAGGAATTTATTTATCATGCTGTAAAATAATAAAGCAGATTATGATAAGCAAATAATGAGAGAAGTTCAGAACACAAATGAAAAGCCGGAAAAAAGGCAGAAAACAAAACAAAAAGCTAAGGGAAAAGTAAACTCAAAAGCAAAGCAAACGCAACTCAAGAAAAACAGTAGAATCAGAAAAATAGTATCCCAGACCCACAGCAGCAGTACAGTTAGTTTGTATCAGTCCTGACAAAAAGAGCATTTCTCTCCATCCCAAGAATTTAATAATTTACCAAATTGATTGAATGAAGAGACCTCTTTAAAATGTGCAGGAAGAGTGATCCATACAACTGCTGCTGTGTATCTGAAAGACCTTCTGCCACACCTTTCTTTCCTTAGTTGTGGAATCTCTATTGCATTTTTGCGCCTAAAATTATATTTTAAAATGTTTATATTTTATGAGGTCATGTAGGTATTCAGGATTTAAGTGATACAGAATCTTGAAATTTTCTTGGGCAATTGATCTTAAACCTCTTACTTTTAGTGAAGGCAAGCAAGATTTAGATAGAAGAATCTCATAGCTACTTTGGTAATCGTCGTAAATAAATCTCAAGGGGCGTTCCTGGACTTTTCAATCTTTTTTGTATTTGTTTTGTTTGTAAAGTGCCAATTCAAAGGACAATAGTTAAAATTAGACATAATGAATAGTAAATTGTTAATCTGCCTAGATTATTTGAATGCTTCCCAATATGTTTAAGAAAATTAAATTGTTTTTTAGTTTTTTTGCATAAAGAACTAATGTTTGAATTGAATGCCTACACAGAATTTTCTCAAATAAGAGCAATTTATCCTAGTTTTATGACATAATTAGCATCAAATGATCTTTATTATAACAGGTGCGATTTTTTTTAGATTATATCATTTTTACAATTCATAAAGCCTTATTGAAACATTGAGTGAAAAGAAGAAGTTGTTTGAATATTGTCAACCGGTTTCATTCTTTCCCTATGTGTGTATTTCCGTTTATTTATCGTCGCTACCATAGCACATGCCCATATGAGCTACGCCCCCAGAAGATGATACAAGGGATAGTGCGAGGATACATAACGAAACTACTGCTGAGATCCGCCATGGTTCTTTAACGTGCTTGGTGTAAAGCACCGTCTCACGGGGCCTCGGTTTAACGTCTCATCCGAAAGACAATTAGTTTGTTAGTGTGCCAGCCCGGGTTTGAACCCACACTGTCAAACTTCAATGGTTTTGAAGTCCGGTGCGCTACCAACTGAGATAATTTGGCTGCTCTTTCCCTATCTTTGTGCCTATTTGTTTTATTCCATGCACTTGAGTATTATCATTCCTTTTATTATATCTATATAGGCAAATTGTCTAAATCTAAGTGGTATATATAACAACTTTGTAGACTGTTCCTAGTATAGGTGTTGAAAAGGCATTTATGACACCTATGTAATACTTTAAATCATCAACAACAACATTATTAGACGTATTAGACTGACTGGTGTCAGTTCCGTAAAAAAATATAACGGTTTTCATTTATGTATTAGGAACTGATAAATCGATTATGAAATTTCTTAGACGATTATCACAATAGGAAGACAAAACCAACTGATTATCTATTATAATCAATTAATCTGTCCATAACTACTAATATTTCTGTTGTTTTGTTGCCCCTTTAAAATTAGGTTTAACCCCCAAAATTTTATGATTAAGGAGTCAAAGACCCCCTTATTTCAAACACCAGCACAAGCTTTGCAATGGTCCTATCGTAAAAGCTGAAATAAAGCAGAATGCCCAAAGCTCTACTGCAGTTGTTGAAAGAATTTAATTAAATTCTATCAAAAAGTCTTGTTTGCTGTAGTTATCAATATAAAACCTGATGAATAGGGAGAAAATATTCTTGTAAAAAAATATTTAATCTCAACATACAGGAGAAATGACTAACAATTTTAACTTCGGGGCCTAGACTTCCAAAAATCAAGATTAAACAGAGGTATGGGAATTTTCCCAAAAGATCTAGAGGCCCAGCCTAAAACATAGGGGCCATGGGCAACTGGGCACTTTCTGGTCTTTTTCCCTGATGTTTGTTTGACATCGTACATGTTATATCAATATATGGCATTGTCAGAATTTTGGTTTTCAAATGAAAATATTTCATTATTCCTAACTTAAACCCTATGTTAGATGAGACTGTTCAAATGAGTACCCACAACATAGGGGTTCGCTGAGAAATAAAGATTTTAGACTCGCTTTACCCCTCCTTATCTGGACCCCTGGATAGTTAACAAAAATTAAATCATTAATAAAAATGAAAATCATTAGGAAACCTTGGTTAACACTGTTTAAGTTCATTACATTCCTTGAGGTAGCGGAACTATCACGGGTCTGCTACCTTAAGAAGATTCCACCTACTTTGTATATCCTGAGCTTTATTAGAACTTTTCTCTTTAAAATTTCAGGATCCTCGGTGATATCTGGAACCTATTGAGAGCCTCACGTTTCTTGTTTTTCCAGAAATTGACTCCAGCTGTGTCTGCGATATTTTTTATGAGAAGTTTTAGTAACAAAGTATGTGTGAATGTGTAAGTCTCAGACTGTTACAGACAGTTTTTATGTTCATGCTTGGAAATTCTCTCATTACACACTTGGAACTTAAGGCTCGCTTGATTTTTCTCCAGTTACATAATCTTGGAACACTGTGTCACTTGAAAATTTAGAAAACTTTGGGCTCGGATTTTCTTATGTTACATAATATTGGAACATGCTGTATTGTTTGAAGATTTATCATGGTAAGATTTAAATGTTGAAGTTAGATTTATATACCCATGGTTGGTGGATGAGCAAGATGTCAGAACTACAGCTGTAGTTACAATATTTTGGTCGTCAACTAAAGATATGAGATTTTGATTTTTAGATTTTATGAACTTGATAACTGTATCTCCTTTGCCAAAATTACAAGTGTTTTAATCCACCCCTTGGATCCAACCATTAGAATATTACTAAGTTATTTTCCTTGACACATTTATATTTTTATGTTCCCACATACAAAGATCAGGAGCATATTGTTATTCCATTGTCCATCTTTCCGCCTGCAAAACTTAACCAATTACTTCAAGGCTATTCAAGATACATTGCTCATATTTTGTATGATGATAGATCTCAATGATACACATCTACTGGTAACAAGGTCAAGGACATGTGTCAAGGTCATATGTCAAGGTCATTATTTAAAAAAAAAAATGCCCTTTCGAGGGCATTATGTTTGATAAACACTTCTTGTTGTATATATGACTTATCACATGAAGAGAGACCATCTTGGAACTCCGTAAAATAAACATTTGAAAAGGGGACTGGTCCTAATATAGGCAAACTAGAGGTAGCATTTTAAAAATTGTTTCACAGAAAGGTAGATTAATCATTCTAGATTCAGAAAATTAGCAAAAAGCATGAAGTTTAGACCTTTATTTAGACTGCCCAGATTGTGCAGTCTGAAAGGGTAGACACTTAACCCACGGGGCACTGCCTAGATGGTCCTTTTTTTGCCTGATGGGTCACATATTTAAATGTGTCAACTACGGAATCCTGGCATCCCAATATCAAAAAAATTTGATCAGGGATGTACAACTTTGATTTATGATATTTTAAAAGATGTAGTAAAATGTATTACAATATCAGTGTTGTGCCTAGGCCGCGCAATCGCGGGATTCCCGCAAATTTATTCCCAATGTCCCCTAAAATCTAAGCCAATGCAGGATTTCGGGCGCGCTCAGAATTCCGCGATCTTTTATTTAAGTTAAATGACTTACTAAAAAAGTCCTGATCGATCGGCGTTTATATTTGTTATGATAGTATATTTCACGCATTGTCACGCCCATGTATACGCATACACAGTGCACCAATAAAGACTTGACTGTAGACTGAATTTACCATTCAATTTTGCAGATTTTGAAGTAAAATATTGTGAAACGATCGTGTAATTTCAAAAACTTGACTGTGACCCCAAAAGTTACCATTCGATTCAGCCGATTTAAATATAGAATAACGAGAACCAGTCTTAAAATTGTTACTAAGTTTATAATGGCGAAACGACAGATGCGCTTGACTGACTTTATGTCGGGAAAAAGTAGAAAACTAGCAGACGACGCTGAATCGAGGGAGACGGCTGCGAAACCTCCGATCTACGTCTGTCGATGCAGACAGCAACATGGCCCAGTCATCTTCTTCCACAAAAAAGGGAAGGAACGAAATTTCCAAAAGAATTTGACTTGAAACCAGCATTGAAGCTATGGAAATCCAGCAAGGACAGAAAATTATACTCAAATAAGCAGGTCGAAATAGTTGTTTTAGTTTGTCCCCCAAAATTTCCCAATGTCCTCTTGAAATTAAGGTAGTGTTCCCCAAAAATTCTGACCTAGGCACAACACTGCAATATTTTGGCATGAAAAGGTTGCTAAAAAAATTAAAACCCAAAAGAAGTGAATACCGGTACATCAATTTTGGTCATGTCTGTTTATTAACCCTTTCCTGTTTTACAAAATTTTGGACCTGTCCAAATTCAAAGGTTTTGCAGACGAAAATTTAAAGTGCATTTAATGTAGCCGGGTTGACTATAAGGGGTGTTTGTACTGCCTTGCCGTACAAGCTAGCTTTTATAGCGATGTGGTAGAGCATTCACTTTGGGATGTAGAGGCCCCGGGTTCAAATCCCGACGGAGTCAAATATTTATTTGCGGGTTACATTTGGCGCCCACCGTAAATAACCCACATGAGGTGGTGGTTATGTGATTTGGTAGTTGGTGATGTTGATTTGAGAAGATTCGTGGAAGAATCTAAATTATCGAGGGGGTGTATGTAGCCGGGTTGACTATAAGGGGTGTTTGTACTGCCTTGCCATACAAGCTAGCTTTTATAGCGACGTGGTAGAGCATTCGCTTTGGGATGTAGAGGCCCCGGCTTCTAATCCCGACGGAGTCAAATATTTATTTGCGGGTTGCCGGGTTGACTATAAGCGGTGTTTGTACTGCCTTGCCGTACAAGCTAGCTTTTATAGTCAACCCAGCTACATTTAATTTGAAAAAGAATCAATCAGTAGGGTAGAAAATAGTGTGGAAAAAGAAGAAATTGCTCTTCAGAAGCAATTTCTTCTTTTTTCACAATGTTTTCTCAATCATAAAATCACAGGCACGTAAAAAGCAGGGATTAAACAGCAAAGGGTTAAACAGTGTTTAAGCGTTATTTACTTGAAATTTGACCTGTACAATTATATCAATCTGCCATCATAGTGAAGCTCTGGAAGCCCTTGGTTCTAGGTTTGATTCAGCAGCAAACATCCTTTGTGACATTTGTCTCCACCAATGAATGGATAATTGTACACCTATGTGGGATGCGCAGCTAAAGGCTTTAAAGGATGTCATGGAAGTAAGAGAATACCAGTTATCCATGGTTAGGTGTTGTAATATGACTGAAATACTATTAAAGCAACTTTAAACCCCAATCAAACAAACCAGAAGCAAAAACCTAGTTTTATGGTGATAAGATGGGAAAGCTATCAATGATTTCCCAGGATTTCCTTTAACCCTTTCCTGTTTTACAAAATTTTGGACCTGTCCAAATTCAAAGGTTTTGGAGACGAAAATTTAAAGTGGATTTAATTGGAAAAATAACCATTCTGTAGGGTAGAAAATAGTGTGGAAAGGGAGAAATTGCTTGTCAGAAGCAATTTCTTCTTTTTTCACAATGTTTTCTCAATCATAAATTCACAGGCACATAAAAAGCAGGGATTAAACAGCAAAGGGTTAAGAGAATCAAAATTACAAATTTGGGGTTTGTTTATCAATTTCTAGCCGAGGTATTGTTATAGCCTTAGTGTCGTTGTTGTTGTTGTTGTTGTTTGAAAACTTTGACATTTTGTGATATCCCTGGTTCTACTGAAGGCATTCACTTGAATCTTGGCACACATGTTCACCATCAAAAGAGCAATCTATATTATCAAGGGGGGTAGCTCTAGATGCATTTTGTGCAAATTATGCCCCTTTTTGACTTCGTTTTTTTCCACCATCCAGCACTTGAAAGGCGAGCGTAGGCACCCATAAGAGATGCTCTTGTTGGTTAATTTGTGATTGCATTTCTCCATGAACAGAAAATAATATACCAACAATCCACAATCCCTTCTGGATCTGTCACTGACCATGACTGTGTATATTGCAGGTTGACAGATGTTGTAGTATGTTTAATACAGAATGGTAATGGTAATCAGTAATAAAGGTATGGTAATGCATTTTCTATTCTTAAGTCTTATTGTCTATCCTTCTTTAGGGCATGCCAAAGAAACTTTGATAGTGATCAGCTTTTAAATCTTTACATTAGCCACTAAAATTCATTATTTTAATTGTTTGAGAAATATCAGAGGGTTATCACTTGATAATCTCACTGCAAAACCAGTGAAAATATCGAAAAGTTTGACATTTATATAATCTGTACATGTTAAACCCTATTCATACAAACAATCTTTTCATTGGAATCAAGACAAGTATAACACATGCCTAGCCTTGGATTCAGGCCCTAATTTCAAAAGTTTTGAAAGCAAGGAAGGAAACTAAGTCTGAACATGGGGTGACTTGAATTGATTCTTCCTTGTTTTCAAGTTAAATAATTTGCAAAGATTTAAAATGTTACTTTGCTTTGCATGTGTAGCCATGTGCAAAGCAGAGCACAATTTCTCAATCTTTGCATTTTCAGCTTGACTGTTTTCAGAGAAAGCCCAAGGTATTGTGATCACCTTTTCGTTGTTGATGTTGTTGTTGACTTTGGTGTGTCAAACTTTAACCTTGGTCATATTTCTGTTGTTATTGAAGATGTCTTCATCAAAGTTGGCATGTGTGTTCACCATCACAAGAACTATCCAGGTTATCAAGAGGGATAACTCTGGAAGCATATTTGAAGAGTTATGCTCCTTTTTTACATAGACTTTTTGCATTATCCAGCAGCTGAGTGTAGCACCTGTAGGTGGTGCTCTTGTTTTTTTTTCTATATCCTGTATGCAGGGCAGATTCTAAAGAAGGAACAGATTTATATTATAGCAATATTGGATAATACAGTAAAGGGCTAGGTTTTCTTCCTACACTAGTCATTCATTAGTACAGCATTACTCATCCATATGAAGGACATTGACCACAACCTTGACGACAATACAGCAATTCCGATATTTCTGATTTTACTGTTCTTTCCAATATTACAAAAGGTACGGTAATAATAATACTGCATATATGTGTGGATGTTTTAGGTCACACAAGAAGGGTCGGTCCATCTAGGAACTCCAATAAACTATTTTTTTTTTGAAAAAAAAAAAAAAAAATAAAATAAATTTTGTAACTAGGAGAGAGTATTTTAGTTATGTATATGTTGCCTGTCATGTGAAAAGGGAACACCTGGAAACACTGTAAAAAGAGAATTGGAAAAAAAAAATTCTACTAGAGGTCAACAAAATTTGCATTTAAAGAATTCTTTAACAGGCAATTAGATTGATCATTCTAGACTCAGAAAATAAGCAAAATGTGAAAAGTTTTGGTCCTAGCTAGTCTGCAAAATCCGCCAAGTCTCACTAGGATCAACACTTTGCACATTACCCAGATGGTCCCTTTTCAACTGACTGGTCATATGTGTACCCCATGATGCAAAAAGGGACCATCTATAAAGTTTGTAAAATAACCCTTGTCATACTGCATAGGCTAACAAGGATATTTTTTTTCATTCAAACAGATTTTCTGAATATGGAATGACCATTCTTAAAATGTAAAATTAGGAAAGAGCAAAATGTTTAAATTCTGGTCAGTTTGGTTACTTAAACCAGAGAGGTTCATGCATTATGCGCTCCTAGATTGACCGTTTATCTGCAAAGGGCTCAACACATTTTGAGAGGTCAGTGCAACACTATTGTAAAAGCATATAAATATATAGCCACTTACAATAGTGTTGCACAGACCCTTCGAATTATTTTCTCCTTGCCATTCTTTGGATGCCTTCAGTGTATGACTACCTGATGCCAAAACAAAGTTAGATTGAACAAATCTAGTTTGGTTTTCCCAATAATTATATATTCAAACCTGGGTTAAATACACGCTTTACAGTATTTCAGCAACATCACAGAGCCAGGAGAACCTAACCATGCATTCCTGGTATTTTTCAAGCAATACTACCATGACATCCTTTCCAAACGTCCAGCTGCTGAAACTTAGAATATCTGGCTTTTTAAGAAGACCAATTTGAGGGGCCAGAGCAAAACTATTGAAAGTGCCTATATATTTATAGGCACTTACAATAGTTTTGGGCTCCTCCATCAAGCTGGCATTGGGAGTGCCTCTACCAATGAATAAGCAGGGGTATGGAAATACGACTTTTCTCCACTTATCCATGGACAAGTAAAAGTTGATTTCCTTCTTGTCCAGGATCAAAATGAACTTGCCCACAATCAATTCATAAATATTGAGAAAAACATGGTTTTTAATGAAGCAAATACTGTAACTAAACATTTTCTTCTTTAAAACACTGTTTTCTCGACCCTTGATACTATCAATAGGATGATTTTTCTCCTTGATCTTTTTAAAAAACTGTATCAAGATTTGCTGTGGTATTTTCTTTTCCACAGAAAATTATCTGTGGACAAGCAAATACCAGAGCAAATCTTGAAGTAGCCTAGAAAAATGTATTTGCCCGCAAGTGGAAAAGCCTGTGTCAGACAAGTTGGGCATGGGAATTCCACACCCCTGGAATTAGGCATGGATGATTCATCTTTACCAGATCAATGTCATACTGGTCCCATATGAATCATGTTCTCTGAGTCCACGTCCAGGTCAACAGTTGGTCAGTCAGTGGTCATTCCAATACACAAGGATGCTTAAAATGCAATTAACAAGTGTTAAAGTGTGCTGCATTGAGCGGAGGATTGGAAATCAATCTCATGGTCAAGTGGCTGCATGTTTCTCCATATGGTCAACATGATGAGTTTGGACAACAAAATTAACCCTGTCCAACACGGCATTGGAAATTTTGGGCCCATAAGGGTAGAATCCTTGTGAGAAAAGAAGGACTTGTTGTATGGTCTTCTCTTTCTCTTTTATGTTTTCTTAACAATAATGAGAAACAGGCGAGATTTTAAACGAAATCATGGCATGTGCTATGAAAAAAAGGTGGGAAAGGGATAAACTTCTTGTTGAGAGCAATTTTTTCTTTTTCAACAATATTTTCATAGTATGTAATCACAGGGATCCGAATTCCCTGGGCTTCAGGAGAGGGCTAAGCTCTGGTTTTGCGATGCTTGAAAATGTGGATAATTCAAGAGTCTTCACCACCTGATTTTCTTTCATAATACAGATAAGTTTCAAAAAAATAATTCATAAATTTAAATACTGAATAACAATTAGGACAAACAGATCTTTCAGCTCCTTGATTTTGATATAATTTTGAAAAAAAAAATATCAGTATGACAGGGTTAAATTTTTCTTTGAAGTGTAACATAATAATGAGTAGGTCATCTAAGGTTAACAGCTGCTGTGTATATCCACAGGAAAAATTAGTCAAAAGTCTGTTTATAATATCTTAGTCACCATGAGAATATGTATTGATGTTTGTTTCTGTAGCTTTTCATAATTAAGTTTATACATATTATTCAATCTAGAGATCTTGGAATAATGCAGTATAGTTGATTTGTAAGTTGATTTCTGCTTTGTAAAATTTTAGAAAAAGCACGAGTCTTGATGTTTTTCTTCTCCTACAATGTGAGATTTAAAAAAAAGGGTGAAATGCAAAAAAGATTAAAATGTAAAGTGACAGGAGGATTCTAATGAGTATACACAACATAGCATTTTCTGTCAATATGTTTAAAATGTAGTTACCAAGCTAAAGAGTTGGACTTATGAATGCTGTATCAAATGTAATTCCATAGAAGTATTTTTGTGAAAGGGGATTAACCCTTGTCATGCATAATAAATTTTGGCTAAAATTTTTCATGAAAATCAAAGGGCAAAAAGCACTGAAAGTACCAACTTTAGGTAAATTTTTATATGAAAAACTAACTCTATAGACAATTCTAGGTTGAAAGTGAGAAACAGGAGGTTTAGACTAACATCAAACTGCATATATGTGCAAGCTGATGGTTGTCTATAGCTCCTGCCAAAGCAGGAATATTACGGATCAGCATGACAAGGGTTTATGACACTTTTAGCTTTTTTTTTCATTCATATTGTGGGATCTGAAGCATCATATCATGGATTTCTGTTATTTCTCACATCCTTTCTTAATAACCACACCAATCTTTTCTTGCCTTCAGTTGCTCATTCCAGAATACTTTAAGCATAATCTATCAATTGGTGAAAGAAAATTTTGAGTGAAATGTAATAACATGTACGTGTATTGGCAATTATGTAGCCAGGCAACAAAAAATGAAGTTAAAGGGTGCAAATTTGATAGCCCATATGTCAAAATATTGATGCAGGGACAGACAATAATTAGATCTAAAGTATTCAAATGGCTGGTGACATATGGACTGCAAATATTCATATCAGAAGAGTCAGGTTTATTAGAATGATAGGTTAGATTGATTTTGTCACTCTCGTTAATAACAAAATTGTTAACAATTGTATGTATCATCGGCCGATGGCCTTAAATACTGAATAAAATTTGTTTATGTCTATGGTAGGAAAAAGGTATAGTTTTCCTTTCAAGTTTTTTTTATAGACATCTTGTCTGTGTAAAAGTCCTGTTCACAGTATCAAAGTTTATATCTATAGTATAGTATGGTAGAATGACTACTTTTTAATGATCTGCATTTTGGAGGGTTGAGAAAAATAAGGTAAAATGTTTAAATATTTTAACCCTTGTCATGCTGAACCCGGAATATTCCTGCTTTTGCAGGAGCTATAAACAAACATCATCCTGCACATATGCGCAGTCTGATGTCAGTCTACACCACCTGTTTCTCGCTTTAAAACCGGAATTGTCAATAGATCTAATTTTTCAAATAAAAATTGACCTACAATTGGTACTTTAAGTGCTTTTTTCCCTATGAATTTGATGAAAATTTTGTAATAGTCCTGATCACAGTATCAAAGTTTATTTCTATAGTATAGCATGGTAGAATGACTATGATGTAATGTTCTGTATTTTGGAGGGTTGAGAAAAATAAAGAAAACCGTTTAAATATTTTAAGACAGTTGTGTACACCAAAAATAAATTAAATGATAGCATTTTAGTGAAAATTCAAAGAATTCTTCAGCTGAAATATAGATGGAGAATTCCAGTCTTTGCTAACTCTTAAAAGCAGTTTCAAACAACAAATCAAGTTTTTATGAGAAAAAAAAGTGAAATGAAAGTTAGAGAATGGTTTAATATATGTCAAAGCTTGGGGTTATTGGATAAAGAGGTAATAAAATAATCTAATTTTGCTTTGGAAGTAAAATAAACATCAAGCTGAATAGTCAGTAGAATAAGTTGTCTTTTAGCTCAGAATTATCATTTTCATGTAATATATGAGCCTGTGCGCGAGATTTCCAACAATTTCAATTAGGTGCAAAGCAAAGACTCTGACCAGACTGTGCATTCGCACAGTCTGACCAGAGTCTTCACTATGCATTTAGTAGATAGAAGAAGTCTCAAAGTATTAGTAGACCATCAGGTAAATTTATATTTACATGTTTACAGTATGTGGCTGTCAATGCTACTCAGTGTTTGCACCTCACAAACATTTCAAATTGTTGGAAATGTCATGCACAAGCTCATATTCTATTTCTAACCCTATGCTACAGAAAATAAGGGATTGTTTGTGGAAAAGATTAAGAGTAAATAAGGGCGGGTAAACTGTCTGTATTATGCAATTTGTATCTGTGATCAATACGGCAGAACAGTTCATTGATTTTTATTAAAGAGTGTCTCCCGTTACGATTAACTCCACATCGACGTCGTTGGCGAGACACACACTGTGCTCCGAGAGAGTGTGTGCATATTTATTGGTAAACATTTGTGTGCACAACATTCTGCAATTTAATTATATACCAGGCTGAATTTTTCTGGTGGAAAGTGAATTTAGTGTGCATGTGTCATTTATACATTTCAGCATCGCGAATATTTGTGTCTATTCTTTGAAACAATGTTCAATAGTACAGCATTGCAGTGAAGGCTGCCTTTTGGGATTGGTAGATTTTGTGGTTTTGGAATTTCCTTTTTTACAAACGATTCATAGAGTTAAGAAATTCGATACATTTTGAACGATATATGTGTGAATTTCAGATGATTATTACCATATGTGTGATCAGATTTCATCGAAGATCGACTACTGAAGTGTTTCTGAGAGAGTTTTTGTTGAGACGGGAGCTACATCTTCTTTACAGTTCTATAGTATAAAGGTTAGTAAACTAATTTGATTTTGATTATCATTGTTATCCATTAGGATTATTAAGTCTTGTTGGTAACTCATCCTTTTACCTTTAGTAGCTTTACATTTCACTCTTTTCATGTTATTAAGGACAAGAATGTAAGAAAAATCTACAAATATTGCACAGACTCAGACTATGGTCATAACTTTTCGCATTTTACTAATTTACCAATCTCTTTCAAATATTTATTTTACAAAGTTCCTAGATGGTCCCTTTTCACATTATGCCAGTCACATTTATCATATTGTGACTTGCACTCTAGTTAGATATTCCGAAATATTATGTCATTCTGAGTATCCTGGTAATTGATTTCACCCATTAACAGTCTATGAATTTAAGACTGGGCTTATTTAAAAAAAATGTAGATGTAATTATTATGTAAGATGAAATTTGAAAAAAAAACTTAGTCTTTTTGGAGAAGAAAACAAAGTGGACAGTGAAGAAATTGCTTTTAGTAAGCAATTTCTTCTTTTTTCCACAATGTTTTCAAATAATGTTTTCTTCAGGGGTTTCAAAAAGCTGAGTTGTGTTGGAATGGTCTTAAAAACAATTCTGTGGGCATCGTACAAAAAGGGTTGGTTGATTAATTTCAATAGCTTGATTAGAAAATTTCCAAAAGCCCAGAAGCAAAAATTTATTCAGAGACACATTTCATATTAATGGAATTAATTTGATATTCCAAAATTCTGCATTATAAATATTCTGACAGATAATATTTACAAATTCATTTACTTCCATAAGTTTGACAAATTTAGCTTTAATTCATTTATGAGATGAAGAGAATATTTTTTGTTTTCATATAGGTATCATAAAATTACATTAAATTATTATAAAAAAAATAATACTGTACAATTCCACAAAGTTATTGAGAAGTGAGTTGAATTTGAAATTTTCTGAAGAATTCTTTTCAATTTTCTTAGTATAGGTAACAAGTAGAGTATGAAAATCTCAAGGGTGGTTTGCAAGAGAAATGAAGCTTGTCAAAAGTAAAAATTAAAGTATGAAAATCTCAAGGGTGGTTTGCAAGAGAAATGAAGCTTGTCATGATGTGTGAACTTGATACCCATGCAAAAGGGATTAGTTTATGGACTAATTTGGTAATTGGATACACTCCGACCTCTGTAAAATGCATTTTTAATAACCCATTCATGAACCATGACTTAAGGTTACATGCAGATTATAACTTTTTTACCTTTCTCAAATAAGTGGGTTTTTTTTTGCCAATCATGGAATTTAACCCTTTCCTGTTTTACAAAATTTTGGACCTGTCAAAATTCAAAATTTTGCAGACAAAAATTTTAAGTGGATTTAATTTGAAAAACAACCATTCAGTAGGGTAGAAAATAGTGTGAAAAAAGAAGAAATTGCTTTTTCACAATGTTTTCTCAATCTTAAAATCACAGGCACATAAAAAGCAGGGATTAAACAGCAAAGGGTTAAAGCCCCATTTGGTGATTATATCCCCTGCTGTTTCTGCGGAAGGGATGTTGTAATGATCATTGTCTGTCCTTACATCATGCCTTCATTCTGTCTTTCCATCTCTCTGTTTTTCTGTCAGAAAACTTGTCCAATGTGAATATCCTAAAGTATAAATTGAGGGTTCAGTGCAATACTATTGTAAGTGCCTATATATTTATAGGCACATACAATAGTATTGCACTGACCCCTCGAAATGAAACTTTATAGGTGTATAGATCACAATGAGGAGAAGTGCAGTGCATAAGATTCATAACTCTTGCTTGCATAATTTTGGAGTTATTGCCCTTTGTTATTTTGAAGACTTTGATTTTGTCCAGAGCATATCTCCTAAAGTATAAAATTCATGCTATAAACTTGAAATTTCGTAGGTAGATAGAATGTTGTCAATGAGGAGAACCGCAAAGCACAAGAATAACAACTCTTGCAGGCATATTTTTGGAGTTATTGCCCTTTATTTCAAGAACCCTGAATCTAGATGGCTCAAGTTTACTTTTAAGCTTTTATATACTGGGTAGGGCCATGTCTGATATGGCTATTATGTGAGGTAAAAATTGAGCTTTCTAATTTTGACAGTCACATGTATTCTCATTATCATATATTACAAAGATTTGCCATCAAAGATAAATGAACACCATTTTCATATACAAATTGATGGCTCAGACAAAACTGTTGTAACTGCCTATATGTTTATAGGCAGTTACAACTGTTACACAGTGAGCCAACCCTAGTCATATATAATGAACAGCCATTAGAAATTATAGATATTCTTTTCCTACACATGTGTAGAATCGCGTTTTAAATCACATTATTATAACATGCAAAATGGTGATATTTCTGCCATCTTTATGTTCCAAAATTTGGTTAAAGTCTGTACAGGCTGATCTCAGTCTTTATTGTCTGCGAAAGCTTTGTGTAAGCAGATAATAAATCGTGAACAGGAGGATAAGTGTTAAGCAAGGATGCCAGTCTAATTTGAGACAATCAGGTCAGAATTTCTCCAGACAGTAGACTGGAGTTATTTGAGTTAAGGGGAGTAGAATTGATTTCTATGATTCAGAAGGGGCTTTCATTGTAAAGATCAATAAATAACCCATTTACATGTATATGGTTACAGAAACACTTCTCTATTGTGGGGGCTCACACCCTAAAGGCTTGTATGAGATTTTTAATGAATTCATTTTCATTCCGAGTATGAGATTTTTATATCACATTCAACAATTTACTGGTTTAGTAATGAAAAATTTTGATGAACGATACTATACAGTGTGTGGTAATCACAATTTACTGTGGCATCACAAGTGCCAAGCTTTATGGTTGAAATGATGAACTGTATTTCTCCTAACAAACGCTCCCGGGAGCTATACATAACATGGTCAGGGAGCTTTTATCTAGGATGCATTTTTATTATTTAATTAATCATTAAAATTGATGTCTTTAAGGCCCTTTCCCTTTAAATTATGGTGAATTTCCTCTTAACAATCATGTAAATGATTAGGCATTTCATTTGAAGTGGATTTTTTAGCTCCACTGGCTGAAAGCCACTGGGGCTATTGTCATGGCGTTGTGTCCGTCGTGCGTCCGTCCGTCCGTCCGTGCGTGCGTCCGGTCGTAAACTTTTCTTTAAAAATCTTCTCCTCAGAAACTACTGGATGGATTTCAACCAAACTTCACAGAAATGATCCTAGGGTGACCCTCTTTCAAAGTTGTTCAAGAAATTTTGATCCAATGAAAAACATGAATTTTATGGGCGTGGCTAATTTCCAAATATGGTAAAAAGTGAATTTTCTCAGATTCTAATGAATGGATACCAATTAAATTTTACATGAATGATCCTTGGGTGACCCTTTATCAGTCTACAAAAAATCATTGTGATCGGATGGAAAATATGCATTTTATGGGCGGAGGTCATTTCTCTATATGTTATATAGTGGAAACTTTGAAAATCATTTTCTCAGAATGTAACTGATGGATATCAACCAAATTTCACTGGAATGATCCTTGAGTGATCCTTTATCAGTGTACAAAAAAAACATTGTGATCGGATGGAAAATATGCATTTTATGGGCGGAGGTCATTTCTCTATATGTTATATAGTGGAAACTTTGAAAATCATTTTCTCAGAATGTAACTGATGGATATCAACCAAATTTCACTGGAATGATCCTTGAGTGACCCTTTATCAGTCTACAAAAAATCATTGTGATCAGATGAAAAATATGTCTTTTATGGGCGGAGGTCATTTCTCTATATGTTATATAGTGGAAACTTTGAAAATCATTTTCTCAGAATGTAACTGATGGATATCAATCAAACTTCATTAGTATGATCCTTGGGTGACCCTTTATCAGTCTACCAAATATTGTGATCGGATGGAAAATATGCATTTTATGGGCGGAGGTCATTTCTCTGTATGTTATATAGTGGAAACTTTGAAAATCATTTTCTCAGAATGTAACTGATGGATATCAACCAAATTTCACTGGAATGATCCTTGAGTGACCCTTTATCAGTCTACAAAAAATCATTGTGATCAGATGAAAAATATGTCTTTTATGGGCGGAGGTCATTTCTCTATATGTTATATAGTGGAAACTTTGAAAATCATTTTCTCAGAATGTAGCTGATGGATATCAACCAAATTTCACTGGAATGATCCTTGAGTGACCCTTTATCAGTCTACAAAAAATCATTGTGATCAGATGAAAAATATGTCTTTTATGGGCGGAGGTCATTTCTCTATATGTTATATAGTGGAAACTTTGAAAATCATTTTCTCAGAATGTAACAGATGGATATCAATCAAACTTCATTAGTATGATCCTTGGGTGACCCTTTATCAGTCTACCAAATATTGTGATCGGATGAAAAATATGTCTTTTATGGGCGGAGGTCATTTCTCTATATGTTATATAGTGGAAACTTTGAAAATCATTTCAACATCAGTAGAAGCCAAAATATCTAAAAATCTAGTCAAAACTTAGATTTGCTTTTACATACAAGAAATTCAAGCCTGTGGAGCGACACAAGCCATTCATGGCTTTCTAGTTTAGTAAAACATGTAGGGATGCTACTATTAGGGAAGGACGCTATTTTCAGAGGAAATATGGTATATACCTAAAGAAGGAAATCTTGATTCCACTTTCAAAGACAAATCCTATATACAGAGATATGAAATACCTAAACCTGACTTGGGGAACAGTCATTACTACTTGGTTTTGCAGACAAATAGATTGCAGTGTTCCAAAATACCCCAAATGGGGTGTGATTAACCTTCAAATTGAAGCTTTTACCCTGATAAAGCTGCACCTACAAGCACATTTCATTGCTTAGTTGTCTGTGGACAAGTGAAAAATCTCAAGAAAAAAATTTTTTTTTCTCATATAGTGCGGTTCCTTATGTGCGAAAAAGGGCTCCCGTAGGATTTTCGTGCTGAAATTGATTTTTGGGTTTTAATTGATTGTTTAGGGGTAAAGTAATCGCAAACTATGCGGGTCCAAATTTTCCGAGCCCATTTCCGGATTTTATGGGAGCCCATATGAGCAAAATAGGTATTTTCGTAGAAGAGGGCTCATGAGATGTGATTTTTTTCCTTAAACGATTTCTTAGGTTTGGCTGTGTATTTAGTGTGGATTGGAGAAAAAAATATACAAAAATCCATGTTTTAAACGCTTATTTCACCATTTTGGGCTCTCACAGAGCCCAAAATAGCCATTTTGGTGTTTTATATAAGTGGGTTAAGAGAAAAAACTTTGTTAGTTTCGAGATGATTTTTTAATCCCTGTTTGGTATTAAGTATTGGTTGGCGTGGAATACCCCATATGAGCCGATTGAGGTGTTTTCCTGAAATAAGATTTACGAAAAAAATGACACTCCTTTGACCTTTCTTTTCAAATTACGTTCAATACCTAGCGTTGGTTAGAGTTGATCTATATCATTTTTTAATGTTTAACTTCTGATATGTTTTTGGATGGCTTTACAATGAGCCCATATGAACAGATTTAGGAGTTTTCCAAACTCCCAATTTTTGAAAAAAATATAGCCCTCTTTATGATGCCTACTTGTACCACAAATGGTATAAAAGTATATGAATCAAAATTTCAAAACCCACACAGTTAAAACAGAGTGAAGTTGACATAGTGAATAATTGTGGAATTATATCGAAATGAAATTGAATGAGCGGGAGGAGCGTGTTTGAATGACTTTTCAGGGAGGTAACATGAAATCGCTAATTGCCTTCAAAATACCCATTACCTCCCTTTAAATGTTTTGAGAATGAATGGAGTGTTGAATGAATGATTTAGAATGATTTTGTTAGGAATATATTTCAATATCATGATGTTCTTTATTGTAACAGTTGCTTTAGCGCTAAATGAAGCCCATAAGAGAAGGGGGTGTGTGTGATTATTTGGACCCTTAATAAGCCCATATGAGTCAGCATGGTTACTTTACCAACAATTTCGTTCAAGAAAAGATTTCTGTAGAATGGTATTTCTGAAGCCTTATGAGTTAATGAGTGCGGGTCTCGGTAAAACAAATGTGAATTAATTTTTCAAAGCCCATACCTATTTCATTGGCGCTTAGTGAAGGCCATAAGACCATTTTTCGGCATTCTGTAAATATACAATGGATAAATATGTTTTTATTCAATGTTGTATTTTTTGCTTTGACATTTATAATTTCCCACTAATAAAAATCACTTCGTCTTATTTTTGCTAGTTTGTCCGCTTTACTCTGTTTCAAATTGTTGTAACCGCCCTTTAACGTCTCGAGTAAAGTATACAAGTATATTATGCGTAGCTCGCTTATGCGTATAAATTTAGAACCGTATCAAACAACAAGTTCATCAATTAAGAGTAAGAGTTATCGATGTGTGCATCAGCTCTCCTCCTTTGAAATTTCTATCAAAGACACACAATTGCTGTTGATACAAGGTATACACATACAGATTATTGAGTCCTTAAGGATTGCCATTCTTGTAAACATTCTCAAGCATTCGCAGGCAAAACGCCTGCATCAGTTAACTACATGTCCCTACTTGCAAACACTCTTTAGGAAATGTCTATTAGTATATATCTCATCTGTTCTGATAAAATTTGCTGCATTTTTTTTTAAAAACAAATAGTGAATCTTCCTAAAAGTCAAGTAAAAGAGGTGATACTGAGACGCATATATATCGTTTGCAACGCTTATTACAAACACATTCTTGTAACATGTATAGTTATATTATCTTTTATCTATTCTGTTTAATTTTTCATAGAAATCAGTTACCAAAAATTCATATCAGTTATAACAATTTTATCATTTCAAATCGTTTTGGCATGTTATAATCTCTAAACAGGGGCATTTATGTCTATAAAAGAAACATCATGGACTAGACCAAATCATAGGAACCCGTCTTTTTAAGAAATGCACGATATTGGTTGTCTGTTAAATTGCATCGACTTAACAGTAATCTGTGTACATGTAATCTTCCGGATTTGAATTATATCTTGCTGCCTCGGGAAATGCTTGTTTGGTAAAGTACATCATTGGGCATGGTCATCTAATTCCTGTTTTAATTTTGCAACCTACCTAGTGCAAACGAAAACCCTTGAAAAATGTCCCTATTCAATGGATGCATGTAGGAATCGAGGGTTCGTTATGACTAAAGGAGGGACTTTCTTGCTGACCATATGTATATACTTTAATACCACATAGAAAATATCGGACTAAGGCAAAGCGAGACTGCTCTAGTATTGCTTGATTCACGTAGTTGAAGGAAAGACTTGGAAAGCTTTTCTTTGGTTGATGTGTCTTCAAAGAAATAAAAATATACTTCAAGTTTTCTTAAGTGTATAGGTTGAAATTAATATGGAACAACCATTAGATTAGATATGAACGGACATTGATATTTTCCACTTCAAGTGCAAAACTCCTGGAGTTCACTGTTCCGGTAGCAGCTATGCCCGTTCAAATCTAAACAAACAGATTTTGACCAACTAGTTTTCATTAGTCATACAAGCGAAGAGGTATATGCTTTTTAGAAAGCACCAACGATATGCATGTTGTTTTGGTTTGGAAGACGTGTGAACCATGCACAGTAACAAGGAAAATTTCTTTAAGCCAAGACAGAATGATAATGATTTGTTTTTTATCAGTCATTTTAAAATAAGACCCACAAGAACAGCTCGATAACATCGAAAACTTTAAAATTCGATTTATTGATGAAACTTGTAAGTCATGGAAACAGCTTCTGTGATCATCGAAAAACATTCCTTGCATTGAGTCTCTTGGCTATTTCAGATCGAAACAAAAAAGACAGTAACTGTGGCAACTGAAAAGAAGATATAGTAAAGTGATCATGAAGATCAGAACACTCATGATCACCACATTACAGATCGAGCAATTGTCTCCATCAGTAAAATTGTCAAGCAATTGTGTTTTTCATTCGACAAAAATTGAATAATTCTCCTTCTTGACCTTACGCCTCCCCACAATATTGTATCTTACTGTAAAGTCAAACCTATCAATAAAAAGGGTGTGGTGACCATGGCTATGTGTTTAAAGCTACTCTTTCACAGTTCTTCAACTAGAACAATTACAAATCAGGTTCTTAGATTCGGAAATTTGTGCATTTTTCGATGTTTAAGAATCGCACATAGGTATGGCACTAACAACAACTCATTTGAAAATAATTGTAGCTTGAATGTTCGAATCGGCAAGGTCGGTGGCGAACCGGTCTTTTTATCTCCAGTCTATAAATTTCGAAATTGTTAATTTTCATGTATAATGTTTCATTCTTCGCATGTTTCGATATAAAGTTCCCCAATTGACAAATACTTCGACCTTGACCTTTGAAAGAATGGGACAAACAGAAGGAATTGCATGCGTAAATAGTTGACTCAAAATTTTAGAATAATCTTTTATGCGTTAGCAGTTGCTTTATTTTTCAGAATGGAATTCCGCTAAATTCAGAAATATCTGTCTTTTTTATTTCCTTAAAAGATTGAATCGTTTTATTGTAGAGTTTTTTTACACGATAAAGTACATGTAATAATTTTCAATTAATCAAAAAGAATCAAAAATTGTATTTCCCAATCTGTGAAAGAGCAGCTTTATTTAATATAGCAAGTTTGATACAGTCGACCGGGGTTACATATTTTAGGCTTTTCAACTACAATGATTTTAGACTTGTGTAAGAAACCTTCAAATTATAGAGTAGGTCTTTCATTTATTTGGAGGATATTCAAACCTGCACATATGGGCTTCACCAAGCACCATCAAATCATGTGTGGGCTTTGTAAATTTGATGCATTTTTTTAATTCTACCCTCATCATAACCCTACTTAATTTAATGAGGCTCGAGAAATGTTTAAGACAAGAAATTGATTTTCATCCACCCATTATTAGGCAAAGTGTCCGTGTTGGTTCATAATGGCTCATTAAGATCCAGTTAAATTGATTAAACATCTCGTAATTGGTAAAGAGAATTTCGATCGACATTTTATTTCATCCATTAAAGAATCTCTTTCAGCAATTTTGGTACCCGTGAACACCATAAGAAGTGCCGTTGTTCTTAAACCCAACTTCGGAAACTCATTGTCCTATGGGATCATTTGCAGGCCAATCAAAAGGACTATTAGACTTTAAATATGGGCTAATTTTTTATTATGCCAAAGCGATCTTAAATACAATAACGTGCTGAAAGTAATTAGAGAACGGTTAAACCGCAATGAAAATAGCCTTTTTTGTGACCCTTATTCAAAAAAAAAAAACAAAAACAAAAAACACCCAAATCAGTTCGTATGGGCTTTTATACCGGAGAGCCCATAAAATCCTGAAATGGTTATAGAGAACATGGACCTGCAAGTATTTCAATGCCAACCAACACTTTATACCAAACAGAGTTTTGAAAAACATTTCTAAACAAAAAAATGTTTTTACTAAACCCATTAAGAAGAAACAGTCAAAATTGCTATTTTGGGATATGTGAGAGCCCAAAAATAGTGGAAAAGCTTTTGAAATATGGGATATATTTTTTTTAAAACGTTCTAACACTAAATAGATTGTTACCCTAAAGAAAATATTTCAGAAGAACAGAAAAACGCCTTTCCTGAACCTATTATTAGGAAAATACCCATTTTGAGAGCCCATAAAATCGGGGAACAGACCAAAAAAAATTGGACCCGCATAGTTTCCGATTGCTTGACCCATAAACAATCAATTAAAGCAAAAAAATCAATTTCAGCACGAAAATCCTACGGGATTACATAAGGCACCGCACTAATAGTAAAGGTTAGCTGTTTTCTAAAATTGAGACTTAAATAGATACCATCATTTTTAAGTCAACAGTAGCAAGACTATTTTATGGATGCTTCTTGCAGCAGTACAAATGTAACTTTAATGTCAGAAAAAAAATTATTTGGAAATAAACAATGCTAATGATAAATAACGGCCAAGTAGGTTTTTGATATGGACAAGCCAGTTTTTGATTGTCACTTGTTCGTGGACAAGTTGACTTTCACATTATTTCGGAACCCTTGTACTGGCCTTATAATGTGTTTTTTGTTCGTATTTTCTGGAATGGGAGTCGGTCAGTAGGCAGGGTAAAATTGAGTTTGAAGTTTTCCTTCCAAAATCAAAGGACTAATGGCCCGATGTGATAAATACTTAGACAAGAGCTATGAAATAAATGTATGTTAAAAGTATGATATAATTCACAGTAGACACAACTTTAAAACATAACATTTAGATGATATTATGTTTATATAAATATTACTCCCAATAAAATCGTTTGATTAGTACTATAGTAGACAAGAACCACTTTGTCAATTTATTAGGATAGACTATGAGCCTTTTCTATTAAAAGTTACGAGCAGTTTTTTTCTTTTTTCACATTTTTCTCTTCCTGGAAAGATTTTTAAAATTTCATCAGGTTAAGCAAGAAAATTAGTGAAGTGTAAATCCTTCAAATTTGGACCTGTCAAAATTTTGTGGCAAAAGGTATGTTTTGTTTCATGTGGATTGTAAGGTCAAGATTCAATCTTCTGGTTGAGTTACTGATGTTGAAGCAAGCAGGTTTGTTTTCCAATACAATTAGCACAGAACAACAGGTGACATGTTTGTTTAGCCAATATTGACTCCCTTGTCCACTCAGTATCCTACAATATATTAATTTGGCCTTGTCATCAATAGAGGGCCCTTCATGGCTCTTGGATAATTAAGAATGCATTTATATGCTCCAATTTGATATTGTATGGTGTTTAATTTCTTAGATTTTTTTATCAAGAGTCAATTTTTAGGTTGAGCTGCTGATGTTGAAGCAAGCAGGTTTTGTTTTCCAATATATTTACATGCTTCAATTCGATAGGGGTATGGTGTGTAATTTCTTAGATGGTTTGTTCAAGAGTCAATATTCAGGTTGAGTTACGGATGTTGAAGCAAGCGGGTTTGTTTTCCAATACAATTAGCACAGAACAACAGGTGACATGTTTGTTTAACCAATATTGACTCCCTAATGTCCACTCAGTATCCTACAATATATTAATTTGACCTTGTCAACAAATGAGGACCCTTCATCGCTCTTGAATAATTAAGAATGCATTTATATGCTCATCTTTGATAAGGGTATGGTGTATTTTTTCTTAGATTGTTTGTTCAAGAGTCAATATTCTGGTTGAGTTACTGATGTTGAAGCAAGCAGGTTTTGTTTTCCAATACAATTAACACAGATCAACAGGTGACATGTTTGTTTAGTTAATATTGACTCCCTTGTCCACTCAGTCTCCTACAATATATTAATTTGACCTTGTCATCAAGGGAGGATCCTTATGACTCTTGGCTAATTAGATTGTAGTTTCATACTTAACATTGAGGTTTAGTCAAAGTGCAGTTGGTAACAGGACTGTCAATTCAGGGGTCATGGGTTTGATCTCCAATCAAGTCACTCGCATTTATATCTACTACGTTCACTGCGCCCTCTGTGATCTCATTAGAAATTCAAGTACATGGACTCTCTTTCCACTTTCTTTATGCAAATTTTCTGAGAACGCAGTGAAATCTTTCCTGTCAATACCAGGTTTTCAGCCAAGACCATATAGATCACATCACATCCTTGTGTTGGTTCTATGTTGTACAAGTCGAATAAGTCAGATCAGTTTTACTTTGACGTAGTAGAAACTTGGCCTAAGTGTGACCAGGGTTTTATCCAAATATAGCAGTTCTTAAAACTTTACAGTGGAGAGCAAGTTCTCCCAAACAAAGTAAAAAAAAAAAAATAGTGATGCTGCAATTGACAGTCTGTGGTATCTATTTGATTGCCATGCAATGGGGAAAGATATCCAGGATATTGTAGCTAAAACACATACCAATTTCTACATTTCTATTCTCAAATCCTTATGCTTTGCCCGATACCCACTGCAATCAATTCTATTGAATATGCATGACAAAAGGTTTTAGGGATGATCAAACTTTGAATTGAAATGAAATATTTAAACAGATGAATAAATAGAGAAATGAAGAAAGAAAGGACCTGAATTATCTGGAGCTTGAGAGTTAGGGGAAAAAATCGAGACAAATATAATTTACGGGCCTGTAATATTTACAGGAAAACTGGAGTTCCAGGCAGGCTCGGAGTGACTCAATGACTCATCCAGTGCATTGATCCTGCATGTTTTATTTCCTAAAAAATGCACTGCTCCTCACTAACATGACTAGATTTGTAACGGTCTCCTAGAAAGAGGTATCTCATGAAGAAAGAATATACCATAAAAGCTCTACAACCCAAGGGGTATTAGAATCATCATGTTTCAATAAGAAGTGGCGGGGATGGGGTGGGGGTTATTCAAGGTAAAATTTGTTAAGACATATCAATGGCTCAGCGTAAAACATAAACATATGGGCAGTTACAACTGTTTTGCGCTAAGCCATTGATATATGGCCTTAAATACTACTCCATTTTTAGCTTTTCTTCTATGTGACTTCACAACAGTAAATCTCCAGTATTAAATAGAGGCATTTTGATTTTTGAATAGTATAGGGTACAGTACACTCAAAAAATTAAAGAATCATTTTGTTAAGCAATGAACTAGCACAAAAGCTTTAAAAAAGCTTAACAAAAGCTTAACATTTGGTTCGTAAAAGTTACATTTACACTCCGTTGAAATCATCTTTAAATTAATTTGGTGGGGATGGCTTATTGGAGACTTAAAGGTTTTTCAAAAATCATACAAAAAAATGGACAAAAATCTTGATGACATATGAAGGGAATGGGGTTATGTTAGAGCATACCAGGCTGTATTAAAACTTTTAAGGTAACAATAATTTCTAATTCTATAAGCTTGATCTTGAGTTTCAGAAGTTAAGTAACCCCATAACTATTTCAATTTTGTTATTGTACCTTGTTTACTATAAGTTCTAAGTTTTCGGCCTGATATGGCACAACTTGAATGTGTTTTCCCCTAAAAATCGTTAGGAAAAGCTATTAATACAACATGTATTAAAAAAACCATTTTGTTTCAAAATGAAATTTAACAAAACAAGTTAATTTCTCCTGGAACATAGAATCATATAATTATTTTTACATACCAGGTATGTGAGGTTATAGCATAAAAATATCGATGGCTCAGCGCAGAACAGTTATAACTGCCTATTAACATATAGGCAGTTATAACTGTTCTGTGCTGAGCCATTGATATATAGCACTAAGGTAATAGTGTGATACTTAATTCGGTATTCGGATGATTTCAGGTTTTGGTTAAAATCATCTGTCATTTATAAAAGAATTATTTAGAGGTCAGAATTAGCACTATAATTATGAAATTTTGATTGCTTATAGACAAGAACAACCCAGATAGTGGCTTTAGGTTCCTGTTATTATAATTTTGATATACAGGCCATGTTTAGTTGCTTATTTGTGGCCCGTCATGCTAAAAGGGGCCGTCTGTGATGTGGGTAAAGTATTGACCATAGTTAGACTGCTGACTTGCCTAGAAATTGCATTGGGATGACTGTCGCAGAAACAAAAAAAGAACAACCTACCTACCGGTAACCGGTGTAAAAAAAGATTGAAATGTCTCCTCCAATTGACCTCTTGAATCTTTCATAGAATATTCATGAAAATCATTTCATCAATAATCTATTTGGTTGGAACTTGTTGGACGCATGGATTAATGATAATTGCCCTTTTATTTGTCATTTCATTGTTTGAGTCATATTGTTTTATTGACTTCCCTACAGAAAAAAAGCAGTGGTATTCCACTGGTATTCAAGTGGTATTCCACTGGTAAATTTCGCCGGCATTCGACTGGTAAAGCCACTGGTCATTCCAGTGCATTACCATTGGAAATTCCATTGGAATGCCACTGACTTTACCACTGGTAAATTTCGCTGGCATTCCACTGGAATTACCAGCGGCATTCAAATGAAATTCCACTGGTATTCCAGTGATATGCCACCGACTGTACCACCGGTAAATTTCGCTGGCATTCCACTGGAATTACCAGCGGCATTCCACTGGAATTCCAGTGATATGCCATTGACTGTACCACTGGTAAATTTCGCTGGCATTCAACTGGAATTATCAGCGGCATTCCACTGGAATTCCACTGGTGTTCCAGTGATATGCCACTGACTGTACCACTGGTAAATTTCGCTGGCATTCCACTGGAATTACCAGCAGCATTCAAATGAAATTCCACTGGTGTTCCAGTGATATGCCACTGACTGCACCACTGGTAAATTCTATTAAAAATACTACTGGTATCTTAGAGAGAAAGGGACTGGGTACGCTACCCTTCGAGTACTCTATTAAATTATGGTTGTAGGGTTCTGTAAAATGCTTATATTTCAAAATCGAGTCATTCAAATCTCCTGCCATCTTGCATACCAGAAGAAACATATGATAACAGATTCTGTTCAAAATTTAAAGCCTTAGTGTTGTAAGACAAGGGTAGAGCAATAACCATAGTAAGACAAATTAGAGTGAAAAAATAGTAAAAATAGCTATTCGGATAAAGGCATTTTTCAGAGAACTATTCAGATATGATACAACATTTGATTTAGACATTTCAGATTTATTGGATCAGAAAACTAAGGCTGCATTATTGCTGAATGGTTGAATTTTGTCTGAAATTGGGACAATCCAGACAAAATCCAGACTTATTAGACAATTTTTAGAATTCAATTCAGCCATTAAGATCAGTCATTGTTTTTCATTGGATCAAAATTCCTTAGACAACTTAGGCAGAAGGTCACCAAAGGATCATTCCTGTATAGTTTGGTTAAAATTCATCTAGTAGTTTCCAAGGAGAAGATTTTTAAAGAAAAAGTTTTCACACAGATGGAGGCACTACAGACAGTGTTATGACAAAATTGACACAGTACCATGACAAAAGCCATAGTGGCCTTCAGCCAGTGGAGCTAAAAATAATAATTCAATTAAGAATTTCCTACTTAAATATGTTCTTATCACAAAGTTGTTATTCAATTTTTACATGTAAAAATTGAATAAGTCCTTAAACAGGTTGCAGCTTTTGGAATAAAAATTTGGTAAGGGGCACAGAGAACTTACAAGAGCCGATGCCCTGAGCAATAATTCAAAATGCAGTGATTCAAAGTTGTTGAGAAAAATGTATCAAGATTTTGGCAGACCTTTATTTAATAAGTCATACAAATAACCTTGAGCTAAACCACCAAGTCACACGGATCAAATTGTTGTGATTCATACTTATCTTTTAATTGTAACCAATTCTACTTTTTTTCAGATGACAAGCACAATGTCAAGGACTTTCAGATGATTTTAAAATCATATAAAAATAAATTCTTATGGAGATCATTTTTAATTACTTTTACTTTTTTCCAAATTATCAAACTAACTCTCTTTCTCATATGTCAGGGAACCTTTGACAAAATCATTCCTGCATTACAAGTGCTGTGGCAATAAAACAAATATGTGAGCAGAAACTCACTGAGTAAACCCCTGCATTCAGAAACATTGAATTTAAGTTCTAATATTATTTGATACAGCAGTATTCAGGCAGGAGGTAAAGTATAGGACTTCAAGTAAACCATGCCAAGTTTAAAATTGCTGTGTTTCAATGCAACTAAAAAATGGAATGAAAATTCTTTTTTGACCATGTTATTTCTCATAGGAGAAAGCAGATTAAATAGGTAAGTGGCATAACCCTGAGGTATTTGTGATGTTTCAAAATGCTGTGCCTTACAATTCTTGAGAAATACGCAAGGTAAAATTTACAATTGACCATGATATGTCCAAAACCAAGACACAATTGACCAGATTGTGTCCAAATATAAACAATGTTGTAGGATTTTATAAGTGATGTAACAAGCCTTTTTTGGCTATGTCACACATATAAAGTTGTTGGGATTCATAGTTTTTGAGAAAATGCAAAAACATATTTACATTTGGAACATGCTATGTCCCAAGAAGAAATTAGATATGAAAGACAAAAAGTTACAGATCTGTTACTTCTTCTTCATATTTTATCTGATTTAATTATTTCAATTTTCTATTTTCAGATGACAGATCCAACTTATTCCAGTTTCAAAATTAAAAAAAAAAATCTTTTGTATGGATTTGTCTTCATCACTTATACTTTCCAGAGAACAATAAGGCTTTTTACAAAACAAAGGAAGTAACTACATCGTAGAATGGTTGTCTGAGGACAACAGTCTTGTTGGGGACAACAGTAGAGCCTTTGACAAACAATAGACCTTGAAATAACACCCTGACCTTTTACCTAAAGCCATAAATACTCATTCAATAGCACTTCTACACCTTAAAGTGTGCCAATTTATTTCCAAATCAACCAACAAAATTTATTGAATAAATGTAAATGTTATGCTGCAGACAAAATTTTAACCTTTATGTTCATTGTGACCAGACCTTGACCTTTCAAATTTTTCATTTTTTTCCCAATGATGATTGATTAATCTGCTCATTTTGGGGAACTAATGTGTGAAGTTTCAATGTCTTGCTTGCCGCAAGCGGGGTCAACAAAAATCAGGTTATATAGACTAAGATCAGACTACACATATATGCAGGTTGATCCTTTTCTATACCCTCTGCCTTAGCAGGAATATTTTGGGTTCAGCATTACAAGTATTTACTGAGAAGAGTGCAACAAAATATTTACATTCCATCATGTTACATCCCAAAATACTTGTTCTTAAAACAGAAAGTAGAAATCAAATGGACTTTAATATAGTAACCAACAAATAGAACCCTGAACTGCTACACAATGCCAAGTTTCATGTTCCTATGATTCATAGTTGCTGACATAGTTAATAGTTTCACAACATTTCAGAACTAATGATCTTTCACAGTGTTGACCCAGGTTTCCTTATGCAAGTATTAGAAAATCTTGGTTAACACTGTTTAAGTTCATTACTTCCAACACCTTGCTGAAGTATATCAGGTCCTCTACCTTAAGCCACCACTGAATGGACCACTCTTAGTATATTGATGGCTCAGCGCAAAACAGTTGTAACTCCCTATATGTTTATAGGGAGTTAACACTGTTTTCCACTGAGCCATTGATCAATGACGATTCAAGGAAGTTTTTACAACATACGATTCATTTATAATAGTTTTGAGACTAATAATATCTACTTTGTAAGATATGTTGATTTTTAGAAGGGGATTTTGAAAACAATTGCTTTATAGAAATGGCAGCTTTCTAGAGGAGGTTGCCTGAGCAAGATGGACTTTATTGAATTCATTATTTAAACCCCATGTTTTTGGTACTCATTCCAATTGTCTCCAGAAAACTATTCTAATGATTACTCACAACATAGTGTTGTTCACAGTTCTTCAGATAATATGATCTTGTGACATTTACCCATCCTATCTAAAACAAGACTTCTTTTTTGTTCCCAACTCCAAAAAATTGTCTTTCTATGATACATTTGCTGTTGGTTACGGAATAACAAGAGCACCGCCTACATTGCCTACGCTCGGCTGTTAAGTGCTGGATGGTGGGAAAAAAATCTCAGTCGAAAAAGGGGCATAATTTGTTCAAAATGCATCTAGAGTTATCCCCCTTGAAAGTATAGGTTGCTCTTTTGATGGTGAACATGTGTGCCAAGTTTCAAGTAAATGTTTTCAGTAGAACCAGAGATATCACAAAATGTCAAAGTTTTGGCACGACGACAACACGAAGGCTATAGCAATACCTCGGGTTTTCTCCAAAAACAGTCGAGCTAAAAATGTTGCATTTCAAATATGGTATACAATCTATTTCAAATAAATGTTTTTATGGCCTTTTTTGTAACCCTTAAGTATTTAAGTTCTGCTGTTTTAAACAAAAATTCAAGCTATTATGATGACCTGTCTGCTGGTGTAGTTGTAGGATGTTAATTTTGGTTATTTCTCACTGATTGAAGATAGTTTTGTAAAACTTGGCAAGTTTGTTCACTATAAAAATTGATGATAATGTGCAGCCGAGTATGGCATCTGTTTGTGTTGCTCTTGTTTGCTTTGGCTTTCACTGCTACCGTTACTCTTGTTGAAATTCAAAGGCCAAGCTGCTCTCTCATAAAAGGATGACACTAGCTTTATTGGATTGCTACCTTAGCATGGCACCTCAGATGGCTAATATTGGTTTAACAATCAAATATAGACTGGAAACTAGTTACATCTTCCTTTCTCCAGTATTCTGCAAATAAACAATATTTCGACTTCATGATGATGGGTGTTTAATTTTGGTAAAAAGAAGAAAATTGTAAGCATTTTATCATGATTTTCATAACCTTCATATTGTTCGCTCAGCACAAAACAGTCGTAACTGCCTATATGTTCATAGGCCAAGAAGAAACAAGGATTTCATTATTGGTATACTCTGAATGCTAAGTTGTACAATTTTATAACATCAGAGGCCATTTAAATATTGACTGATTATTATTTAAATGACCTTTCACATCAGCAAATTTATTACAAAGAAATGTATTCTCATGCCAAATGTATTTATTGTTTTTTCAATAAGCTAAAAAAATTTGCAAATTTATTTTTGGTAAAGTTTTCAATTTTTCCACAGATGAATGAATAAACAGATTGATAGGCACCAAAGAGTAAAAGTGTATACATGTCTCAATCTTATTAAGGCATAAAAATAAAAAAAAAAACTACAATCTCTAGTGTCATATTTAAGGCAGTGGACCCGTAATAGTTCAGCAGCGTTTCGGAAGAAATGAGCTTTAACAGTGTGAAACCAGGTTTCCTAATGGTTTTCATTAGGAAACCTCGGTCAACATTGTGAAAACTCATAAGTGCCGAAATGGTCTGGAACTATTACCGTTTCACTACCTTAATACACATTTATAGAAAATGATATTTCTAAAACTCTCTCACACGATTTCTTCAATCTTTCCCAAATTTCCTAAAGTAATCTCCACGGGTGGAAGTACATTGTCATATGGTATTTTCCGCTGCCAAGAATCAAGTGAAGGACCTATTGATTGAAAAAAAACCCAGCAGGAATCAACTTCGATCATAGCCATGGACATAGTAGGGCTTGAAAATTCCTCCCTTCCTGAATGATTTTTTCCTTTGTTTATATAAGCAGAATGGTGGATTTTGCAAAATTTCACTTATGAAATTAATGTATCACTATAATTTCTTATATATAGCAGGACGAGTAGAAATTTCTAGAATTTTCAAGCCCTGCATAGCATATTAGTACCTCATCTGACTATCATTCAAATGGTCCCTGGTTTGATTCATGATGGCAGCACACATCTGTAATGACTATTTCTTTCACCAAAGGGTTTACAGTTGTACTGAGGTAAACATATGTGGGAAAGCAGCTGGAGGCTAGGAAAATATGTAATGATAGTACTAGCTTGAGAAATACCAGGTATCCATTGTAAGTTGCTCCAGCCTCTGCAAAATAACTGAAAAATTGATGAAAGTAGCGTAAACTCTATTCAAACAAACATAACAAACCATCTTAGATATATCTGCATCCAAAAGTATCAATTGGCCTGGAAACAAGTTGCTTACTAAGAGCATAGTTTCATACAACTTGTTTTTTTCAATTTTGAAAGCCTTTAAGATACACAATGGCAATAAAACACATATATGAAATGTGAAATTCATGTCATGTGTTTAACTGTGTACACAGTTGGCTCTTCCCATTCTTTTTAATACTGAACATCATTTTTAACCGGAACGTTGATGCTTTTGATATGTCATATAACCCATTTACTAAATGATTGCCTATGATTTCTGTGACATTCTCCCAACATCAAAAGCATTACATATATTCATTAATTTTACATCCAGAAGAATGAAATAAAAGTTTTACACCCAGAATGGATTGTAAAACTAATAACAAAGTCGTGATAGTGTTATATGTATATAATTTTATTTTCATGTTTAGGTGTTCATGAATAAAATCTGATGGCGTGAGGAGTTATATGCAAAGCAAAATCCTCAGACTCGACCCTAGGATTTTACCTTTGCATATAACAATATCTGACTTAAATCATTGTTAAATCAACAATAATGACATTTTTTCATTCATCAACAGTTTTTTATACCTTTTGATTACCCTTTCTTTTCAATCTACTCTTATTTCATCTCTTCCAAAGCGAATTTTCAATACATTTCATCATCACTCCTATCTTTTGTTGATAAGAATCCAAAGTCTGGCCCTTTGACTCGAGACAGTACAACTACCATCTTCATGAACTTTTTCTGGTGGGCTGTAAAATTGTAGAGAAACCGAGTTTAAACAAAGAATTAAGATACATGCAGAATCAAGTTTTAGACTAAGTTGGGTAGAAAATTCTTGGGTACGAATAATTAGAAAATTACTTGAATTTTTGTACTTTATTAACTCCATGAATACGAAGAATTATTGTAACAATAGAAAATATTTTATTAATTATGTATAAATTTGATCCGAAAATGGTCTCTCCTACATGTTTAATGATATAATTTGTGTTAAAGAATTTGTGATTGCAGACCCGGTTCAAGGTCGTAAAGAAACTGTCAATTGATGGAATGCTAGCCTGTAAAAGAGGCCCTGTTTAAAATGCCTTTTTATCAAAAGATTACTAAGTTTGAAGGATGAAAGGTCTTTGGTCAGCATTGTCCAAATGCTTGTTCAAGACTGAAAATGTACCTTTGAATTTCCGTTTTCCCTGATTCTGCCATCTTGCATTTTGAAAACATGTCGCATGAATGTGGATGACGTGAGCAGCTTGGCCCAGGGGTGTACCGAATGCTTACATTGGCTGTCTAAAAATAGATTGTCGGAATAGAGGGCGCATGTCTCAACGTGACTTTTAGTGTCTTGTTTTATTTAACACATAGTTGATATAAGTTTAAAACATTATCTTTCAAATACATTTGTTAAAATATGCTATTAAAATAATCCTAAGTTTAATGAATTAATAAAGAAAATATCATGTTTTCCGTACATGGGATGGATCCCCGATTTCCGGCAACGTCAATGTAATAAAGGAACCAGCTTGCCTAACAGGAAATAAAAGATGCTGGAGAAAAATAATGAAAATAAAATAATGAAAATATTGATACTTGTCTTTAAAGAGCGAATAATCGTCTACACGAAGGTCATTTATATTTTGTAGTGATTTTTTTCCATGGGATTTGCTTGTCATTTTACAAAAAACCAAGTCAAACCGGCCACAAATAAAACAAACAGACCCACTCGTCAGTTGTCATGCTATCATCCCGGTTCCTATACTAGCCCTTCAATCGTTCGCGTAAGTTTCCAACTAAGATTTGTATGTCTTCTTATGGTAATTTCAAACCAGGAAAGGATCATTCACAATAATCTTTACACCTATCCACGTACATCTGCCTCTCTGTGCATCCGTTGTCATTTAATGTAATTTCATTGTCAAAAAGTTTTTCCCCAAATGATGACAAATTTAGAATTTCACCAAAACATGTTGTCAGCAAATATTTTGAAATTTGATTGATCTGAATTTTTGATTTCTTTGAATAAAAATATATTAGCTCTTCAAAAGTTACTAAGCTTCTATCAATTTTATGCAGCTTTATTTGCAAATCATAAATTTTAATTACAGCTGGTGGGTTTGTTGCTGGATTTGGGACTACCAACAACAATTAAAAGGAATTAGAAAATTAATCAGGAATAAATCCTAGTGGAAAAGTTTACTATGTCCAAGAATAAATGGCAAAAATTTAAATTGAAGTAGATTTAGCCTTATTAATTTTACAGAGTGGAAACCCTGGCGTGCATTAACTAGACATATTTGTAAAAATGTTCTATATAAGAAACAATTTATAAAGCCTTATGAATTTTCTCAGTTAAAAATTCGTCCCCAACTGCATATTCACAATAGTTGATATTTACTTACATTTCTTTGGTGATAAAAAAAAGAAACAAATAGTCCACTACGTAAGCCTTTAGAAGTTAACTGAAGCAAATTATCCTGTGTTGACCTTATTTCAAAGTGTAAACTTACTCTACACTGAAGTAAAGTCTGTGTTAATCATCCAGATATCCGTGATTAACCCTTTACTTTATTCAGGCACTGACATTTACCTATTACTATTAATAAAACAGTCTTACTGAATATTTCTTTTTTATGGGATCAATACAGATGGTCATTTTTTGCTTGGCTGCTTTTTAGAGGAAACCCTGGGTGACTTTCGCATTAGCGTATCAAACTTTAAATTAAACTTGATTATATAGATCTCTGTTGTTATTGAAGATATCTTTATGAAACTTGGCATCTGGTTTCACCATCACAAGAGCTATCCAGACTATCAAGGGGGATAACCCAGGATGTTTCTTTTTTAAAAGTTTCAACACTTTCTTGACTTAGATTTTTTTCGTTATCCAGCACCTGCAGCAGAGCATTGCACCTGTAGACGGTGCTTTTGTCACAATATTTTTCAAGTTTCAAGTTGGAGAAAGTCCAGTAGGGCTATTGTTAAACCCTGGTGTCTGTCATAAGTATGCTTGTCTTTTAACTTTTACTTTCAACAATCTTCTCTGAAACTAGTGGTCAGAATTCAACCAAATCACACAACTGAATTTCCGGAAATGTCTTCCAAATTTTTCCTCACTTTGTGATCAAGACGAGCTATTGTGGCTTGGTGTATGTCCATTGTCCATCATCAAAATTAACCTTGTATGCACTTTCAAGACCACAATTTTTGCCCAATCAACCTTAAATTTGGTCAGAGTGATTGTGTTGGTGAAATCTGGGACAAGTTCAAAATTGGGTCAACTTGGGTCAAAAACTGGGTCATGGGGTCATATGTTACAAAAATCTTGTAATATACTCTAAATTGGAAACATATTTTGCCCAAATAACCTGAAATTTGGTCAGAATAATTGGCTTGATTAAAATCTAGGACGTTAAAAATTGGGTCAACTGGGTCTAAGACTAGGTCAAATCTTAGAAAAATCTTGGATGTACTCTAAAGAGGCCACATTTTTAACCCAATCAACCTGAAATTTGGTCAGAAAAATTGTCTTGATGAACGCTCAGACAATTGTGAAATGTTGTCAATTGGGGTCAAAAACTAGGTAACTGGGACAAATCTTCAAAGAAGGTGGTCTGAATGTGTCAGTTTGTATTCAGCTCTTTTCAGAATCTTAATTAGATGAATCTGAACAATTTTCAGATATATTAAAGACATAATTCAGACAAATTTTTGCAAACTGAGTATGTTCTGAAATATTTTCCAGCGCCAATTCAGAGGTAATTTTCCTGGCAGATTCCAGTCAGACACCATTCAGCAAAAACTCAGACTGAACCCGAAAACATTTCAGACATTTGTTTCGTGAGGGATACCACTGGCATTTCAAATACCACTGGTATTTTTTTGTCACTGGTAATCCACTGGAATGCCAGTGTCATTGGCTTCAGCAGTGGTATACCAGTGAAAGACGTTTCAAATACCAGTGGAATACCACTGATTGCTTTGATTCCACTGGTATACCAGTGGCATTCTACTGGTATTTGTAATACCAGTGGTATTCAATGGTATTCCAGTGGTATTCCACTGACATTTTCTGTGGGGTTTCTAAATGGTTTGTCAGAGTGTTCTCATTATGTCAACAGACTGGGTGAAAGACTTATGGGTCAAATTGATCGCCAATTAGTTCTTAAACGAAGTTGACATTTCCATTTATAATATTAGGACACAGATCATAATCGTAAACGATCATCCTAAAGAAATAGATACTTCTTGTTGCAAAGACTGAGAACAAAAAGATCTGACAAAATCCTAGCCTTGATTTTGAAGCTAAGATCTGTACAAGATTCTTAGGTCTGACAAACGGGTAAGTCATCAAATTAAGATCTCTTGCCAAGTAAAAAACATGGCCTTTAAGTATTGGTTGCAAATAACTTTAGTTCAGCTCATGGTCTGTACAATTATAGGGGCAAAATGTGATTCTCTCTGCAGCATCTTCAACTAAGGGTTGCATCCTCTTGCATTACTCTTCTTAACTCCCTATAGTGATGTCCTTTAACCCTTGTCATGCTGAACCCAGAATATTCCTGTTTTGACAGGAGATATGGACAAAGATCAGCCTGCACCTATGTGCAGTCTGATCTTAATCAACACTACCTGTCTGTCCCCTTTCAAGGCAGAATTGTTAATGAATTTTATCTCCAAAAAGAAAGATTTGTACACCCTCGGATTCTAGGGCTTTTAGTACTTTGATATGAGTGCAATTCTGAAAGAGGCTTTTAACTCGTCATAGCAAGGGTATGATTGTAGACAGAACGATTACAAAATCATTCGATTTTCCTTTTGTATAAGAAAGAAAGTATTAGCAACATGAAAAAAAAAGTAAATGAAGTAGCCCTTGTTGTTAGGTCATTATTGACTAGGATCATAAATATTTCCACATCTTGACAGATCCAATTAATTCAGTGACATTTCTTCTGTGTTGTAACAACAAACCTCACAGACATGGTGTCTGAGGAATTATTCTGGCTGACCCAGTAGAAGCCTTCACAATTTGTTATATAGAGGATAATCGTTTGTTTCAGAGTAAGATCGATTTATATTTCATTGAGTGAACAACAAAAGCTGTATTTTCACGGGTGTGAAAATATAGCTTTTGTTGTTCACGAAATGAAATATTAATCGATCTTACACGAAAAACAAACGATTATTCTATATATTTCTTTAATGCAAAAATGAGACAAAATGTGAAATTTCTAGGACATTTTTTTGTAAAGCTCGTCATTTTGCATGTGATTGCTATGCAACGTTCATTGTGACGTCACTTATTTCGCCCCACATAGATGACGTCAGATAGGGTTAAATGCACAAAAGCAGGGTATAAAATTTTGATAATTTCACTGCTTTTGCGGTGAGATTATCAAGTGATATTCTACCGTTATTTCTCGATAAACCACCGAAAAGGATTAAAGAAAAATTGTTATTGGGCACTAAATGGGTAGCCTTGCTCCCAGGATGAGGCTGTCAGTTAGTGTTGAATTAAAAATAAATAAGGTACACCACTCATGTTTTACTGTTTCATTTTTCAATTACCTCCCATATTCTCAAAAACTGACCACTGGTCGGCCATTCAGAGAATATATAAGCTGATAAAAATTATTATTGAAGAAATTATCTTTCTCCAGTTGAATTTTGCTCATTTCAAACTACCTCAGATCAGTGGGATGGGAGCCAATCTAACTAAATGGGTTGAAAGTCTTAATTTAGTCTTGCATGCACATGTATAAATTTTGGTGTACATACCCCTGAATTTTACTGGAGCATGTTCATGATAGAGAATCAATTTCAGAAGATTGTCACTGAAAATGTCAATATGTGACCAATTTGAATTTGGTTTTAAGCAGATAGAGTTGAAAATGTTAGGAAATGGCTGAATTGGGCTGATCTTTTAGAAATATCCTGATGACAAAGTTATTGACGACAAAGTAAAATTTTACTTGGTTGTCAATAACTTTTTTATCTGCAGATTTTTGAAAGATCTTAAACACTTCCACCTTATTTCTTGTTAACAGAATTATAGAAAAAGATCAAAAAATTGTGCTACATGATTCCATCTCGTATTGTTGAAGAAATGAGCGTTTTCATGGAAAAAAAATGCCTGCAGACCTAATTTACAAGTACAAGCTCCCATGAGAACATCTTGCTCAAGGTGATCAAGCTTTTGAGATCATTGAATCAACCGTTGTGTGTTGTGCATCAACAATTTAATGTGTACCAAACATCATGAAACTTGATTAGAATATTTTGTCAGGTCACAAGGATGGGCCCCATGAATCATAAGGAATCTTTGTCAGGTAACATGGATGAACCCTAATGAAAATTTTTGCTTGGATCCAATATTTCAATATCATGGGAAAAGGGGCCTCATAGACAATTTTCTTGTTTACACTTTAGAGGCCTCAAATATAGTCCAATTTTTATGAAACTTGGTCAGAATATTGTCATGTCACAAGAATAAACCATATTGAGAATGGGAAAGATTCACATGAAATGACCTTAGCGACAATTTTCTTATTTTTCACTCGAGAGGCCACAAATCATAAATGTACAATTATGACTTTTGTTGGAAAATTTGATAACTATTAATTAAGACAAAGATATGAAGGTGAGCAATATACGACCATCATGATGCTCTTGTAATGAAAATGAGATTGACCAATCAGACAAAGTGATGATGAAAATCCACAGGTTGATTGACCCTTTTCAATCATGCTTTAATTAGTTGAAAAGTAACATAACTTTTACCCAAATGATCACATCCTTAGATATTAAAGGGGATAAAACTAGATAGTGGGACCAGCTGCATCAGCAATAATAAATAGGTCAAAGATTAGCAACAGTCAATTTAGCCTTGAGAGTAAATTGGGTTTTAATGCCAGTGACTTGTGCTGTTAATTTCATACCCAATTACCAGCAGAAGCCAATTTAGGCTTATCAGCTGTGTAAAGAGGATTATTGGAACTGATAAGGGGGAGTGGAAAACATGGCAGTTTGCTTGTGTTTCCTGTTTTACAAAATTTTGGACCTGTCCAAATTCAAAGGTTTTGCAGACGAAAATTATAAGTGGATTTAATTTGAAAAATAACCATTCAGTAGGGTAGAAAATAGTGTGGAAAAAGAAGAAATTGCTTGTCAGAAGCAATTTCTTCTTTTTTTACAATGTTTTCTCAATCATAAAATCACAGCCACGCACAAAGCAGGGATTAAACAGCAAAGGGTTAATACAGTTCTTAAGCTCCTCCGAACTGTATCATTAATATTATAATTGGAGTAATTTGATATCATACATTTCAATTTATTTATATGTTAATGCTGATTGAATTTACATCTTGCTAAGAATTGAAATAAAACAGTTATTTTCTTTACTTCTTGGCATTTTGTACTGACTTGAAATTTTGTAAAAAAAAGTGAAAAAAAAAATGTATATGTTCCTCCAAACCGGAAAACTAAGACAAGATATTGATTTTTAGAGCCTGAAGACATGAACGACATAATACTGTCTGAAAGTCAGACTGTTACAAATTCTTGTGTAGGTTCTACGAGGGTGACTTTTGATGTTCAATATCAGATATAGATCTACACATTCTTAAAGTTGTCTGAGACATCAGATTTAGAGTTTTCATCTTACTGAGCTCAAAAGAACTGTTGTTGGTGTTATTGCATTTTTATACACCTTTCAAAAGACTGGACATATCATGGGAACACCCGTTGCATTGGGTGTCCAGCAATCGGTGTCCGTAAAGTGGATGGCATCCACTTATTCACTTCTTAACCATAATGTAGAAAAATTTTAGACAGATTGATTGAAATTTTCTAAACATCTTACGAACATTTTTTTTTGCATAAGACAAAATTAAAAGTTGCTTCTACTGAGTTACAGTAAATAAATATGCAATTCAGCCACGCATCATCTCATTGGAATCGTCTTAGATATTGCTAGCAGAATCAAACTGGGAATGAATGAAAACACCAGGTACAATTTGTAATTTTGACTTAAGATAAATTTATTCATAGGAAGTCTTGTAAAACAGGCCCCAGGAGTGTGAAAAGAAGGACTTTCTCCACTAAATGTCCCGGAACAAGTAAGAGATGACTTTCTACTCATCAGGTATCACAATGAACTCTTCTTCAAAACAGTGCACAGATTAATATTGAGAAAGTTTTTTTATTCTCAAAGACATTTTAACAACTTTTGGATGAAACTCACAACCCAAGGACTAATAACCCAACATCTTTCCAACTGAGCTTACTTAAGTCTTGGCCATAAAAGGAAATTTTCAGGATGTCATAAACAATATGCAAAGCTTGGAATGACTATGCAGCTAGCCAAGGGCTAGAACTGTAAGCATGCAAGATTTCAAAAGCCATGTCATAATTTATTCATTTCCAAACTATTGAGGGAATGTGTTGACATTTTCTTGATAGAAAACATGCATGATGTTATCATTTTTCATTTCATTTTTTTCCTACAGAAGTATTTAGACCACATAACTTTATAAAAACTATTACATTATAGAATTGGTATCAATTTCCAATTAAGTTAATTGTGTAAGGTTAAACTGAGGTATTTCTGTAACAATGCTTGCAGGTGTTTAACATGATATAATGAGTTCACTTATTTTACCTTCAGCTCTTTTAATAATTATGAAAAACCAAATGTGGTGGATGTAATTCTAAAGCCTTGTAACTGCAGCTTGATCAAAGCTGTAGTTACTACATTTTGGAATAACAACAATGTTGTATTAAGTGATCATCAGTCAGGCATTGGGCATCTGGCAGGTGGGCACTTTATCCATTTCTTTGGAGCATAACTCTGTCAACTTATGTCTGATTGACTTGAAACTTTGTACTAATGTTCCTCTCTTGAAAATGGAATGCAGAGCACAAGAACCATAACTAGCATTTTTATCTTTTGATTTATTTCCCTTTGTTGTTTTTCATATTTTGACATTCAGCAGTGTACCAGGTCTGTCTTTTGACATTTTGCTACCTTTGTTGTACCTTATTTTTACCCGGCAGTGTATGAATTATAGGTAAACCATGCTATCTGAATGTTTACAAACATACTTTCGACGAGTTTAATAAAGAGAAATTGGGACCAAGGATTTTTTTGCTGTGACGGTCTTTTCGCTATACTGAAGGATCACAGAAACACAAAACTACTGGAAATTCTACAGTTGCGTGCAATCCTTTGAACTTCATCTGTAAACGTCATGTGTCATAGTGTAAAAGTAACATGCTTTTGAAACCGACTTCATCATGAAGAAACTTAATTTGGAACAACAAAAAGCATGGAATTTCGATAGGGAGTAAAAGGTGTTTTACTTGATTTGTTTCTTTACTGTGTTAGTTTACAGGTGATTACATTTGTAATTAAGTACCGTTATCTCATGCTTGTTAAATTTCAGTTCAGTTCACCCCTACTCATGGCTATACCACATTTTCCCGCGTTTTCGAATACCCCGGTTGGACTATAACCCATTCCTGTTTTACAAAATTTTGGACATGTTGAAATTCAAAGGTTTTGCAGACGAAAATTTAAAGTGGATTTAATTTGAAAAATAACCATTCTGTAGGGTAGAAAATAGTGTGGAAAAAGAAGAAATTGCTTGTCAGAAGCAATTTCTTCTTTTTTCACAATGTTTTCTCAATCATAAAATCACAGGCACATAAAAAGCAGGCATTAGACAGCAAAGGGTTAACCATGATCTAAATGGGTCATTCTACTGTCCAAATTATTGTTCTTGGTCAATATCAAAATTGTTGTTCACATTTGTGCATAAAATGTACCACTGTTCGTATGGGTACTTTCTTTGGGTAAGATATTTTATAGACTCAGCCAAGTAATTGCAATTCCAAGGATCATAAGAGCAAGTGAATCTTGTAGTATAATACGCATCTGAATGCTTGTTCAAAATAGCAGAAAAATATTCAACATCTTTATTGAGTAGATCTTAATATAATTTATGCATGGCTCAAAAACTCATTTCTGTATTTTAACTACCCAGTCCTCTTGTGACTACATATGCATAGGCGTAACTAGGATTTTGAAATCAATACGCACTCAGAAGGCCACCAACAATGAATAAATATGATAAAAGCTATTTGTGGACTGTGACAAAGATGATTCTCCTCCAAAGGCTCCCCTTTTGCAATTACAGCTTGAATAAGCTGTAGTTTCGATGTTATGATCATTCATGTACAACATTTTTCGAAAGAGGATTTATTTCTTATATATACTTGTGTAATGTGCATAATGGTAGTAACGCCTTAGATATGCTTTAGTCAATACTGCCTTCTGTTCAAGATGAAACTTTTTGCCAAACTTTAATGAATTGTTACTATGCCTTGCATGTGTGATCCCAAACAAGGATTACTAAAAATGTTTGTTTGTTTGAATGGGGTTTTATGCCGCTTTCAACAATCTTTTGGCTGGAGCACCTTACAATGGATTCCTGGTATTTCGTACACAAATACTACCATCACATCCTTTCCTAGTCTCCAGCTGCTATACCACAAAGGTCTACGATTTATCCACCCATTGGTTTAAGACATATTGTCTGAAAGGATGAGTGTGGCCTTTGGGAATTGAACCCGTGACCTCGAGATTGGGAGGCCGACGTGCTACCAACTGCGCCATGAAGGCGACTGCTAGGATTACACAAGCAAGGCAGAATAACATTTCTACAGAAAAAGCATTCTGAACACATCTTGGTTTTGATTTTCATTTGAAAATGTTTCCGACAAGGAAAGTGTTCCGCATTTCCGATTTCCAAGATAAATATTTCCATGTATAAAGCGTTTTCATCTCATTCGGAATTCTGATTACCATATTGTTTAGAAACAAGACTTGAGGATCTGATGGACAAACATGTCATTGGGCCAGTCACGTGTAATCCAATTGTGCCAGAATAGATAAAAGCTTTGCTCTCGTAAATCACCAGGGGAATTGAGCTTTTTATGGCTCACATTGAGAGGAGATCAAGCTCTATCTCTCTGCCTAGAGATACATGCCTGGCTTGGGTTTTCTGTTTCTCTTCCATTTTACAATACCGTTGACTGTTCCAAATTCAAAGAAGTTGCAGACAACAATTTTAAGTTAATGGAATGAAATCTTGTAAATTGAAATTTTGTATTTTGGGATAGAAAACATTGTTATTTGAAAAACAAAGATATATACATGTAAGTCACAAAATATTTCCATGATAAGCTAAAATAGCTTAATGAGTGTGGAAAATTGTCCAAATAAATTTATTAAAGGCTACAATTATTACACCTTATTTTATCTACTATTTTACCTTTTGTCTAAGTAATATTGAAATGAGCCTTACTCTTGTCATGCTGAACCATGAATATTTCTGCTCAGACAGGAGGTATAGACATTAAATCAGCCTGCACATATGTGCAGTCTGATCATAGTCTTTACCACCATATTTTCTTAAAAGAACCAGCTTGAATCGCATTTTCAAATACTGACACACAATTATATTGCATTCAGTGCTTTCATCCTTTTGATTTTCAATACAGTTTTACCAAGGTTATCATTCAGCATGTCAAGAGTTAAAAAAGACAACAGCAAAAAATAAAAGCTCCTCATGTCTTGATCAGATAATGAGTAATTGCTGCTGCGGGAATTACATGAATGGGTTGCAGTTTTCATGACCATGGTTATCATTCAGCCATTCGGAACACCACTCGGCCAATCTCATGATCAACCTCGGATGTAGGTAGACGGACTATTTTTAAAAATTACGGAAAAACCTTGGAAAAACTTGATTACATCAGTTAACGTCAGTTAAAAAGGCGTTAGCCCTCGAAACTGTGAGTGAAAACATTCGACATTGCCAACGCTACTTGTTTTAGCCACTGACATGATTTCATCGAATCCTTATATTAATAGCTTTAGATTCTTCAATAACGGCTGAAAAAATCTTAATTTTTGAAAATGATTCGTCATTCTCAAAAATTAAGATTTTTCAGCCGTTATTTACTATAAGAAATGTAAATCTACAGTGCTAGTTTTTCTTAAACTGTTTCCGCCTAACAAAATGCACAATTTTTCACATACCCATCCGCCTTACATACATCTGAGGTCTGTTGCAGTTTACAGAAATGGCCGAGTGATGTTCCGAAGGATCATTCAGCATGACAAGGGTGAAAAAAAGACAACAGCAAAAAATAAAAGCTCGTCATGTCATGATCAGATAATGAGTAATTGCTGCTGTGGGAATTACATGAATGGGTTGCAGTTTTCATGGCCACTGACATAGAATGTTTAATGGATATCGATGGCTCAACATGAAACAATTGTAACTCCCTATATGTTTATAGGGAGTTATAACTGATTCACACTGGTGCATTGATATCTGTTATGTCCATATGAAATGTAGGTACTAGTGAAGGAAAAAAAAACTTATAACTTGACTTGTTATGTTATATTGTCACATTGCAAGTTACCCCAGGCACAACTTTAGTAACTTCAGAGCATATACCATGAAAATTCTAATAGAGCCCCATGTTCTAATGAAACCCCATCCCCTTTTTCGGAGGTTGAAATTGGCCATTTCTGATTTGATTTTACAAAATCTTGAAGCCTCTTACAAAGGCCCATACACACAAAATCAAGGTCACTAAAATGTGCAGATGCACAGGCTAGCCAGAGTATTTGCTTTGTGCATATTTAAAATTGTTGGAAATGTCATGCACAGGCTCATTTTCCTTAAAAAATGAATTAATACACTGTTCTAGGTAGAAAGGGGGTAGAAAAGTGATGAAGACTAAGTTCAGACTACACATTATGTACATGATATTCTTCATCTATACCTAATGTCAAACAGAGTATTTCAGCAGTGTTTATTCTAGGATTTAAAAAATGTTGGAAATTTTAGCACAAAAATTAATGCAATTGAAATGTGGTAATTTATGCTCTTCCGTTATAGGAAAAAGTCCCCCCACAAATCCAGAAAGTATGGGGGATTTTTGTAAAAAGTGGGGGAATCCCCCATCCCCCTGCCTAGAATAAACACTGTTTTAGGCTTGTAATGAATAACACTTGATTCCAATAAATGCGATGCAAGTTCTTCAGTGCAATTTGAACTTCAGTACACAAAGGCCATCTTGTTGTAGTTGGCTCAAAACTATTCTAAAAGCCAACCGGTATATATATAATGGAACCCTTTCTTTCATATATCGATGGCTCAGAGCAAAGCAGTTGTAACTGCCTTAAAATTTAAAGGCAGTAAGAAATGTTTTGCGGCGGCTGTCTTAGTGCAGTTTGTAGCGCATGGAACTGTCAATCTAGATGCCCCAGGTCCGATACCCGATGGCAGTACTCATTCTCTCCATCCATTTGTCTCCCATCAATAGGTTGACAATCGTAGACCTATGTGGGATAGCAACTTGAGGCTAGGAAAGGATGTGATGGTAGTAGTGGTGTGAGAAATACCAGGAATCCATTATAAGTTACTCCAGCCGCTGTGATATAACTGAAAAATTGTTGAAAGGGGCATAAAACCCCATTCAAACAAACAAAGAAACATACATCTTAGTCGTCTAATATACACTCAATTGTGTCAGATTTCTCTTCACAAAATGTTGATGACTTTAACAATGCTTTGAAATGGTTCTTGACATAGTAAATATGACTTCTGGTGTCGTCTGTAATATTTTAATCTGCAAAGTCAAGTGAGTGATCAAAGATTAATGCTATAACTTCACAGGATCAGCAATAAACTATTGCAATTGCCTATATATTTATAGGCACTTACAATTGTTTTAGGCTGACCCCTTGAATAAGACTGACAGGCTATGACAGTTTGTGACTGTCTGGTAATATCTGATCCTGAATTCATTAATTTGACCTTTGGTTTCTATACAATTGTGCTATAATCACTGCTCACAAATGCAAATTCTGGTTTTAGGTACAGTGTTTGTTTATTAAAAAGATATAGTCGCAAAGTTTAAGACAAAATGTGTGGATAACATGTATATTGTGATGGTTTGGAATTTACCAGTGATGAAGTAGGTCTGCAGTTCACCAAGATGAAGTGATTCTTAAGAGAATAATCTAGGTTTTTGTGTCAAAGCTAAGGCATTTTCACCATTATTGTTGATAGCTTGCAAAAACTTAACCATTTGTGACTTCTGCGATACTGTTAAAGTTATTCACTTTAAATTTCCAGGGAGCACAAGAAATCTGCTCATGTTTCACTTTATAATTTACTAATAAAGACAAATTTACAAGTCATTCTACCCTATACAAAACAATGTTGATACTCTATGTAAAAGGTCAATAATGATCTGTATTAATGATAATGATATTGGATCAATATAATCAATAATTATAAAATAATTTCTCTTTGGCATTGATGTATCCATGTAGAAAGTCTGATGGAAGAGGAGTTATATCAATGGCTCAGCTTGAAATAGTTGTAGCTCCCTATATGATTATAGTGGGTTTCAACTGTTTGACGCTGAGCCATCAATATGCAAAATGTAAAATCTTAGAGCATAGCCCGATGATTTTGCTTTGCATATAACTCCTCCCCCCATTAGACTTTATTCATTAACATATCAACGCAAAAATGAAATTATATCCATTATAACATGACCACAATTATGAAATTTAAGTATTATTACCCTTTTTTGGGTGTAAAGTAGTAAAATTACATTTTTCTGAATGTAAAATGAAAAAATAAGTAATTATATTGATGTTGGGAGAGGTTATATTGACGTTCTCAGAAAGCAGAGCATGTCAATTAGCACATGGATTATGTGATGTCAAAAAGATAAACATTCCTACTCAACCCTGGTCATGCTGAATAAAAAATCTTGACAAAATTGAAATATTATCAAAATGATAACAACACTGAATGCACTAAATATGAGTCAGGGGTCATCTTGAAAATTGCATTTTCAAGCTTTTCTGGTTTCAAAAAGGAAAAACAGGTAGTATAGATAAATATCAGTCTGTACATATGTGCAGGCTGATCTGTGTTTATACCTCCTGCAAAAGCAGAAATATTCTAGGTTCAGCATGACAAGGGTTAAGAAGACGTATGACGTCATAATTGGGCAGTGCTCTCTGTCTACACAGTAAAAACACATGACATGAATTGTATTGCGAATAAAGTTCTATGTAATATTCTTACTTCATATATGCATTTAAAGCTATCGTGTTATAATCTTCAGTATTGCCAGCACATTGCCAACAAAATTGTCAATCAAGAGGATTGTCAATATAATTGATTGTGAGTGGGCTAAGTTACTGAAGAAAGATTAACAGACTGAATCAATTTATTATTGTCAATTGATGTTAAAAGAGTCCCTAAATAGAGTGGATGAAATGACTGGGTTATTGATTGTATGCAAATTAAGAGGTCAATACCTGATCAATAAAATTGACAATAATGGTAACCCAAAATTGAACCTTTCTTCAATAACACCCATATAAGCTCCCTCACCATGTTATGTATAGATCCCAATTCACAAAACCTTTTTTGAGTTATAGAGTGTTAAATCATCTGATTATTTATGCATAAGTGCCCCATAAAAAACAGTAAATTTTTACATGCATTTACACTGAAGCTTTTAAATGGTTTTTAATCAATCAGGCAATCTTTATTGCAATAATTGAATCATCATGCACCTGTCACGTAATCAATTATGTAAATTTTACTGGTTTATTTCTATTTTACTCTTATCAATACAAAAATGGTTTAAATCTAACAACGTGGTTAAATTGATCAGGATTTCTAACAATATTTCAATGATTTTTCAATTTTGATATCATTTTTCCATCTTAATGTAAAATGTGTGAAAGGAACATATTTCTTTCACAAATTAATTCTGTGAGATTCTTAACCCTTGTCATGCTGAACCTGGAATATTCCTGCTTTGGCAGGAGCTATAGACGTCCATCATCCTGCACATATGTGCAGTCTGATGATAGTCTACACCACCTGTTTCTCACTTTCAAACTAGAATTATCAATAGATTTAGTTTTTTCAAATAAAAATTGACTAACAGTTGGTACTTTCAGTGCTTTTTGCCCTTTGATTTAGATGAAAATTTTTATCCAAATTTTATTCAGCATGACAAGGGTTAAGCATCATAAATTCTACTTTGATGGAGCTGTAGTTGCAAGATTTTAGAGTGATATTGAAGAAATTCTGCTTTTTTCAGAAACAAAATTCTAAGAACATTTTCCCCACTTTAAACAAGGGAGGCAATTATGAAAACAATAGTCCAATTTTATCTCAGTTTATCTTTCTTGAATTTTTTATCACTGAAAGAAAATGAAAAAGAAAAATAAAAAAATCATATTTGATATTACAAAAACTTTTATTGACTACTTAATGTTTAAAACATTGTTTGGAAGTTGATCTAAATTGACTTGAATTCACTGTAAAGCGTTTGCATAAATATGCATAAAATTTTGTGTAAGCAGGGGAATTCTATTATACTACCATGGTAACAAACCATAGGGGGCTGATAAGAATCTTCTTATTGTAATCTTGAAAGTCTGAGAGCTGCAAATTAACCTGTTCCAGCATATAAAATATTAGACTGATCCAAATTGAAAGAAGCTGCAGACGATAATTCTAAGTTGATAAAAAGAATATTTTAAAGGTCACTCATGAATCCCATGAAGAAAATTTTGTGAGAAATGAAGAAGATGGTTGTAACAAGGTTAAGTATTTATTCTGGATATTTGTGGGGGGTCAGTGCAAAACTATTCAACACTTTCCTTTTTTACAAAATTTTGGACCTGTCCAAATTCAAAGGTTTTGCAGACGAAAATTAAAAGTGGATTTAATTTGAAAAATAACCATTCAGTAGGGTAGAAAATAGTGTGGAAAAAGAAGAAATTGCTTGTCAGAAGCAATTTCTTCTTTTTTCACAATGTTTTCTCAATCAGAACCCCAAACAAATATTTCAGGTGAAATTCCTATAAAAAAACATTCAGCACTGTACCTGTACAGTTGCAACATATACAGGTTTTAACCACAAAAATGTGGCTGCTCATGTTATACAGCCACAATATGACATAAAACTGATCATCCTTCAAAATTTAAGTAACCTCTTCTCATTTCTAATTTCAAAGATCTAGGATATTTTACTAAGGTAAGAAAATGAGCTTAATTGATTACCTAATGGCTCATTGTTGGACTGATTCAAATTCAACGATGTTACTGACAAAAATTTTAGAAAAAATCGAATTTTGGATACCTCAGTCTTTCTAGAAATTTATATCCATTACCTAATCAATACCTGTAAATATTAAATCAGTTATTACATGATCAATATCATGGTTTATTAAAGATATTTGTTGGTCATTTAATAAAATTGGTCGCTTAATAGAGATGTTTGCTTAAGCAATATCAACTGTATATTGAAATTACTATCATAATCACCCATTTGATCTATGAGATTGGCAATGTAGGAATTCACCCCCAAAAACTATGTTATGAGGTGAGTGGGTGGGTTATTTGTGAGTCAGCTTGTAGGTCAGTCCATCCTTTTGTCCATCAGTCTGTAGCTTTTTGTATCCACTCTATTTCTCAGAAACTAATGGTTAGATTTCTTTCAAACTTCACAAATGTGATTAGTATCAAGCAGAGATGTGCAAGTGCTTATGATCCATCGACCTTGTACATAGTTATGGCCCTTTGATTGAAAATGGCTTTTCATTATTGACAAGCAATTATAGGGGTAATTAGTCCTCTTTGCGACAGTCTAGTTGCGAATATTTTTTTTTATCATATAAGGACTGCCCTATGCTTTTTGATATTATAAGACTGGTTCTGTGTATTTCAGAATGGAACTAGAGGATGATTACAGAACAACCAATCAAGATATAGAACCAGACAGCGACGTAGACGATGTCGATTGTGAATCACAGCTCAGTCAGTGGCTCGGGGAGTTGGAAAATTATGCTAAAGTAAGTTTTCAATGATTATCCTATCTAACTAAAAACAAAATGACAAAATGTGAAGATTTTGATTGTGAATCGCAACTTTGGGAATGAACGATTAAAATTTTCATGACTCATATGAGCTTTATTGAAGATATACCCAAGTACAATCACATATCCTTTTTCTGACATTTGATAGACATCCACCAATTAGTTGATAATGGTATTAAGCTATGAGGGATTTGCAGCCGGAGGCTCATAGAATACAGTAGTTTTAACCCTTGTCATGCTGAACCCGGAATATTCCTGTATTAGAAGAATCTATAGACAAACATCAGTCTGCACATATGTGCAGTCTGATGTTTGTCAATACCACCTGTTTTTCCTTTTTTTATGCCCCCGATAGGGAGGCATAATAAATTTGACTTGTCCGTCCGTCCGTCCGTCCGTCCGTCTGTCCGTCCGTCTGTCCGTCCGTCCGTCCGTCATTCCGTCCAAAAACTTTAACATTGGCCATAACTTCTAAATCAAAGCGGTGTCGGGGGCATTGTCATCTTACAGTGACAGCTCTTGTTTTGAAACCAGGCAAGCTTAAAAGTTAATCCCCAAAATGAGTACTGACTCCCAATAAGTGCATCCAGTGCTTTGAGCACTTTGATTTGGTTTTAACTTTGACAAGATTTTATATTCAGCATGACAAGGGTTAAATACTCAGGTGTGAGAAATACCAGGATTTTGTGGTTTGGTGCTCCAGCTTCTGCAATATGACTTATTATTATTGAAAGTGTTGAAAGTTACATTAACCTAAATTGAACAAACAAATTCATTGATAATACATGCATTTATTGCTAATTATAGATATCTAATATTTATGGTAATGTGACAAAAGGTCTGTGTCCCCTTTAAATTAGAAACCTTAATAAATTATCAATGAATTAATATCACCAAAGGACTTTATAATGTTTTGGGTCATTTAATTTAAACTTTTGCTTTTATATCTTTAATGAGTTGGAAATGTAATGCTTAAATCTTCCTTTGGATATGAGAATAAAAATGTCCATGACTTTTTGTAACCAAAAATAGATTTCCAGTTATTAGCTCACCTGAGCACGAAGTGCTCAAGGGAGCTATTGTGATCGATCGTTGTCCGGCGTCCGTCTGTCCATCTGTCCGTCTGTCCGTCACGGCGTCAACTTTTTCTTTAAACAACATCTCCTCCTAAACTAATGGGTCAAAATCAACCAAACTTGGCAGAAATATTCCTTGGGTGGTCCCTTATGAAAATTGCTCAAATGGAAAGGATCCGTGCCATATCACAGGAAAAGGGGCCTTAATGACAAATTTCTTGTTTTCACTCTAGAAGCCACAAATACGGTCCAATCTTCTTGAAACTTGGTCAGAATGTTTGTTTGGTCATGAGGATGAAGTCTATTGAAAATGGGAAGGATCCGTGCCATTCCACAGAAAAAGCCGCCTTAATGACAATTTTGTCAACAATATCTTTAAACGACATCTCCTCCTAAACTTATGGGTTAAAATCAACCAAACTTGGCAGAAATATTCCTTGGGTAGTCCCTTATGAAAATTGCTCAACTGGAAAGGATCCGTGCCATATCACGGGAAAAGGGGCCTTAATGACAAATTTATTGTTTTCACTCTAGAAGCCACAAATACGGTTCAATCTTCTTGAAACTTGGTCAGAATGTTTGTTAGGTCATGAGGATGAAGTCTATTGAAAATGGGAAGGATCGGTGCCATTTCACAGAAAAAGCCGCCTTAATGACAATTTTGTCAACAATATCTTTAAATGACATCTCCTCCAAAACTTATGGGTTAAAATCAACCAAACTTGGCAGAAATATTCCTTGGGTGGTCCCTTATGAAAATTGCTCAAATGGAAAGGATCTGTGCCATATCACGGGAAAAGGGGCCTTAATGACAAATTTCTTGTTTTCACTCTAGAAGCCACAAATACAGTCCAATCTTCATGAAACTTGGTCAGAATGTTTGTTAGGTCATGAGAATGAAGTCTATTGAAATTGAGAAGGATCGGTGCCATTTCACAGAAAAAGCCGCTTAAATGACAATTTTGTCAACAATATCTTTAAACAACATCTCCTCCTAAACTTATGGGTTAAAATCAACCAAACGTGGCAGAAATATTCCTTGGGTGGTCCATTATGAAATTGCTCAAATGGAAAGGATCCATGCCATATCATGGGAAAAGGGGCCTTAATGACAAATTTCTTGTTTACACTCTAGAAGCCACAAATATGGTCCAATCTTGATGAAACTTGGTCAGAATATTTGTAAGGTCATGAGGAGGAAGTCTATTGAAAATGGGAAGGATCCGTGCGATATCAAGGAAAAAGGCGCCTTAATGACAATTTTGTCAACAATATCTTTAAATGACATCTTCTCCTAAACTTATGGGTCAAAATCAACCAGTCTTGGCAGAAATATTCCTTGGGTTGTCCCTTATGAAAATTGCTCAAATGGAAAGGATCTGTGCCATATCACGGGAAAAGGGGCCTTAATGACAAATTTCTTGTTTAGACTCTAGAAGCCACAAATACAGTCCAATCTTCTTGAAACTTGGTCAGAATATTTGTAAGGTCATGAGGAAAAAGTCTATCGAAAATGGGAAGGATCGGTGCCATATCACAGGAAAAGGCATCTTAATGACAATTTTTTTTGTTTACTCTCTAGAAGCCACAAATATGGTCCAATCATCATGAAACTTTGTCAGAATGTCTGTTATGTCATGAGGATGAACTCATTTGAAAATGGGAAGTATACGTGCCATATCACGGGAAAAGGGGCCTTAATGATAATTTTCTTGTAAGAGCTCCAAACGCCACAAATATAGTCCAATCTTCATGAAACTTGATCAAAATGTTTGCCAGGTCACAAGAATGAACTCTGTTGAAAATGGGAAGGTTCATGCCATATCATAGGAAATGGAGTCTTAATGATAATTTACTTGAAATATCAGGTGAGCGATTTAGGGCCCTCAGGGTCCTCTTGTTTCAGTGAGGGAACTATATGTTTTTTTGAAAATCTTTTTTTTTAACAAAACTAGTAACCAAGGCAACCGAAATATTCTCACAGACTGAAATAATTCTGGCCCCCAGCCTAGAATCTTTTATTCAATAATCAAAATCGTGAGACGGGAGACTTGGGAACCAGATTTATAGATTATTGTGTGTTTTGCTGGAATATTTTTGGTGATAATGAGGTCACGAGACTGAATAAGAAGAAAACTCCCAAAATGTCTTCTATTGTTATTTCTCACCCTTTTATTTCTATTTTCTTTGTCATTCTGTCATTCACATTTTTTACATTGATTTGGCAAATATAAATTTGATCTTTTTATTAAACTCTCAGTTAAGGTCAAATTTTTTGTTTTCTAAGATATTTAAGAAACGTGTCAATTTCACTTTAGTCAAAACTGGCCCTGCAGTCAGGATGACAAAAGAACGAAAACTATTTGGCAATTATAACCCGCTTTGCATGTGCTCTTGTGTGCAAAGCAAGGTATAATTGGTAAACAGTTTGTACCGTTTTGTCATCCTGAACACAGGCCTGATAAGCTCAAAGAGTAACATGCTGGGCTCTCAAACCTGGGGTTGTTAGTTCAATCCTAAACAAAAAGGTGGACACCATGGCCCCAACCAGACACCATTGGTTATGATGGGTTATGATATGATATGTCCCATCTTATGACAGATTGATGTATAAAAAAGGGCTAAAATCATATGGATTTCTCTTTCAATAATGAATTAGATAATTAATAATTTTTGACTAATTCAACAATAATACTAGATATCACAAAATGATGCTGACAATGATGCAAAGGAAATACCCTTAACATCATTCATTTCATTAAAATCCATTCTAAATCACTCACTGAGCGCTCAATTCATCCATTCATTCCAAACACTCACTCGAACCAATTAAAAATGCTCCAAAATCAAGATAAGATAAGATAAACAACTACATAAAATTTAAATATAGCTAGAAAACATGGTGGTTTCTCTGACATAATTGAAATTAAATGTGTCTGATTAGGTTTTGATGAAAAAGGAAGCTATTTATAGAATGTGCATACATGTTTTATTAAAGGAAGATAATAAATATCACTAATTTTGAACAAAATTGGTGATATTGTATTATCTTCCTTTAATTATGTCCCGCCTTTCTATGAACTTGAATAGTCTCTGTCCATCATTCCGTCATTTCATCATTCCATGTCCAGAGCATATCTCCTGAAGTATAAAAGCTATCAACTTTATAGGTGGATAGATCTCATGGAGGAGAAGAGCAGTACAAAAGAACTGCAAGTCTTGCTTGAATTGTTTTGGAGTTATTGTCCTTTGTCATATTAGGCTTCCGTTTACTTATAATCAAGCTTCGATGGCGGGGGATAGCCACGTCCAACATAGCTCTTGTTTCATTCAAAACTCACTCCTCTCACTTGTTCAATTTCATTTCAAAATCATTTCAAAATTATTCACGTTGTCAATTTTCACAGCTGTACCAATACCAATAGGTGTCTTTGAAAATAGCAAAGTTTATTGTAAGAAATGTGAAATGCTAGGTATAAAATGGAACTTTAATTTTGTGATGTCTATGAGAGATGTAGTGAGAGAAATTTCCTATATTAGGACATATTGTTAACGCTGGTTTCCTCCATGTTGACGTTCAATGTTTTTAGCGGCTCTATGCTGGAAACCAGTGAAAATTGGTGTTATTACTGTTATAGGATAGGATTGGGAAAAAATCTGTCATCTCGACATTTCTGACAGCATTTTTGTCAAGAAATCGTTATTCTGGTGATTGTAAGATGATAGGATTTAATTCTTTATGTTGAGATTGGAAGGATTTTTTGAGGTGTTAGTGAAATATAAAGCTTCAAAGGGTAAGCGAAATGTTGTAACTATAGCTTTATTCAAGCTGCGGACATGCCTTTGTGTACATCTTTAAACAGTAAGTTCATTTCGGATCAAAATTATTTAGGTTTCTCTAGTTGCAATGTTCTTTAACCTGTGTCATGCACTATTTCACTTGTTTCCATAGAAAAGCTTAGGAATTAAAACATTGTGAAATAATGAAGAAATTGCCTTTAAGAAGCAATTTCTTCTATTTTCCACAATGTTTGTTACCAAGAAACACAGATTAAAAAAAATTGCATGAACTTTACATTGTTGTCCTTAAAAAGAATCTTCACCTTAGATTATGGACTTGTTAAAGATTTTGATGTTTAGTAATGGGTTCAATCCAGATGCAAAACATGCACTTTTAGCACTAAATATATCAGCATGAAATTGACGTTAAATTGATATAGGAATTGAATATAGATTAATTCTCTGACTGGATGAAGTGATTTCAATTACTTTTAGCAAGGTGATTATACGCTCATTGTGCATTTGTTCATTTAATCGTGAAATCATACACTAAAATGCTTTTCATTTGAACTGCTTTGGTTCAATGACGTATTTAATGTCTTTATTCTGTTGCATACTATTTATAGGTTTGATGATTTGAAAGAAGAGAGGAATTGTCATATTCCTTAAGTGCAGTAATTGATGTTTTCATGGCGTAAGCATTTATCCCTTCTCATTCTGTTCATGGTATATTCAAACTGTCAATCTAGAGGTCCCGAGTTCGATCCCCGACAGCAGAACTCATCCTTTCCGACTATTTGTCTACCACCAATTGGTTGATAATGGTAGACCTATGTGAGATCACATCCTTTCCTAGCCTCCATGGCTGTTATCTCACATAGGTCTACAATTATTATCAACCCATTAATGAGGGACAAATAGTCGGAAAGAATGAGTGTGACTCCTGGGTATTGAACCCAGGACCTCTAGATTGTCACCTCGATGCGCTACCATTACTGGGCTATGATGGCGACTGTGAAAAAAAAGGGGAAAAAAGTTGATTTTTTAGAATTAAGTTAAATACAGCTGGATAAGGATTAGGCCTTTTCCAACAATTTTTGTTTTTAAGATAAAGCATTCGGTAGAGAGAGAGATTTTCAAGCCGCTTAATAAGAATCTTTAGATCTCAATGGGGAAATGAAAATGGTTTTGTATTGGTTTAAAACAAGTAGTCGTGATGACATCAAATCTTTTCACTAGAATTATCGAAAAAAAGTTCATTATGACATTTTAAAAATCTTATTACATGGGATTTTTCATCTTGCTTTAACAAATGCACCTCTGGATACACTTTCTTAAATGTTAACCCTTGTCATGCTAAACCTGGAATATTCCTGCTTTGGCAAATAAAAATTGACCTACAGTTCATACTTTCAGTGCTTTTTGTCCTTTGATTTTGATGAAAATTTTTAGCCAAAATTTATTCAGCATGACAAGGGTTAACCTAAGGTTTGCATTACAACACAGAGCCTTTGTAGAGTGATAAAACATTAGGTTTTGGTTTTGACATTTTGAATTCTCATATTGATTCCTACTTTCACAAGTCTAATTGTGAAATGCGAGTAAAATTGAAGGTTCTAGAATGCATTAAATTGTGTTTTATCCAATTTCAGACACTTTAATTAGTTCTATAAATCACAATTTGTAGCAGAAAATGTCTTCCTATATTTAGACAAATCAGATCCTTGTAAATGAGAGGAACAGAATGAATGTGACAGGCATATTTGTTTGTGGTCTGTTAGCTATTGTGCAAGCCCAGTCTAGGGGGAAACCTCAGAGGTGTGCAACCGCTTTGAATTTCAGAAAAATATGGCTATCAAGTCAGAAAATCTTTGATACTGAAATCGAGGACTTCTTTCAAAATTTGACACTTACATCTACCTTATTACACAAAAAAACTATGTAGGCTACTAGTCTTCATTTCTTAAGAGAATTACCATTCTTTTAAGATCATTTTCAGAAGACTCATGCCCTTGGAGCCACTCAGGCAGGCCCTCAAGTGCCTCTAGTTATATATACCTATGTATGGGATGGGGGTAATTTGGAGCCATCTTGTCGGTCGGTCAGTCTCTCAGTCAGTCTGTCTGTCTCAAAAGCTTAATTTTTTTCGTGTCCATTTCATTTCTCAACAACTAATTGAAGGATTTCATTCAAACTTCACAGATATGATTAGTACCAAACAGAGATGTGCATGTCATATTTTGATTATGGTCCATTGACTTATGGCAAAATTATGGCCCTTTGATGAAAATGTCAGTTCTAGCTTCAACCCTTAGATGTAGAATAATTGTTATGGATAAGTGCTGTTGGGTGGGTGGGTGGGGGGGTATATTTGAATACTCTGTGACAAGTCTAGTATATTGTTAATTGGTCTTGAAATTTTTACCTATAAAGTTTATTATCAAAACTCCCACTCTAACTTTATATCGATTTTAGAATCAGAAAATGTATGAAATTTAAAAAGGGGGACTTAATGTCTTTTTCTGAAAGTTTTTTTTTTAAAAAAAAAACAATCACAAATTTTTGCAACACTGATTTTTTTTTTAAACTGTCAATTTTTTATGCAATATATATTTTTGTTATCACTCAATTGTAATACACAATTTATAAATATATGTATAAGAAGATTACATTAATGGGGAAAAAAATGTACTGATTTTTTTTTATAACCCATACATGTTCAATGAAATTGTCAATCCACTAGATTGGCAATATTATTGACCATGTAGTGGCAGTATTGACAATCAGTTCAATATTGCTTTACAAAATATTGACCCTCTATAGGCTGCTTAAGCTTTGTTTCAATTTCAGTTATTGTTTATTGATGTAAATTAATCCAGAAGTTGGTGATTAACAGATTGATTATTCTTGTTGATAATGATCTGGACAAATGATGGACTATGTTCCAGGTAGATACCATCATAACCAAACAATCTAGTTAGTCTTCAGGTGGAATACATTGTAGATAATCAGAAATTAATGTTCTGCCATGTTGCATTAATGTTTTGAAATAGTTCCTGTTTGATCAGCTGTTAAAACATTGGAATAGCCGATTTGGAAGTTAGGAATTGGCCTTCATCAACAAGCAAAGAATTCCACGATAGGGATGTCTGTGGTCAAGAGGTAGAGTGTAAGCCTCTATAGACCAAGAATCCCAAGTTACTTTCCCTTAGATCGGCTATCTATCCTGCTTCGTTCATTGACCAAAACATTCAGCTCGAGCACTGGTGAAATTTCATGGAAGCAGAATAGAGAGGAATTACTCTAAGTTGTAGTACCCGGTAACTTGTTTTTTAATCGATGTATAATAAAAAGGTTCAAGCCAACTTATCTAGCTGCCAGACTCCTTTAGTATTAAGGGAATTAAATCAAAAAATCAATGTACTCCCTTGTTTCCAGTAAAAATTATGTTTTGTTCTTGCACTATTCACAGACAATAAAAGACTTCTATAAAAAAGGCATCTATGACAAAATCTAAATACTCTGAATTAAAACTCCCAACAAAAACGACATGAGCCATTCTTAAAAAGTCCTTTACTTAAAGCTGTCAATTCAGAATTCAAGGGACACAAATCTTGTGTAATTTCTAGCCATATTCTTTTATAAATCTTGATGATATTGGATAACAGAAGTGTGTAAGATTATAGGAGAAAGTTGTTTCATGTTAAGTGAAATGATAACAAATGAAGATAAGTGAGGCGACTGATTGATGAACTGCCAAATCACCTGCAATCACTATCTCGCTAGATATTTGTGGAATGAAAACTTAGAACCACAAACCCTTTGATAACATTAATGCTACCTTGGAAAATATACTGATGTTTTGAAACTTCAAACCACTGATTTCATTTCTTTGTCCTTCACTAGAACATTAATTTAATTATCAAATCGTTAGTTGTACTTGGTACATGGGTCATTTCTTCTTCTTAAGTGTTAATTATAAGCAGCATTTTGATATTGTAGCTAAAATGAGAACAAGATTAGGGGCCAGGGGACTGGCTTGGAAAATGGGAGATTTTTGTGTAGGAAATCCAGACTTTTTTATGTCATTTTAGAGTATTTAGGGGAGGAGGACCCCCTTGTGCTTTGTCCCCAGTTCCTGTGGGCTTGCAGCATTATTATTCTTTCTCACAATGAATTTATACAAACAAGTTTTTTCTCAGCCTTTGTTCAAATTATTTGAAAAGTGAATTTTGTTTTCTTTTGCTAAAATATTATCTACAACAGCAGAAAGTAACTACTTTTTGATGTACCCATTTTCACCGTGGTTCAAGTTTATGCTTGCGTTGAGGTAGGCCTTGGCTTAACAAACTTTAACATTGGCCATATCTCTTGTTATTGAGTGTTCACCATCACAAGAACTATTCAGACTATCAAAAGGGTAACTCTGAAAGCATTTTTGTAAGAGTTATGCCCCTTTTTTGCCTTAGAATTTTGGCATTAAGTAAAACCTGCAGCCAAGTGTTGATAGGCAGTGATCTTTTTCAATGTCAACATCAATCATAAAAAAAAAAAAATTGTCAAAATACTGTTAAGTACATTGTGAAATTGACTTTCATCTCAATCAAAACCATTCTAAATTGTTCACTTAGAGCTCCATTAATATTTTTAACACTCACTCAAACCATTCAAAATGCTAAAAAATCGCTAAAGTGATAAGATTAATGACTACATTCAGAACAAATATAGTTAGAGAAAAATGACAATTTCACTGACATAATTGGAATTAAAAGTGTCTGATTGTTCCTTGAAGAGATAGGAAGCCATTTATAAAACTTATTTGCATATTTTATTAAAGGGAGGTAATAAATTTTGCTATTGAATTTAACTCCCTTGAATTTCACTCAAAACTCACTCATTCTTCTCATTCAATTGCATTCCAAAATCAATCCAATATCATTAATCCCCCTTGTCAATTTTAAGATATTGTTAACCCTTGTCGAGCTGAATAAAAACCTTTCCATAATTGCATTGAAACTAAAGTGCTGAAAGAACTGAATGCGCTTAATGTGAGTCAGTATTTATTCTGAAAAATTTATTTATAAACTTTTTTAAATGAAAAATCATGTAGTGTTGACTAAGATCAGACTGCACATATGTGCAGGCTGATTGTTGTCTATGCCTCCTGCCAAAGCTGGAGTATTATGGGTTCAGCATGAGAAGTTTAAAACTAATACAATGGAAAATTGTTGAATTGATTGAATGGAGTTTAATGACGCTTTCAACATCTTTTTAGTTATGTCGCAGCGGCTAGAGCACCTAACAATGGTTTCCTGGTATTTCTTTCACAAGTACCACCATCAAATCCTTTCCTAGCCTCCAGCTGCAATCTCACATAGGTTTACGACAAAGGAAAATAAAAAGCGGATTGGTTAAGGGTTGTTGATGCTATCATGAATTGCTATACCTGTACAAAACTGCCTAAACATTTCTCAGTAACATGTTTCAAGGCTAAATGTATATTTATTCATTGGATATATTTATTTATATGGGATGCGGAGTGGAATTTGATGTGCATATATTGTTGTTTAATTCTTAAACCTTGTAACTACAGCTAAAAGCTGAAGTAACAAAGGTTTTGGAATTAAAGCGGTAATGTATTACAAATGTGGATTGCCATTCACAAACAAATTTATAATTTGAATTATGGCATTTTTTTGAAAAATGATATTTTTTTCCTAGTTCTTTTAATGTTAAGTGATGTGAGAGATATAACTAGTTTTCACATTTTAAATTCAGTTGGTGATGGAATTAAAGTTTTTGGGATAATAGTTCTACTGTATAACGGATATGGATAACTGTGATTTTGTGGCTCTAATTGTGCTTAGGATGGATCATTATTCTTAAAGGCTTATTAAAACGGATGAAATGAATTAATTTTTCTTTGAGCTACATCGAAGGGAATGCTTTTGAATTAAAATGGAAGATATGGTAATTATTTTGATTTATTTGTTTCATGGAGTTTAATGCCACTCTCAGAAGTATTTCAGCATTATTGTGCTGGCTGCTGAACCTACCCATGGCTTCAATCAAGGGGTCAAGGGTTTGATCCTTGGCTCTGCAAAATTTCATCTGACATCAGACAAAAGTCATTGTGATATTTGTTATTTGTCTCAAACCAATTAACAACATTTGAACTTGGAAGTTGTTGAGCCGTATGCTCAAGTGGAATAAGCAGCTTGTTGCTTAGGATAAATTGTGGTTGTATTTAATGGTGATTGAGAATGATAGGAATCCCTGGGTAGGTGCACATAAGTTGACATGTTAAAACTGCAGTATTGATGAAAGAAGCATCAAATCCAAAATTAATAAATTGAATGGAATGATAGTAAACCCTGGGAAGACGCACAAGTTGATTTGATATAATTGCAGTATAGTGTTGAAAGTAGCATCAAACTCCATACCCAAATTCGAGAGGTCAGTGTAAAACTATGGTAAGTGCCTTTAACCCTTTGCTGTTTAATCCCTGCTTTTTACATGCCTGTGATTTAATGGTTGAGAAAACATTGTGAAAAAAGAAGAAATTGCTTCTGACAAGCAATTTCTTCTTTTTCCACACTATTTTCTACCCTACTGGATGGTTATTTTTTAAAGTAAATCCACTTTAAATTTTCGTCTGCAAAACCTTTGAATTTGGACAGATTCAAAGTTTTGTAAAACAGGAAAGTGTTAAATATAAAGGCACTTAGAATAGTTATGCACCGACCCCTTGTACTACAATGTCAGAACAGTTACTATAGATACTGAGTATTTATCTAATGTCCATATCAAGTTGATTGGCAGGAAATCTTCATCTTTAATCTCTTTGCTAATAACATTCAACTTGAGTTATGAATCTCCACTGCTTCAAGCTGACCAGATTAGATTAGCCATTTCCGTTCCAGACCGTTCCTCTTGCTTTTGAGAGGGTCATTTGTTTTCATCTGTATATAGAGATGGAGTAAAAAAATCAATGATTTTTCGACATGGTAAGGTGGACCTCATACCGTTAAAGCTTTAAGAGAGCCCCAGAGGTTTATTAGAATCATCGTTTTTCCACTAGAAAAGGATAGGCTTTTATTAGAAGCACACTGCATACTAGTTGTAACTGCCTCTAAAAATAGAGGCAGTTACAACTGATTCATGCTGAGCCTTCCATATTTGTGAAGACAGTGAAAAAGGCCAAAAATAAAATAATCCGAAAAATATTAACATGTAATAGGGGTATAGGAAGGTGAATAAAACCTGTTAAATTTTTAGTGCCTTTATTGCAGGTTTCAAGATTTTGTAAAATCACATAAAAAATGGTCGATTTTAACCCCATGATAAGGGGGATACGTTTTTATTAGAACATGGGGCTCTATTAGAATATGTATGGTATCAGGTCATTGCATTTTAGTGTATGGTGAAAGCAGCTTTTGTGGATTGATGTGGAAATTAAATTTCTTTATAATTACTATATTTTGCTCTATTGAAACTTCCACTTGAGCACCACTCACAGACAGGTCTATTATGTAGATTTTGAAGATCAGTCTGCTCTTTATGCAGCATGATCTCAGTCTTGATTGAGCCTGTGCTTGACATTTCCAACAATTTGACATGTGTGTAAGGTGTAAACATTTAACAGCCTAGAAAGCTACACAGTGCAATTAGAAGATACAAGTCTGACTGTCTGAAAACAATTTAAGATCTTATTTATCTACAAAACCAAAATTGAAGACTCTTGCCAGGCTGAGCAGATGCACAGACTGACAAGAGCTTGCTTTGCACACATTTGAAATTGTCAGAAATTGTTAACAGCCTCAAGTTAAAGTATTCTTTTCTTGAGTTATCAATTAATTTTAACATTTATTTTCAAATTAAAATTCAAACAACAATTAGGCTTTCCAGTACTTTGATTTTACTTCAACTTGGTAATTTTTTTCTGGTTAATTTACCGAGATGAAAATTAGTTTGTCTATTTACAAACCTGATAGCTGGCTCTTGATTCTGTTATTTTAATTTGGTTTGATGAAACATACTGGAAAAATAAATTTACCCAAAATCTGGATTACATCAAAACTTCTAGGCTACAGGTAATAATTTGATACCACAGACTATTTTCTGGCATGAATCAAAAATAACTTTAGGGCAGTTGGTTAAGAGAAAAACTTATTTGTAAGTGCCTTTATTTTGATAGGAGGCTGATAGCTCAGATAGGATTCTGTGGATAGGTGCACATACATACAATGCATCAAAGCCCATACAATAAAAAAAATATAGAAAATTTGATCCCTTTATTTGAGCTGTCAGAAATGCACTTAACAGTAAATCTCTAGGTGACAAAAGATCTGGAATGATAATAATAAGAGAAACCAGCATCATATTCTTTTTATTTGTAAAGTTTATGTATTTCTTGGCACTGCATCAATAAGCTTGGATAATTATTTGCTTAACCCTTTGCTGTTTAATCCCTGCTTTTTACGTGCCTCTGATTTTATGATTGAGAAAACATTGTGAAAAAAGAAGAAATTGCTTCTGACAAGCAATTTCTTCTTTTTCCACACTATTATCTACCCTACAGAATGGTTATTTTTCAAATTAAATCCACTAAAAATTTTTGTCTGCAAGACCTTTGAATTTGGACAGGTCCAAAATTTTGTAAAACAGGAAAGTGTGAACTGTTTATTGTCTGTCCGTCTGAAAATCTTATTAACAACAACAACCAAAAAAAGTCCAGATAGCTTGCTCATTTTTTGTCATGATGAAAGATCTAGTGAATTTGCATCTGCAGATACCAAGGTCAAGGTCATCTGACAAGGAGGATTGTTAGACATAATTGACCTTGATTACTCACTCAAACTTGTGCGCGTATAACAGGCATATCTTTTGACAATTTGGAACCTTGTTTATTTCATTCTATCAAATTCAGCAGTTAAATTTGTGTTTCCACATGGTGGTATCAAATTTCATGATTCATTAAGTTAGCGGATCCATAGTATTTCCTATTTCCGCAACGTTTTGGAAGTAGTGAACAGTGTAAGTTGAGGTTCAATGATTTAATTAGGAAACCTCGGTCAACATTGTCAAAGATCTTAACCCTTGTCATGCTGAACCTGGAATATTCCTGCTTTGGCAGGAGCTTTATACGAACATCAGCCTGCATATATGTGCAGTCTGATGTTAGTCTACACCACCTGTTTCTCACTTCTAACCAGAATTGTCAATAGATTTAGTTTTTCAAATACAAATCGACCTACAGCTGGTACTTTCAGTGCTTTTTGCCCTTTGATTTTGATGAAAATTTTTAGCCAATATTTATTCAGCATGACATGGGTTAAGTTCCAAAAAGTTGCAGGACTATCATTGTTCCAACACCTTCAAGACTAGATATTAATGAGGACATAAAATTCAGGTAACCTTTTAACCCTTTGCTGTTTAATCCCTGCTTTTTACGTGCCTCTGATTTTATGATTGAGAAAACATTGTGAAAAAAGAAGAAATTGCTTCTGACAAGCAATTTCTTCTTTTTCCACACTATTTTCTACCCTACAGAATGGTTATTTTTCAAATTAATCCACTTTAAATTTTTGTCTGCAAAATCTTTGCATTTGGACCGGTCCAAAATTTTGTAAAACAGGAAAGTGTTAATATACAACACCATGGTGAAGATGTCCTGTAAACCAAAACAAAGGGCCTGATTAGGGTCTGATTTATCCATTGAATTATCATCCCATTATCTACTTTCTTTGTTTATATGGAACTCTCTCACCTACTGTTGCCATGGTGACAGTTATACAATCATTCACTTAGAACTGATTCATGAATGAATCACATAGGTCATGATTATTTTTACCTGGTTAGCGAAGGTGATGACAACGACTACAGCTTCGGGTATTTTGAGAGATTTTGAAAGAATCAACAAGTCTGTCTGTTAAAACCCTATGTTGTGGGTACTCATTTGAATCGTCTGCATACGTCTTATGCAGACGATTCAAATGAGTACCCACAACATCGATTTTTTGTCTAGAAATGACAAATTTACATTGTAGCTGTCCTCTTTACCTACAGCCTTTGTTAGAATTATTTTTCCAACAAAATTTTCAAGAGCTCCAGTCTCAAATTTTGAAAGGACTGTTGAAGAACTGTGTACGAATAAAAATAACATGATGTGGTGGGTACCTTTCAAGTGGTTTGACATGAAAATAAAAACTCTTAGAATTGATTGGAATACTCTTTACCATTTTCTAAAATTTTAAATTTTGTTGTGAAGAAAAATTATTTAATTGTTACATGGGATAGTGCAAGGATACATGATGAAATTACTGCTGAGATCCGGCATATTAGTTCTTCAATATGCTCAATGTATTTGCAACAACACTCAGAGCCTCAGCTTAACCCTTTCCTGTTTTACAAAATTTTGGACCTGTCCAAATTCAAAGGCTTTGCAGACGAAAAATTAAAAGTGGATTTAATTTGAGAAATAACCATTCAGTAGGGTAGAAAAAAGTGTGGAAAAAGAAGAAATTGCTTGTCAGAAGCAATTTCTTCTTCTTCACAATTTTTTCTCAATCATAAAATCACAGGCTCGAAAAAAGCAGGGATTAAACAGCAAAGGGCTAACAGCTCATCCAAAGGACAAATAGTTTGCTAGTGTACCAGCTGGAGAATTAAACCCATAATATTGAACTTCAGATGATTTGATATGGTGCTCTGTTGACTGAGCTATATATATATGAGCTATATATATATATATATATATATATATATATATATGAGCTATATATATATATAAGGGTTGATATAAAGCTTATACTTTCCAGACAGTGGTTTTCATCCTTTTCGAATAATTGTCTCCCAGCAATGGGTGTGGTATAGCAGCTGTAGGCTAGGAAGGATGTAATGGTAGAATTGGTGTGAAAATTTCTAGGAATCCTTTGTTAGGTGCTCTAGTAGTATAGATTTCTGTCCTCGGAACGTGATGCTATTTTTGGACTGGTTGCATCCGAGTGAAATATTTAACGCCCAAAATTAAGACTAGGTGCTCTAGCTGTCATGATATAACTGAAAGATTGTTGAAAACCGTGTAAAACTCATTCTAACAAATGGACAAATAAAGCTTTTACACACATTCCAAGAGCTCTTCAAAAGTAGAAGTGTTTGATAACAAGAAAGATTGTGTTTGTTTTCATTAAAAAGACCAGTGCAATATAACAGTAGATGAAAAAGATCATCATTTGTACACAAGCTAGATTTTGGGTTCTCTCCCTTCGGTATCATGTATAGGACCAACTTATGTTTGGCCGTGGTAGGTGCCGTTTTTGTTGTATTTTTAGTTGGTTCATATCAAGAAACCAACCTTGCATTCAGGATGACCAAACAGTGCAAGCTTTTTTCAAATTATACCCTGCTTTGCACATGCACTTGTGTGCAAAGCAGGGTATAATTTTGAAAATTTGCAACATCTTGAGTCTGAAGACAGGGCTGGTATCTGATTGCCCCCACAACAACAGTGGTACATGCCAGGGCCAGAGAAAAGTTGGTCCATAATTTACAAGAAAAATGGAGATGATTTTTGAGAATGAAATTTGTCAAACATGAGTGATGTACCTGCCTTACCATGTTGCATGCTTCTACCACTATTTGCTTAAGTTACCGGGTGGTAGTAATTTTCAAAAACATCAATTTAGAAATCAGGAGCCCAGACTGATGTGGTTTTGCATGTGTGTAATTAAAGATATTCTGTAGCAAGTGATAATTGATGCAATGATTATTCAGTTGATGTTATATCAGATTCTGGAATAAAAACATCCAAAGGAAAAGCAAAATGTTGTTAATACAAGAATTTGGGTGGCCAGACACTCAAAATCAGGTAGTAAAGAGAAAAAGATAACATTTACTTCTCCACAGACAAAACACCTGGTAAAAGGAAGTGATAATGGGAAAATAATTGGCAACAGAACTTATGGCAGTGTGCCACTTATATGTCCAGTCAGGACAGATTAGCTTGGTTTATATTGAGCTGCTCAGGGCAAAAAGGTGTTTTTTTGCTTCAAATGATTCATTTAATACCTCTTTCCTTCTTGTATTTCATAAAAAATAAAAACAAAGACAAAATTTAACAATTAACATCGGATAAACATTTCATTAAGAATAAAATGGTTGTGAACTGGCTTAAAAAATTATGTTATGATTTCAATGAATATTAGCCTGTGCGCAACATTTAAAACAATTTTACTGTCGATGGCTCAGTGTGAAACAGTTCCACACTGAGCCATTGATGTGCTCGATAGACAATGAGAATCCTTGACAATTGTATGTTGTATAAAATTTTAAAACATCTGGATTGAGAACAAAATATTTAGGTCCGCATCTGTGTATTGAGTGCATAAGATCCTGATCAGCCTGAGCAGCACCACATGCTGATCTGAGTCTTGATGTAACAGCTCATTTCAGCTTGACTATCTAAAAGCTTGACTTGTATTACTGTTTGAATTGTATGTTTGACTTTATTTGAGATTAGCAGCTGAACGTCTGGCTTGGAAAGGAATCATTGTGGTGCTCCTGGTGATAAATAAAAGGAATCTATAGTTAGGTGCTTTAACTGCGACAATATGACCAAAAACAGTAGGAGGTGTCTTAAAAATCCATTCAAACAAAGAAAACCTTTTATTTGTCAGACTTGCTGCATTTCATGGTATTTACTCTTCAGAATTCCTATAGGTGTATTTTCAAAACTGAGCTTTGACCTAGGCGTTTAGTCCATTACCATGGGTCTATGAGTAAACCGTAAGATCTAAAACAAGCACTAAGTTTCATTTGAAAGGTAATTTGTATCTTTGTTATGTCTGTTTTTTTCTATTTTGAAAGATAAGCACGGAAATTTAACCGTTAAAAGTAGATTTCACGGCTCACCGCTCAAATTTTTTTTATAGACAGTCATGCTCCAAATATTATGGAGTACATAATTGATGGAATAAATAATTAGTTTATTTTTAAATGAATGGAAACATCATCACCAGGTGTAAAAGCTACTTGTGACAGACAATTAACATGTCATTGATATTTTTAGACCAGACTTAAATCCCTTGTCATGCTGAATAAAAACTAACTTCGATGGCTCAGTATGAAACAGTTGTAACTGCCTTTAAATATGTAGACAGTTACAACTGTTTCATGCAGAGCCATTGTAATATAGGAATATGAAATAAAAGCTTTTTAGTTCACATGTGCTCAAAAGGCATTCTTGTATAAGGTTTTAAAAAGAATCGTTCCTAGATTGTTTAAGGAAACACAAATAGTTGATCACGAGTAGATCAATGTTTTATGAATGTATATTGGAACTGATTGAGTGAATACAGAATGAGGACAAAATTGCCCACTCCAGAAAATTAGCATCGTAAAGCCATCACTTACGCTTGCAATTACATGTGGTTCTGGAAATTGACTGGTCAATGTTCTTTATCAGGACATGTCGAAGTAATGCATTTATGGAAAAATAGATTTGGATGTCAAAATAACAGCTTATTGTAATATCATGTGTGTTTGTATGTCTGTCCATCCATACATCCTTCCATGCATCTTAGTTTGTCCAGACAATAAGCTCTACATTGACCGATGGATTTCAAAATAACTTTGGTGAAATGTTCCCCATCATAAAAAGGTGCTCTCAGATTAAAGAAATTTTAAGATTGTTCCAAGGTCAATGTCAGTGCTCAAGGTCAAATGTTACAATATTGTCTGGCTCGTTGGCCAAGTGGTTAGCACGCTTGACTCGTAACCCGGTGGTTGCGGGTTCGAGCCCCACCGAAGGAGGGTAGTGTATTTGGGCAGGACACTTTACAGACAGGGCCCCAGTCCACCCAGCTGTAAAAGTGGGTAGCAGTGGTTAGAACCCATTGCCTCTCCCTCAATGTGTATGATAAGATCTAGAAAGAGTTAGGACCACGATGGAAATAAGAGTCATTTGACCCTTTATCGTGTTATCCTCGAGTAAAAAAAAAAATGATACAATAAGGTCTATCTGGAGCTATGGTCCTGGAATTTTGTCAAAGATGACAGTTATCATGGTGAAAAATCTTGAAATCAAAGAATCATTTTGTCAGTGGGTGAACAAAATGCTGCAACTACAGCTGTGTTCAAGCCAGGGTTTATTCTAGGATTTAAAAAATGTGGGGAATTTCAGCGCAAAATTAGAAGCAATGGAGAAATATGGTAATACATGCTCTTTGGTTATTGTAAAAATTCCCCCACAAATCCAAAAAAATATGGGGGATCTTTGAAAAAAGTGGGGGAATCCCCCAATCCCCCTGCCTAGAATAAACACTGTCAAGCTGTCTATATATAGTTTCTATATTTTGCAGTTTGTCAAAGCGCAGTTGATAGCCCATCAGACAACCAATCTTCAATCATGGATTCCATCCCCTTAAGTTGCACATTATCCTTTCCCATGATTATCTCTCACCAAAGAGTGTTCTAATCGTGAACCTATACAGTTGATGTTTGCACGAGCCACCTCCTCTATAAAGCGACTAATTTTATTCAGCAACTGTCATTAAATGTCCCTTCACCGAAAGCTATATTTCTGGAAAAAGTGGAAATTCTTATACAAAAAAAATGTTCATCTTTGAGGCGTATGATGTTGGAACCCATTTGAATCACCTCAAGGAGATGATTCTAAAGGGTTCGAACATTACAGGATATGATAAGATTCATTTGACAATTGAAGTAGTATACTGTTAAAATAACTTGCCTAATTTACCATTAAAGACCTTATTTAGCAACTTTAATTCTCATAAACCACCTCTTTTTGGTGGTAGCTTAACACAAAATTAACTGTATGTGAGAGAAGTTGTAAAAAAGATTTAATGGTAGTAGGAGTGAGAGAATACCAGAAATCCATTGTAAGTTGCTCTCGGGTTGATGCAATTAGTCTGAAAAGTAGCATTGAACCCCATTTAATTATAAAGAAAATCAGCCTTCTTAAAATTTCTATTAAGGAAAAAGAGTTAAGGGGTTAATTCATCCTCTGGCTCTCTGGTCTGGAATCTCCAGGAGTGGTTTCCTGCTCTGGAAAAAGAAATGTGTCATTTAGATCACCATTCTAATTGGCTTGTCAGCTTAGGCTGGAAACCATGTATATTATAGTATGGCTTAGATTTTATATGTTTTTGTTTTGATTTGAGTGTTCCATTGCTTTAAAATAAGCATTGTTCTTGCTATGGTATTATATGAATATGGAATAAGTTTTCATAGGTGAGAATATTTTTTGCAACAATTTTGTAGGTTTTTTAAGTAAGAAAGTCAAGAGCTTTCCTTATTGCTCATGTTGCTTAAGGGTAGGTTTTAAGTAATCTAACCTGAATTATGCTATCCTTTCAAAATGATGTGTTTAATTCAAAGGGTCAGTGCAACACTATTGTAAGTGCCTATCAATATACAGACACTTACAATGGCGTTTCCTTTGCCCCCAAATTGTAATTGTCAGTGTAGATGTTCAGCCTGATCTTAGCCTACACTGACTGCTTTCTTAATAATTGTGGGAAAAGCTTGGGAAAGTGTTGAAATTTCCCGAAAATTGGCAATTTAAATGTAATGAAATAGAAATTCAATATGATAAAAGTTAGGCTTTAGATTTGGTGTTCTTCAGAGAATTATTGATAAAAAGAGAAATTTTTATCTGAAAACTCAATTTTTTGGTGACTTGGACAAAAAAAAAATTAAAAGAGAGTCAACTTCAATGACAGTATCAAAATACTGGAAATATAATGAAGACAAACACATAGACAGACTAATCAATGATAAAAATTCTTCATTCAGGAATAAAAAAACAACAACTGGATGATGCATTGATTCACGACAAAGAAATTCGTATTTTTCTAGGCCGGTCATCAATCATAAGTCAATTACGTTAAAGGAAACCTGGTTGTCCAACCATTCCAATGATAGCCATGTTTTGTTTATCTTACAATATTGCTGTTTATACACGGTGACTGCAAAAATAGATTGCTATTGATCTTCCATGTAATGGAGTCCCTGCTTGCCGAAATTTGACATCTTTTTTATCTCCACTCCTGAGAAATCGATAGCTGCTCTCTTTTTTTCAGGGGAAGATATATTTTTGTGTGTTGTCTCTTTTTATTACCAATAACAAGAAATGCCTCATTAGCACTTTTCAATGTACCATGATGTCAATAAAATTAGATACCTCCCCCCCCCCCCCCCCCCCCCACACACACACACACACTCACACACAAAAAGAAAATGTCTCTTGAGCAATTTTGTAAAATTTGTTATTCATTTTAACACATTGTTGTTTTATATGAAAACTGTCATACCTTTCAAGGGCACAACTTCCATTATGCAAGTGCATAATACTGAGAAATGAATCCTTTTTCAAAAAATATGGTTGATGATTGATGATAAAAAAATCTTAAGGGAAAAATGGAGGACATTTATCGATTGTCACAGTCAACATTTATGACCTTTATCATTTATATTCTTTTGTGGTCACCGTTTGAGTGCCTAAAGAATTAAAAATATTAGTTTAACCTATATATTGTAGGACAGTCACTAATTCTTGCATTAAAACTATAACTTTATAATGTATAACTATTCTATATTTTCAGGGCCTTGAGGGTCTTGAACCAGGCGACACTGGGACAGTGCGCCGGCGGCAACAGACTGTGGTCACCCCCAAAATGGCAATGGAGAGTTTTAGATACTCATTTATGAGTGGTAGGTATTGCTAATTTAAACAGTGTACTATGGATTGATATTTAGGGGAAAACTTGAGCTCTTTGTTGAAGTGTCCTGCGAATTTGCAATATTAATTCAGCAGGATAAGGGGTAAAAAAACCAAATGGGCGTTCTATTCATTGGAATCTGGCAAATACTGTTGGTCAGTCTGTCGGTCAGTCCATCTGTCAACAGACTATTTTTGTCCAGAGCATATCTATAAAAGTATGCGAGCTAGAATCATGAAAACCGTTCACAGGTGGATAGATTTCATTGAGGAGAAGTGCATTGCTCAAGAACTGTAACATGTCTCAAATTTTTTGAGTTATTGCATTTTGTTAATTGACAAAGATAATGCCATCGACCTGCTCTAATTGGAGGCATAAACGTTTTACAAACATCTTTTGTTTACATCTAAATTTTATTGCACTCCCTAAAACTATGTTTTAGAGATATATAGGAGTCAGCTTGTCGGTCGCTCCATCCATCCGTCAGTCCATCAGTCTGTCTGTAGCTTCTTCGTGTCTGCTCAATTACTCAGCAACAAATGGGTGGATTTCATTCAAACTTTACAGATGTGATTAGTATCAAGCAGAGAAATTTTGGTTATGATCCATTGACTTTTGACCGAGTTTTTGATCCTATGATGGAAAAAGGCTTTTGATTATTGACAAGCATTTGTAGGTGGTTATTCGTCGGCTTTGTGACAGTCTAGTTAAAGATGACATAGAGTGATAAGTGTTGTTACTTAAGTTTTGTTTTGTGGTTTTGGTTATTGTTACTGCAAGGACAAAATGAGTCCCTCCTGTAACATGATAAGAAAACTTAACCACAGGAGAGAGGAAATGGGTATTTATCTAGTTAATGTCATTTTAACAAAACAATCAAAGTTGTTAAACATAAAAGCCTAATGACTAAAACTTTTACAAGTACTCAAAACCTAAACACACCTATAGTGATAAAAAGGGGGTTTGAGGGTAGCTTTTGAAGCAACCCCTCTTGAACATTATGACATGTCATTCAGTAAATAGGAAGCTGTCAGTTCATTTACTGTATCAGCTGTTGGGATGTTCTAGTTGCCCTATTACAATATGATATATTTTAGTACAATTTTCTGTGTAACAGTACCCTAAAATCAGAAGTTGAATAACAATTCTCAAAATTACCTATAATAGGGGTAATTTCATAAAATAACTCTATGTTATTGTATCCCCCAGTTTCATAAAAAGTAGGTTTGATAGGAACAGACCTTTTAAAGCTTTGTTTGTGAAGTTTTTGTTGCAGTCATTGTTTGTTTGGCTTGATTTTTAGGTACTGAATTAAGCAGATGTGTCAAAATTCACTGCATCAAAACAATTTTGTTTATAGCCTTGTTTAATAAAGATGTTTCTTAAGTTATTGTTTAACCTTGCTTCAATGTTGCCATTGATAGCAGTTGATGTTTTTTACCTTGATTGCATATTAAATCTTCTGTGACAAAACTTGCAAAATAAGGTTAACAAAACATCACAGCTTCAGCTCAGATAAGCTGTGGACATGATGCTTTGAAAATAATTTTATTTATAGCCTTATAATAAATGTTTTTTATAGCAAACTTACCTCAATCTTACCATAAAAAAAAATGTCGCACACCAAAACTTCCACTAATTTAAGTGAGTGATCAAAGGTTAATTATGTCTATACCCGTATAGACATAATAAACCTTTGATCACTCATTTAAACTAGTGTATCAATACAAAACATTCAAAATAAGCTAAACAAAAGATCAACAACAGCTAAAATCATCTGTAGTTTACAATCATGCTTTGGTTTATGCATGGTGAAGTTATTTTATTATTTATTTATTTTGTATAGATAAGTGATTTGTATGGAAGTTTTGGGAAATTTTAAATATTCTTTCCTTTATTGTAGAAAACCAAGATGTCAACTTTGATGCCATTCTAGGAGAGTTGTGCGAACTAGAAAACCAGCTTGGGACCGCCCAGTCTGAGTTAGCCACACCCACTGCTTTCATTAAGGACGAGAATAGGGACAGCGGAAACGACTTTGCTCAATCAGAACTTGATGCATTGGCATCAGAAATATCACATGATTTAGGGTGTAGACAAAAACGACCCATGGGTGAGCTGGATTACTTTCACACACATTATCCTGGTGATTTAGGTGGATTTAGTGATGCGTTACTGGATATAGGAGAAACGGACTCAGCGTTTTCTGAATCTGCTTCACTTCCGTCATCAGAATCATTCACGTCGATGGTTACTGTTTCGTCGTCAGTGGAGACTGCCGGATTGGCAGTGGATGGGAGTGCAATAAATCATCAACATCAGCCGTTTCATTGTGATGTAGGTATAATTTAGTCTTCCAAATATAAAGTTCTTTTACAAATGAAGGGGTGGTCAAGATATTGTCTAAAGTGACTATACTTTCTGTAGACACATAGGACAGTCATAACTCTTTCTTTTAAATTCTGAATCTGGCTGTACACAATCACGTTATTAACAATAATGTGGAATACAGTAAAACTTCAGCAAGATGGGCTATATCTCCAATTTATGGATCACCCCTTATTTAAGGATAACTATTGTTAATAATATTGATTGTGTGCGTGCCACTTCTGAAACAAACAAATTTGTGTTTTTAGATAGAAATTTGTTTTAACTTCATTGCTATGGATTGAAATTAAACCCATTTCTAAAAAGAGGAAGTTTAAATCTTGTCATGCTGCTTAAAATTCATGGAAAAAATGCATAAAAAATCAAAGTGCTAAAGATGCTGGTCATTCCAATTGTGAGCAAGTATTTGATATCGAAAAGCAATTTTAAAACTTCTGGTTTAAATAGGATTTATAGATTGAGATAGGCACATACATGCAGACCAATCTTTGTCAATATCTCCTGCAAAAGAGGAATATCCCAGTTTCAAGGTTTATGAGTGGTGCATCTCAAAGATAAGCACACAACATATATTGAAGTGTATGCAAATCCAGAAAATGCTTCACAATGACTTTAACTGCATGTCATTAACTGTCTTCACAAAGCATGCAATTCACCTGTAACCTTTCATGTCAAAAAAAATCTTTAATTTTAATGGAATTTGAACAGGTGTCTGAATAGTGGAATGATAGTATTTGCTTTGATGCATGTTTAGCATGTTGTACGTGGGGATATGTCACAATTACTTTTGACAAATATTGTAAATCAAAAATAAAATGAAGACGACACCAACCAAGGATTGTATTTCAAACTAAACTTACAGTAATGTATAATGACCAATCTAGATAAAAAAAAGAGAGATAAATATGCCAGTTTTAAGTGATAAGTCTTGACTGTTTTCAGCTAACAATTCAATGAGAGACTAAATTTATAACTTTTCACTCATACCAAATGATCTCTTTTAGCATGATGGGTTATATGTTTTGTTTTATTGTAGAGAATGTGCCCGTGTATGCGCTTTGTTAACAATTATAACACTCACCATTATAGAAGTGATTCACTGTCATCTGATGTGGTGGTTTGTCAAATACCCGTACGGAATCATGAACATGTAAGTTTTGCTAACACCCTATAAGACTAATTATTATAGAAGTGATTCACTGTCATCTGATATGGTGGTTTGTCAAATATATGTACAAAATCATGAACATGTAAGTTTTGCTAACACCCTATAAGACTAATTATTATAGAAGTGATTCACTGTCATCTGATATAGTGGTTTGTCAAATATATGTACAAAATCATGAACATGTAAGTTTTGCCAACACCTTTAAGACTAATTGTTAAAGAAGTGGTTCACTGTCATCTGATATGGTGGTTTGTCAAATATCTGTACAAAATCATGAACATGTAAGTTTTGCCAACACCTTTAAGACTAATTGTTATAGAAGTTTATTCTCTGTCATCTGATATGGTGGTTTGTCAAATATCTGTACAAAATCATGAACATGTAAGTTTTGCCAACACCTTTAAGACTAATTGTTATAGAAGTTATTCTCTGTCATCTGATGTGGTGGTTTGTCAAATATCTGTACAAAATCATGAACATGTAAGTTTTGCCAACACCTTTAAGACTAATTGTTATAGAAGTTATTCTCTGTCATCTGATGTGGTGGTTTGTCAAATACCTGTACAGAATCATGAACATGTAAGTTTTGTTAAAACCTATAAGACTTACTGTTATGGAAGTGATTCAAGGTCATCTGATATAGTGGTCTGTCAAATATCTGTAAAAAATCATGAACATGTAAGTTATGTTAACACTTGTAAGACTAACTGTTGTAAAAGTGATTCACTGTCATCAAATATGATGGTCTTTCAAATACACGTACAGAATCATGAGCATGTAAGTTTTGTTAACACCTTCAAGACTTACTGTTATAAAAGTGATTCACTTTCATCAAATATGATGGTCTGTCAAATACCTGTTTAGAATCATGAACATCTCAGTTAAGCTCACACCTATAAGACTTATTGTTATAGAAGTGATTCACCTTCATCTGATGTGGTGGTTTGTCAAATGCCTGTCCAGAATCATGAACATATAACACCATTTTGGAAGAACCCAGTAATTCTATGCAGTGGTCAGGGTTTTAGATTGACATCAACAAATTGGGGTACAAAGGACTCATTGGTTAGATTCATAGGGTCCTTGTTTGAGGGTTTGAGTTCCCTGCTTAAATTCAGTCTATTGCTTTTTATATAACCTCATGTTTCATGTGTAGATATATAAATGTTCTCTCGATTAGCTACACAAGATATTGAATAGATTGTACCTTTTGGATTAACTTCAATAAAAATAATTGAGGACTACTTAAAACAGTCTTTGATTCATTTCTTAAGTTGATCCCTAGAGGTTCCTACAGACTCACATCAGATAGTTTTGAGAGTCCTGGCTACTTTATTTGTGAGTATCAGACTCACAAAATTCTGCATCCCTAAGAACCGGATGGTTTGTCAAATATTTCTATAGAAAAATGAGGTTGCAACTCTAACACTCAAAATTGAAAAAATTATTTTCTCACAGCTGATGTGGTTGTACGTCAAATATTTGTACAGAAAAATGAAGGTTAAGTAAAACGAACACTTGTCTCGGAAAAATCTCACAGCCTCAAAAGCATGAATAAATCCCCATCACTCTGTTATAACCTAAATGCATCTGTTTCTGATAAGTTGTCTCCCTTCACACAGGGAAATCAGAGGTAGTGTTTTGATTTGATGGTGTATTATATTGTTTTCCTAATATCAACCTTATATAGACCAGCAATTTCAAGTGAGTGATCAAAGATAAATTCTAGATTGAAAATGATAGGAGATAACGGTTTCTCGAACCTCGCTCTTGCTTGCGGATCTCTACACATTATGTACAAAACTAAGGCAGTAAGGGTATCATACAAAATAAAGCAATGCCTGCTATGTAAAAATTGACACATTAAACATGATTTAGTTCTCATGTATACAGTGTTTCAACCCTGTAAGATAAAAACATTTTAGTTCAAGCTTTTAATGATGATAATTCAAGTAGTTATAATTTGACCTACTTTGGGGATGAGGGGGTGGGGGAAATAACTCCGTTGTATTTGTTTGATATTACACTGGTGTTATTATGGCCCTGTCACACCTCAACGTTTTAGCCAGCGTGTGCCTAACGCGTTTGAGAAAACGACTAAGTCCGCAAAACGTCGGCATACGCTGACCTACATTTTCTTTTTGTCAATTCACGACGCGCTTGTAGCGTGTTCAGAGCGAGTTTGAACGTGTGAGTAACGCGTGAGAAACGTGTCCAGAACGTGTTGATAGCGTATGTCAGCGTATACCAACATTCTTGAGCGTGCGTCCAACGTTCTCGAAACGTCCTCAAAACGTGCTTAGCGTGTTTGTAACACGCTTCTAGCGTGTTATATAGAGAATAGATGGTTGGTGACTTCAGATGGAAAATTTATCGGGCAAGGCGTAGGAATTTATCTGGTGAGCCGGAGGCAAACCAGATAAATTCCGCAGCCGAGCCCGATAAACTTTTCCATCTCAAGTCACCTACCATCTATTCTATTTATCCTGTTACAAGATTTTAAAGTCTATTCGTTATTTATTTACGAAAAATTAATCTGATCCCGATTTACAACTCCGATACTCGGCGAGTCCTCATCATAAGGGTGAATGTGTGGAAGAGGTGGGGTGATCGCTTACGGCTAAAGAACTCGAACATTGAGAGCATTTCAAATGCTGTAGCAAAAAAATATTCAACAAAAGAAAATTGAGTAATACGTACATAACTTAATGATTAAGAAGATATGAACCGGGTGATTTTCGCAATCTCAAACGTCATTTTTTTCTCCGAAGTTTTGACGTCATGCAGCTAAAAGCAAATCTCAATTCAATGCCTTCCTTGCTATTAATCAGATGATGGACATAGATTGAGATCAGATGCAAAGCTACTATATTCGAAATCCTCCTCAGTCGGTCGAATAATCCTGCGTTAAATCCATTCAGGTAAATGTTTTAAAATCCTGACAGTTTTCAAGGTGGAATGTAAACACCGAGATAAGCTTCGTCACAATTTTATAGATTACGTCATCAGTCATGAATTACGTCATCGATATTGTCGCGATTCGATTTTAAAAATATATGAGAATCGAGTGAAATATTTTTTATCTTGAAAAGATACTCAAATTCAAAAGAGAAAAATGTTAGAGAGGACTGTTTTCAGACCTAATAGCCGCATAAAGAGGATCCGGCAGGCCACGTGACCAAGTGACATGATAAAGCTGTCACGTGATCAATTGACCTGATCAACAAGTTTATCATACCCCCTTTTATCAGGCAATATTTATGGCTAGTGACAGGATAAAACGTGTTCGCAGCGTGTTAAGGATGTAAATATAAATTCTGTAAGAAATTACCACTTTAAATTCATTCTTTTAATATATAAACAGGCCACCGGCCACTACACATATTCAAATTCAAAGTATGTTGGTTCATGTAAAAGAAAAATAGGAAAAGACGAAAAAAAAAATATGCTGGCACCTGTTACATGTGAAAAAATGCATATAACAAACTTATAAGATTACAGGCTGATTAAAACTTCTAGTACTTTTCACTCGAAAAATATTGCGAAAGGGTAAGGAACTACTTGTCAAAATGCACTCCTTTCTTCCTCCATATGCTCTACCATGTAGGATGACTTTCTACAACCTCTCTTATTCTTGAATAGCTAGTCCTTTGTTAAGGGGGAAAAGGTGTACCAAATATAAAACTTGTAGTACATATAATAGAATCAAAGATTCTGAACAGAGCAGAATAGAGTAAATCACGTCTTGTATTATGTCCACTAGGTACAACGATGTACTTGTCTTTTTGGTATATTGATAATGATCAAATGAGACGAATGTTTGTATTTTCGCAAACGTATTGTTATTCTAACCAAAGAGCAGACGCACTTGTAAAGCTATAAACGCAATGTTTAATACACATTTAGGCTACATTCTCCACCTCGACAATCTAAGGAATTAAGAAAAGCCGAACAGGATTTATATGGAAGAAAAGACAAACAGCTTATAACATAACATAACGTAACATAAGTTTTATTTATGTTACTTAAACGAAATTGTTCATCGTCAAATATAGAGAATGCTTCTTAAAATCGAGTTTTCAAGTCATTCTTAGACTGTTCATGAGGAAACATGCAGATATGAACATGTCAAAAGGGTCATACACACGTACATGCACAAATTTATTTATTTACGAGAAGCTGATGGTAGAAATTCAAGACAAACATGCAGCGGAACTTTTATATTTTCATTGAAAAGTGAAACACTGTCATACGCCAGAAACACGCTGTGAACTCTCTTGCAACGCGCTAGAAGCACGTTCAGTACGCTGAAGACACGCTATGCACACGTTCCCAGTACGCTGGAGACACGCTTCAAGCACGTTAAACTTTTGGCGAACGTGTTTCTAGCGTGTCCGTAGCGTAAGTGAACGAGCTCCTAGCGTGTCTCTAGCGTGCTGAGCGTGTTCGGAACGTGTGCGGAACGTGTGCGGAGCGTGTTCCAACACGTTTGGCACACGCTGAGAAATTTTAAGCATGCACAAAATTTTATGAGATACTTAGCGTATCGCAACGTGTGCCAACGTGTTACAGCGTGCCTATAGCGTGTGCGGAACGTGTCCATAGCGTAACCGACGTGTTCGCAGCGTGTTATAAAAAATCCAACATGTTCCGCACACGCTGGCTAAAACGTTAAGGTGTGACAGCCCTATTACACTAGTGGAATAAATAAGCAAATGAGATGTGAACGGATAGAAACGTTATATTTTTGTTGTGAAAATGATGTCATAATGAATTTGCTGACATCATTTTGCAAACAGTGTTACATGTTGAATCGATAAATTTCTGGAATTTCCTTGTTTTGTCGCAAAAAACAGGTCATTTTATAAAAAGAATATCAATTTTGTGCTCATTAATACCGACTCTTGATAAGCACAGAGCAACAGATAGAGGGGGTATTTTTGGATTTCAAATTAAAATATTCCATCAATTCTTTCACAAATCCTATTTTGTGGGTATTCATTAGAAACGTCTTGTCAAGATGATTCAAATGAGTACCACAACATAGGGTTTCATCGAGAAACAAAGATTTTAGACTGGCTTTACCCCCTCTCACTTGTACCTCTGTAAGTGCATCTAGTGATTTGAATGCAATTGTGCTTTGAACTGCCTTCATTTTTATCCTGCATGACAAAGCTGTAAGGGTATACAGCATATTGCCATTGGGTAACCTGATTACCAAACTCTCATAACTACAGCTTAGTGAAATTATAGTTATGAGGTTTAGGTTGTTCACTAACCATATTTAGTGAAGTAATAATCCTGAGTTCTGAGGACTATGGGAGAATTAATTAGCTCTTTAATTTACATAACAAAGGTACTTAGACTTTATGACAAAGCTCATAAAACTGGGGAGCTGCATGCAGACAGGTTAAAGAGTGGAGGGAATTCCATATACCCTGTTTCCCCTGATATTTTAGAAAATTGTTAACAGCTGCATTAAAACCCAGTCTTATAAACAAACAAATATGAGAGCACCCTCCCTGACAGTATCTCCACCTAAATCATTTACTAAGAAATGCTTTTCATTTGATTTAAATTACCTGAATTTTAAGATTTTGTAAGTCTGTATCTCTGATTTTACATTAATTTAATTGAAAGTATGGAGGAAATAAACTTACAACAAACAGTTGAAACAGAAAGAAGACTTAGAGTGGTCATGGAATACAATTTATTAAACAAGCCATCTAAAAACAGATAAAAATGAGGCTCTGCCGAGTTTTTTTCTGTTTTTAGATGACGAGTTTAATAAATATGGTATTTAAACAGCACAAATTGGTATTCTTTTTATGATATGACTTGAATTTTGTAAAAAACAAAGAAATTCCTGTTATTTATTTATTCAAGTTATTCTGCAAAACATATAATATTTTTTGTGAAATGACGTCAGGAAACACATTATGACGTCAGGAAACACATTAAAAACATAATGTTGCTATCTGTTCTTAGCTCATTTGCATAGTTATTCCACTAGTCTAATAACACCAGTGTATTATCAAAAAAATTAAATGTCTTTTTTCACTCCCATGACATAGGTCATGTCAAAAATTAGTTTTAAAGATATTATACTAATAAAAAGTTCCTTGTCCACATTTTGAAAAGCTCTTGAGAGCATTTTATTAGGAGAAATACAGTATGGTAGAGGTTGCTTTATCCATAATATCCTATATTCTTGCCTAAATGAGTTTTGATTATCAAGTGAAAACTTTTGACTTGTTAACAAATCATTGTCTGGGAATGAACCAAAGTATGCAGAAAAGTGCAGTCAGTATGGTAAAGTAATCTATTGTAAACCACAAGGGTAATTAAGAGTATTTTAGTGATTTTCATCATGGACTTCTTTACTTTTCCATATGTATACTGCACAATGGGTTGTGCCTTAAAAATTCTTAAGCAAAACTTGAAGCTATAACTTTGTTTACTTGACTATAGACCATCAATTTCAAGTGAGTGATCAAAGATCAATTTTACATTAAAAATGATAGGAGTTAACAGTTTCTCGAACCATACTCTTTCTTGCAGATCTATAAACTTGCAGCTTGTTTCTAATATTTGCTTATATGAATTGATTGAAGAATTATTTTCAATAAAACTTTAAAATGTCTTGGGTTAGCACTTGTCATTTGAATTGACAGAAGGTTTAAACAAAGATCAGTCTGGAAATATGTGCAGTCTGATCTTAGTTCATACCACCTGAATTTCGTTTTTAAACCAGAAAGGTGTAAAATAATGCAATTCCGAAATCAATACTCACTCACAATTGGTAACTTCCAGTGCTTTTAGCACTGTGATTTTATATTTATTTTGCAAAGATTTTTATTCAGCATGACAAGGGCTACAGAAAAAGGGACAGAGCACTAACCTTTGGTATCAGATTCCCCGTCTTTTAATAACAGGGTTGTCTTCCTTTACATTTTGCATTCTGAAGGTAGTGGAATTGTAATGGTTCTGCAACTGTTGATGTTTTGGAAGTAATGAACTTTAACAGTGTAAACCAAAGTTTCCTTATGATTTTCATTAGGAAACCTCAGTCAATACTGTGAAAATTAATGAGTTCTGAAAAGTTGCTAAACTATTATGGTTAAACAACCTTAATCTTGTATAGGTGATATTTAAAATTAATTTTTGTCAAGCCTTCTTTTGGACATGCAGTCTAGCATGTTATTGTCATTATAATTGTAAATAAAGATAAATCATGTACTGGCTTCTAAAGTTCGGAACCTGGAATAAAAGTGTATATTCAGGGTTCGACACATACTTCTGTAAGTAGGGAGTCCATTGGACTCAAATTTTTTGAAATCAAGGAGTCACAGCTCAAAGTAAGAAGTCTGGATTTTGATCATTGGGAGAACATTTTGAAAAAGAAGAAATTTGCTTGTTTTAAGCAATTTCTTCTTTTACACAAGTTTTCCCCAAAAGAAGACTACTAGATGTAAATTAATGTTCTTACAAAAATTACTAGATGTAAATTAATGTTATGTTCAACAACATTTTTGATGAAATATCTAGTTCTAACGAGGGTTTAATAGAAAACTGCCCTGTGCATGTACTTTTGAAATATTGTCATATGATCCTGGGAGTCCATCGGACTCCTACTTGCAAATTGAAGGAGCCCAAAGTGGTAAACAAGGAGTCTTGGACTCACAGACTCCCCTTAGTGTCAAACCCTGATCTTAATTATTTGCATTTGCCTTCATTTTTAGACAGTTCATTTACATAATATATTAAACATGACTTAACTGAGATAGACCTTGTAAAATGCACTCAGAAACACATGGCAGTTGTTCAACAATATTAACCATTAAAAACTGTAATGTAGAAAATTGTAGAGTTTTGTGCCAGCTCTTACAGAATACATACACCAGTAATGTTTTCCAGACACAATTAATTATTTCACAAAAAAGTATCATGCTTTCCAACCCTTCGTTCTTACCTGATAAACTTTGATACTTTTTCATTGAACCTAATGCAACAAGGAAGACAAAGTTAAAATATAATGGAAGTTTGGGGAGCAGTTTGTTTCGACTATTCTATTAAAATACTTATCTGATAAACTTGATACTCTTTCATAGATCCTAGATCCTAGTCTTAACATTGTGAATGTGAAATTGTTGAAAATGTTAAGCACTGGCTCAATTAATTTGTTTTGTTAGGTTAGTCAGTGAGTTTATTAAAGTGATAATCTACAGTTATTCCTTGATAAACCACCAAAAAGCATTAAGAAAGGTATAGTATTTATTCATTAAAACAAGAGCACCACCTATGGGTGCCTTTACTTGGATTTCGAATGCTTCATAGTGGGTAAAAAAATTCAAGGTAAAAATGTTAATACAAAATGAAATTAGAGTTATACCCCTTGATAGTATATAGATTGTTCACATAATGGTGAATGTGTGTACCAAGTTAATCATTATATTACCTTTAGTAGAATAAAACATATCGCAAAATATCAAAACTTTCTTAGGAAAACAGAGACAACCGCAATACTTAAGTCTTGAGCGATATCATATGAGCCTGTGCATGAGATTTCCAACTATTTCAAATATGTGCTAAATAAAGATTCTGACCAGCCTGTGCATCCGCACAGCCTGACCAGAGTCTTCATTATGTGTTTTTTGGATAGATAAGGTCTCAAAGTATCTGTAGACAATCAGGTAACTCCATATTTACAGTATGTGGCTGTCTAGGCCTCTCAATGTTTGCACCCCTTGCAGATATCCAATTGTTGGAAATGTCATGTACAGGCTCATATAAAAAAGAGGTAAATCCTACCTTGATCTGGAAGATATCTTCCCCTCATCAATGACATTGGAGTTGTCTTTTTTTAACCACTACACCTGTCTTATCTCTCAGATATCAGGAAAAAAATAATCTCTTTAATCTAAAATTCCACCCATACAACCCCCTATTCTTTGCTAACCTGTTGTTTCAGATTTTTATGCTCCAAGTTTCATAAAGCACACTGGCATGTTTATTAGTCCCCTACCGGTGTTCACACCGGAGGGGACTATAGGTTTGCCCTCCGTCTGTCCGTCCGTCTGTCCGTCCGTCTGTCCGTCCGTCCGTCCGTCTGTCCGTCCGTCCGTCCGTCTGTCCGCTCAAATCTTGATCCCGCGATAACTTAATAACTAAGCAAGCGTTTTTGATGAAAGTTGGTATATGACTAGATGGCAATGTGTAGATTATGCACATCATTTTATTTTTGTTTTTCGACTTAAATTGAGGTTGCTATGGTTACAGAAATAGTGAAAATATGGCCAAAAATGGGATCCTGCGATAAGATAATAACTAAGCAAGCTAGTTTGATGAGACTTGGTATATGACTATATGGCAATGTGAAGATTATGCACATCATTTTATTTTTGTTTTTAGACTAAAATTGTTGTTGCTATGGTTACGGAAATAGTGAAAATATGGCAAAAAATATTGGATCCTGCGATAAGTTAATAAGTAAGCAAGCTAATTTGATGAGACTTGGTATATGACTAGATGGCAATGTATAGATTATGCACATCATTTTATCTTTGTTCTTTGACAAAAAGTGCGGTTGCTATGGTAACAGAAATAGTGAAAATATGGCAAAAAATGGATCCTGCAATTATTTAATAACTAAGCAAGCTAACTTGATGAAACCTGTTTTAAAATGTAAAAAAAATTATAAGCCATGTTAGTCAGGGTGGTGATGCAGCAGTATTAATCACCTCCAGTGAAAGTTCTCATTTCTTACCAACAAGACTGAAGAAAAACATCTTGGATCAGACAAGGTAACTGTTATTGATACTATTTCTTGCATCTGTCTATTGCTTCCATGAATTGTATAGTGGGCACAGCAGAGACAACAACTCATGTAAGTCTTGTTTAACCCTTTAACAAGACCTGGTTTTGACGTCCCTGATAGAATTGGCGTGGGAAAACATTGAGACAAACAAAGCCGGTAGGGGACTTATGCCCATGTCCAACATGGCTCTTGTTTCCAAAAATGTTTGTTAATTTGTCTTCTGAAAACTTACTCTAAAACATTATTGCATACTAGTAATATTTTTATGCTCCCCGAAGGGAGAGCATATAGCCGCCGCTTCGTCTGTCTGTCCGTCCGTCCGTAATTCCGTCCGTCCATCCGTCCCCACCTATTTCTCCATAATCCTTGGGCCAAATCAAATGAAACTTATTTTACCATGAGAACTCCTTATGAAATAGTGATGATGCACCTGTGACGTTTTTTGGATTTGAGGCCTCGTCACGGGAAAAGGGGACTTAGGGTAAAAAACAGTAATTCCCAAATTTCTCCTAGTCTAAATGTCAGAATTTAGTGAAATTTCATATTTGAGTAGCAAATCAGATGCCCTTTACTATAAACAATTTGAAATTAACGTAAAAAAAAAAATATATCATGGAAAAAGGGGGCTAAATGTTTGTAACCTTTACGCTAGCGCGTAAAATACAGTTATTCTTTCATTTCTCCTAGTCTTATGCTCAGAATTGATGAAATTTCACATTTCAGTAGCAAATCAGATGCCCTTTACCATAAACTATTTGGAATTTGTGTCTAAAAATATGTCATGCAAAAAGAAGGTTTTTATGTTTTTAGCTCGCCTGAGCACGAAGTGCTCAAGGTGAGCTATTGGGATCGTAGAATGTCCGTCGTCAGTCGTGCGTTGTCCACAATTTCTTTAAACATCTTCTCCTCCTAAACCAGTGGGCCAATCTTGATGAAACTTGGCAGGGATGTTCCTTGGGTCAAGCTCTACCAAAGTTGTTCAAACGAATGAAATCCATCCTTAACTTTCCCTTTACCCTTAACAAAAAGGGTGAAAATATGAAAATCTTTAAAAATCTTCTTCTCTGAAACCAGAAGGCAGACAGCTTTCATACTTGGTATGTAGCATCATCTAGTGGACCTCTACCAAGTTTGTTCATATCAAAACCCTGGGGTCATATTTGGGCTTTGCCCGGGCCCAACCCTTTTTACATAGAATCAAAGAGCGAAAATCTTTAAAAATGTTCTTCTCTGTAACCAGATGGCAGACAGCTTTAATATTTTGTGTGTAGCATCACCTAGTGGGCCTCTACCAAGTTTGTACATATCAAGACCCTTGGGTCATATTTGGGCTTTGCACGGGTGCATCCCTTTATCTCTTATGAGCACGAAGGGTAAAAAAATGAAAATCTTCAAAAATCTTCTTCTCTGAAACCAGAAGGCAGACAGCTTTTCATATTTGGTATGTAGCATTATCTAGTGGACCTCTACCAAGTTTGTTCATATCAAGACCCTAGGATCATATTTGGGCTCCACCCGGGCCCAACCCTTTTTACATAGAATCAAAGAGCGAAAAAATTTTAAAATCTTCTTTAATCAAAACCAGAGGGCACACTGCTTTCATTTTTGGTAAATAGCATCATCTTGTGGGCCCCTACCAAGTTTGTTCATATCAAGACCCTGGGGTCACTTTTGGGCTCCACCCGGGCGCATCCCTTTCAGCTCATCTGAGCACGATGGGCACTGAAAATGGGAAAACCTTCAAAAATCTTCTTCTCTGAAACCAGAAGGCAGACAGCTTTTATATTTAGAATGTAGCATCATCTTATGGACCTCTTCCAAGTTTGTTCATATCAAGACCCTGGGGTCACTTTTGGGGTCCACCCGCGTGCATCCCTTTTTACAAAGAATCAAAGAGCAAAAAGGCATATCTGTCTTGCTCTTCCCTGAAAACGTTCCATGGTATTGACCTTAGACATTTATCTTTTTTTTGACATCTGCCTATCTAATTAATGTGATGTCCCAGGGGTCAAAGAGACTCAGGGGAGCGATCTAGGACCATCTTGGTCCTCTTGTTTACCTTTATGTTTGCTGTATAAGATTACACCTTATTTGAGTCCTTGCAATCTGACCACAGAGCATATCACCTAAAGTATAATAGCTATCAACTTGAAACTTTATGGGTGGATAGATCTTATGGAGGAGAAGTGCAGTGGACAAGAACTACAACTCTTGCTTGCATAATTTTGGAGTTATTGCCCTTTGTTATTTTTGATACTTAGATTATGTCTGGAGCATATCTCCTAAAGTATAACAGCTATCAACTTGAAACTTTATGGGTGGATAGATCTCATAGAGGAGAAGTGCAGTGTACAAGAACGGCAACTCTTGCTTGCGTAATTTTGGAGTTATTGCCCTTTGTTATTTTTGATACTTAGATTTTGTCTGGAGCATATCTCCTAAAGTATAGTAGCTATCAACTTGAATCTTTATGGGTGGATAGATCTCATGGAGGAGAAGTGCAATACACCTGAACTACAACTCTTGCTAGCATAATTTTGGAGTTATTGCCCTTTGTTATTTTTATTACTTAGATTTTATAGGAGGCAAATCTTTGACAGTACAAAAGAATCTTTTATCTATTAGGCTTCAGTTTACTATCAAGCTTTCTTAGCGGGGGATGTCCATGTCCAACATGGCTTTTGATTTTGTGACAATGCCTTTTTTCGGGGAGCATAATCTGTCTCTGACGGCTCTTGTTTATGGAATATGTTGAAATATCTGGATTTACTGCTCCACTGTAGATGCTTAAGCTTTTTACACAATGAAAAAAAGAAGAATTAAAGTATAAAATTAAATATGCTTTATTAATTCATCACAGCATGCGGCAACATACTGATAGACATTAGATTTAAAGAAAAAAAATGAAACAAAAGAAGAAACTGCTTATCTCAAGCCATTTCTTCTTTTGTAAAAATGTTCATGACAATAAGATGCTAATGTTTCGATACAGATTATGTTTGAATTGTTTCATTCAAAGCTTTATTATACCCTCCCCCTCCCCCAACTATGTTGGGGGAGAGGGTTTATAGGAGTCAACTTTTTTGTTGGTCGATCCATCTGTCTGTCCGTCGTCCATCCATCTGTATTTTTTTCCTGTCCACTCAATTTCTGAGCAACTAATGGTAGGATTTATTTCCAAATTTACAGAGGTGATCAGTATCAACACAGAGATGGCAAGTGATATTTTGGTAACAATCCATTGACTTTTGACAGAGTTAAAGCCCTTTCATGGAAAATGGCTTTTCGTTACAGACAAGCACTTGTACGGGAAGGGGGTGTGTGTACTGGTCAACTCTGTGACAGTCTAGTTGAAATTTAATTTAGGCTGATTTCAATGTGAAAGGTTGAAAAAGTACATGAAATTTTTATCATATTTTTCAGGAGGAGCAAAAAGCAATCATAAAAGCAGAAAAAATCCGAATAGCTCTGGAGAAAATAAAAGAAGCCAAAATAAGAAAGGTAAGATATAGACTTAATAATTATTGAGGTGTTGCTGTCTTAAGCATAGCGTCAACATTATTCTAAAACCTCATAACTACAGCTTCATTTTAGCTGCAGTTACAAGGCTTTAGAATGACGTCGACGATATTTTGAAGAAAAAATGCTTGTGAATGACTTTTGCGCTTCAGAGTAAATAAATTTCTTAGGAGGATCTGTTAGTTCTAGGTAGGACCTAAAAGAATCGGAACTAACAAGTCCTACATGCTTTCATAAAAAAATAAGTGTCAAACCCTGTTTACAAACTTTTACAATATGTTCAATTAGATGTCATTTTCAACATAAAGCTTGATTATTCCTATTTTGTAAAGAGGCATAAATAAAGGAGCGTCTGTGTTACATTTCCAACAAGTTCACATGTAAGCGAGGCACAAACTTTGAGCAGACTAGACAACAACACAATGAAATAAGAATATATGCTGACTGCCTGAGGAGTGATTAAGACCTTATCTATCTATACAGTGTATGGTGAAGACTCTGGTCAGACTTTACGGCTGCACAGGCTGGCCAGAAGCTTTGCTTTGCGTACATGCGAATTTGTTGGAAATGTCACCAACAAGCTCAAAGATCAGCTTTCACATCTTAAAAAGTGAGGCCTCCAGTGCCTAAGGTACTTTTATTTTAGAAATATTTTATTTGGCATGACAAGGATAATGTGTTTGGTACTTATATTTTCAGTTGTTTGTTCGGGCCTTTGCCAAAGATGGAAGTAGTAAAAGTATAATGGTAGACGAGAAGATGACCATTTTAGAGGTCATCTCGATTTTAGCTGATAAAAATCATGTACGACTCAATCCTGATTTGGCGGTCATAGAACACATGCCTGAGTTATTCATGGGTGAGTTGCAGACATAAACATTTGACTATTTTGATATTGTTTATCCTATGGTATGTCTAGACAAGTAATTAAAGAACTAGTGCAAAGTGAAAAGAATTAATATGATATATCTTTATTAACAAAATTCAAATTTTTCTGTCTCCCTAGGCAACAAACATAGTCTAAAAATAGTATGTCTGTCTGCAAAACTTAACCAAAAAACTTGACTTTGTCAATTACTTCAAGGCCATTAAAGATGCAATGCTCATATTTGGTATCATGATAGATCTCGAAAATGCACATGTACAGATACCAAGGTCATGTAACAAATCAAGGTCATCTGTCAAGGTCAAAAATTTATTATAATTGCTGTTTCAGAGCATTTGTGTTTCACAAACACATTACTTGCTCACCTGGCCGAAGGCCAGCAAGCTATTGTCATGGCAGGGTGTCTGTCAAGCATGTATGTGTGCGTAAACTTTTCTTTAAACATCTTCTCCTCCTAAACCAATGGGTGGATTTTGACGAAACTTGGCCAGAATGTTCCTTGGGTGACCCTCTTTTAAAGTTGTTCAAGAAATTTTGATTGACCCCCAAATATGGGCTTGGCAGGGCAGCGCCTGTTTTGAGTCCTAAATCTTTGAACAAAATCTCCTTCTGAACCATTGGGTTGATTTCAATGAAACCTAACCAGAGTGTTCCTTAGGCAACCCTCTTTTGAAGTTGTTCAAGAAATTTGGATTGACCCACAAAATTTAATATGGGTGTGGCAGGGCAGGGCTTATTTTGAGCCCTAAATCTTTAAACAACATCTCCTCCTGAACCATTGGGCCAATTTCAATGAAACTTTACCAGAATGTTCCTTGTGACCCTCTTCTAAAGTTGTTCAATGAATTTGGATTTACCCCCAAGTATGGGCATGGCAGGGCGGGGCTTTTTATGACCCGTATCGAGAGATCGGGGGCATATTGTTTTACTCATGTCCGTCTGTCTGTCCATCTGTCCGTCCGTCTGTCCGAAAACTTAACCCAAAAACTTAACCTTGCCAATATCTTCAAGCCTATTCAAGATACAAAGCTAATATTTGGCATGATGATAGATCTCAATGATCCGCATCCGCTGGTACCAAAGTCAAGGTCATGTGACAAGGTCAAGGTCATCTGTCAAGGTCAAACTTTGAAAAAACTAAATCCGAAAAACTTAACCTTGCCAATATCTTCAAGTCTATTCAAGATACAAAGCTTATATTTGGCATGATGATAGATCTCAATGATCCGCATCGGCTGGTACCAAAGTCAAGGTCATGTGACAAGGTCAAGGTCATCAGTCAAGGTCAAACTTTGAAAAAAAATGCCGTGTCGGGGGCATTCGTGTTTCACAAACACATCTTGTTTTTTTAGCCTGAAACCTTTGAACGACATCCCTTTCTGAACAATTGGGCTGATTTCAATGAAACTTTACAAGAAAGACCCTCGGTGACCCTCTTCTTAGGTTGTTCAAGAAATTTGGATTGACCCCCAATTTGAACATGGCAGGTCGGGGCATATTTTGAGCCTGAAATCTTTGAACGATAGCTCCTCCTGAACCACTGGGCCAATTTCAACGAAACTTTACCAGAATGTTCCTTGGGTGTTTTTAGCTCCACTGGCTGAAAGCCACTGGGGCTATTGTCATGGCGTTGTGTCCGTTGTGCGTCCGTCCGTCCGTGCGTCCGGTCGTAAACTTTTTCTTTAAAAATCTTCTCCTCAGAAACTACTGGATGGATTTCAACCAAACTTCACATGAATGATCCTTGGGTAACCCTCTTTCAAAGTTGTTCAAGAAATTTTGATCCAATGAAAAACATGGATTTAATGGGCGTGGCTAATTTCCAAATATGGTAAAAAGTGATTTTTCTCAGGTTCTAATTGATAGATACCAGCCAAATTTTACATGAGTGATCCTTGGGTGACTCTTTATCAGTCTACAAAAACTTATTGTAATCAGATGAAAAATATGTATTTTATGGGTGGAGGTCATTTCTCTATATGTTATATAGTGGAAACTTTGCAAATCATTTTCTCAGAATCTGACTTATAGATATCAACCAAATTTTACATGAATGATTCTTGGGTGACCCTTTATCAGTCTACCAAAAATTATTGTGATCGGATGAAAAATATTTATTTTATGGGCGGAGGTCATTTCTCTATATGTTATATAGTGGAAACTTTGAAAATCATTTTCTCAGAATCTAACTGATAGATATCAGCCAAATTTTACATGAATGATCCTTGGGTGACCCTTTATCAGTCTACCAAAAATTATTGTGATCGGATGAAAAATATGTATATTATGGGCGGAGGTCATTTCTCTGTATGTCATATAGTGGAAACTTTGAAAATCATTTTTTCAGAATGTAACCGATGGATATCAATCAAACTTCATTAGTATGATCCTAGGGTGATCCATTATCATTCAGCCAAAAATTGTTGTTATTTTTATTACACATCATGAAATATATTTTGTAAAATGGTAAATAAATAAAGGAAGAAATAGGAAATGTTGAAGAAATATAAAATGTATAGACACAATCATGTATGTTAAAATCAGTTTTACTTCTTAATTTCACCATCAAATGTTATAAAAATTATACCATTTTATTGAAAATTAATTCTTCCAAAGACATCATTTAATAAAAGAATTGTGTTTCTGTTATCAAAGCTTTGTTGCGCCATTTAGAAGAACAGACCTTAATTAATTTAATGGTAAAATAGGAGAAAAAAATAATGGGAAAATTAAGCATCAAGTTTAACTTCTTATAGCTCCTAAAGTTGCAATAGCACAATAAAAAGAATTACACCATGTTAAAGCTCATCTTTTCCACAAAAATATTTTTATAGATCATGAAAATGTGAGATTTGAAATAAAGGGTCAAATTTAACATTTTTTAACACATGTGTAAAAAATGTCAAGAAATTTTGAAAATCCAATAATAGCCTGTTCAGATAGTGTCTGGATATTGGAAATTCCTTATTTGGTATTGGTTATTGGTTTACCCAGGTGACTGTTCAGTCTAGGTAACCCTTTAGTCTACCTTCCTGTTTGGGAAAGGGTTAAACAACTGTGACAGTGAACAACACGACAGATCAATAACATATAACTTCTGAATCAATTCTTACTTGTCGCTCGCCTTAATTTCCACCGAATGTGTCAATTTTCAAGGAAAAAAATTTTCGCTTTCACTTTCACAATGCATTTCCAATTGTTTCGTTCCAAAGCAGATTTGGGAAAATAAAAAATGGACGGCAACATAATTTTTAAACGAAAAAATAATGCGCGCAGAAACAGTTGATAAACATTCGTGAATTAAACTAAATTTTTTATTTGAGGCAATTTCATAGTAAAAGACATTTATATTTTTGATTCTGTAAGGGAAAAAACAAGTTTGAACGGAAAAAATATATCGACGGCCACGGGTCAAATCAGCCCATTTTAAATTATGCCTATGATAAAAATTTGCATCTAAACATTCTGCAACAATATACGGTATAATGTAATAAATAAATAAGTTGGTGCGGAGTATGTGCAGTAAACGATAACTTCATTAAAATATATTTTTCATGTTAAATTCGCTTTGTTTTTGTGATTTTTTAAAGTCCCGTTTACCAGAAAAATGTTCGTAGATCTACTGATTAGAACAGATTCAGACCTCAGATTGCATTGCTATTTTTAGACTGGTCGCATCCGAGTACAGAAACGATTGAAAATTTCTCGTGAGAAATTAGCGCAGGGATTCTCTCACACTTCAAAAAATAGTTTCTTCACTGCTGTGGAAGAAGATACTTTGAAACTTAACTAGCGTTGTTATATCCTGATCGCCGACAATGTTGATTCACAGGCACATTTTTTGTGACACTTGACACATACACACACAATATATGTAAAACTAGACTTTGGATTAGTTTGTTCGAAATGACAGTTTCCATACCTGATTTAGCGCGGCTACTTAGTCAGACTCGGTTAACTTCTTTAAGTCGGGATTTACTCCGATCATATTGCAAACTTACTTGAACTTAAATCATCAAGTAGTAGAAAGAGTAACATACAATGTTCGAATTTGTGAACCGTTTTAATTAGCCAAAATTTGTTAACTTTGAAAAAAAATGTAACCGTGTGAGTCTGAAGCCCTGTGATTTTCGCGATATATTCAGTCTACTAATGTTTCACTGACATAAATTGCGGGAAAAAAGCTCGTCGTTATTCGGTTGAGTTCGGAAATAAGTTCTGATGACATGGACGCGATCGAAGAAACCTAGATTTATCTGTTTTATAATATATTATAGGCGTCCGCGCAGGACGAGGTCTTAAACCTATAAGTACCTGTTTTATTTCGAAGGTTCGTCCTTTAGAATCTTTTTTATAAGATTTTAAAGATAACTTAAGATATTTTGGTTGAATTTTCTTGACGGTGTCAAGGCTGTTCGTTTATGCGACTAACTTACATCTGTTGGTAGAATAACGAGAATAGTGTAACTTTGTTTAAAATTTGATGACCATTAAGCAATTAAAGCCTATAATTTATTTATTCGTCAAACTTAATTTGTAAAAAATGGAAAATTAAAAAAAAAAGACAATATACATAAAAGAGAAATTATCAGAACAAGATCTTTAATCTCCAAGAAATAGTTTACCCCTTACATTTGTATGTCTCTATTTCAACCGTTTTCGAAATGTCTCGCTAAGCCAAGTTAACATAACCCACGGACGAAATCAGATGATCAGATGAAAAATATGAATTTTATTGGCGGAGGTTATTTCTCTATATGTTATATAGTGGAAACTTTCAAAATCATTTTCTCAGAATGTAATAGATAGATATCAACCAAATTTCGCTGGAATGATCCTTGAGTGACCCTTTATCGGTCTACCAAAAATAATTGTGATTGGATGGAAAGTACGTATTTTATGGGTGGAGGTCATTTCTCTATATGTTATATAGTGGAAACTTTCAAAATCATTTTCTCAGAATGTAATAGATAGATATCAACCAAATTTCACTTGAATGATACTTGAGTGACCCTTTATAAGTGTACCAAAAATTATAGTGTTTGGATGAAAAATATTAATTTTATGGGCGGAGGTCATTTCTCAATATGTTTTATAGTGGAAATTTTCAAAATCATTTTCTCAGAATGTTACTGATGGATATCAACCAAATTTCACTGGAATGATCCTTGAGTGATCCTTTATCAGTCTACCAAAAATTATTGTGATTGGATGGAAAGTACGTATTTTATGGGTGGAGGTCAATTCTCTATATGTTATATAGTGGAAACGTTCAAAATCATTTTCTCAGAATGTAATAGATAGATATCAACCAAATTTCACTTGAATGATACTTGAGTGACCCTTTATAAGTGTACCAAAAATTATAGTGTTTGGATGAAAAAATGAATTTTATGGGCGGAGGTTATTTCTCAATATGTTATATAGTGGAAACTTTAAAAATCATTTGCTTAGAATGTTAGTAATGGATATCGATCAAACTTTATAAGTATGATCCTTGAGTTACCCTTTATCAGTCTACCAAAAATATTTGTGATTGGGTGAAAAATATGTCTTTTATGGGCGGAGGTCATTTCTCTATATGTTATATAGTGGAAACGTTCAAAATCATTTTCTCAGAATGTAATAGAAAGATATCAACCAAATTTCACTTGAATGATACTTGAGTGACCCTTTATTAGTGTACCAAAAATTATAGTGTTTGGATGAAAAATATGAATTTTATGGGCGGAGGGCATTTCTCAATATGTTATATAGTGGAAACTTTAAAAATCATTTGCTCAGAATGTAACTGATGGATATCGATCAAACTTTATTGGTATGATCCTTGGGTGACCCATTGTCATGCAGCCAAAAATTATTGTGATTGGGTGAAAAATATGTCTTTTATGGGCGGAGGTCATTTCTCTAAATGTTATATAGCGGAAACTTTGAAAATCATTTTCAACATCAGTACAACCCAAAATATCTAAAATTCTAGTCAAAACTTTGATTTGCTTTTTAGCTCACCTGAGCACGAAGTGCTCAAGGTGAGCTATTGGGATCGTAGAATGTCCGTCGTCCGTCGTCAGTCGTGCGTCGTCCGTCGTGCGTCGTGCGTCGTCCACAATTTCTTTAAACATCTTCTCCTCCTAAACCAGTGGGCCAATCTTGATGAAACTTGGCAGGGATGTTCCTTGGGTCAAGCTCTACCAAAGTTGTTCAAATAAATGAAATCCACCCTTAACTTTCCCTTTACCCTTAACAAAAAGGGTGAAAATATGAAAATCTTTAAAAATCTTCTTCTCTGAAACCAGAAGACAGACAGCTTTCATATTTGGTATGTAGCATCATCTAGTGGACCTCTACCAAGTTTGTTCATATCAAGACCCTTGGGTCATGTTTGGGCTTTGCCCGGGTGCAACCCTTTTTACATAGAATCAAAGAGCGAAAATCTTTAAAAATCTTCTTCTCTGTAACCAGATGGCAGACAGCTTAAATATTTGTTGTGTAGCATCACCTAGTGGGCCTTTACCAAGTTTGTTCATATCAAGACCCTTGGGTCATATTTGGGCTTTGCAAGGGTGCATCCCTTTATCTCTTATGAGCACGAAGGGTAAAAAATTAAAAATCTTCAAAAATTCTTTTTCTCTGAAACCAGAAGACGGACAGCTTTCATATTTGGTATGTAGCATCATCTAGTGGACCTCTACCAAGTTTGTTCATATCAAGACCCTTGGGTCATGTTTGGGCTTTGCTCGGGTGCAACTCTTTTTACATAGAATCAAAGAGCGAAAATCTTTAAAAATCTTCTTCTCTGTAACCAGATGGCAGACAGCTTAAATATTTGTTGTGTAGCATCACCTAGTGGGCCCCTACCAAGTTTGTTCATATCAAGACCCTTGGGTCATATTTGGGCTTTGCAAGGGTGCATCCCTTTATCTCTTATGAGCACGAAGGGTAAAAAATTAAAAATCTTCAAAAATTCTTTTTCTCTGAAACCAGAAGGCAGACAGCTTTCATATTTGGTATGTAGCATCATCTAGTGGACCTCTACCAAGTTTGTTCATATCAAGACCCTTGGGTCATGTTTGGGCTTTGCTCGGGCGCAACCCTTTTTACATAGAATCAAAGAGCGAAAATCTTTTAAATCTTCTTTAATTGAAACCAGAGGGCACACTGCTTTCAATTTTGGTATATAGCATCATCTTGTGGGCCCCTACCAAGTTTTTTTATATCAAGACCCTTGGGTCATATTTGGGCTCCACCCGGGCACATCCCTTTCAGCTCATCTGAGCATGATGGGTGAAAATGGGAAAACCGTCAAATATCTTCTTCTCTGAAACCAGAAGGCAGACAGCTTTCATATTTAGAATGTAGCATCATCTTATGGACCTTTTCCAAGTTTTTTCATATCAAAACCCTGGGGTCAGTTTTGGGGTCCACCCGGGTGCATCCCTTTTTACATAGAATCAAAGAGCAAAAAGGCATATCTGTCTTGCTCTTCGCTGAAAACGTTCCATGGTATTGATCTTAGGCAATTATCTTCATTTTGACATCTGCTTATCTAATTAATGTGATGTCCCAGGGGTCATAGAGACTCAGGTGAGCGATCTAGGACCATCTTGGTCCTCTTGTTCAAAAATTTTAAGCCTGTGGAGCGACTCAAGCCATTCATGGCTTTCTAGTTTTTTAGCTCACCTGAGCACAAAGTGCTCAAGGTGAGCTATTGTGATCACTCACTGTCCGTCCATCGTCCGTCCGTCCGTCTGTCTGTCCGTCCGTCTGTCCGTCCGTCCGTCAACAATTTCTTTAAACATCTTCTCCTCCTAAACCACTGGGCCAATCAAGCTGAAACTTGGCAGGGATGTTCCTTGGGTGAAGCTCTTCAAAAGTTGTTAAAAGAATTTAAATCTATAAATAACTCTGGTTGCCATGGCAACAGAAAGGCTGAAAATCGCGAAAATCTAAGAAAAAATTCTTCTCCTCCTAAACCACTAGGCCAATTAAGCTGAAACTTGGCAGAGATGTTCCTTGGGTGAAGCTCTTCAAAAGTTGTTAAAAAAATTTAATTTCATCAAAAACTCTGGTTTCCATGGTAACGGAAAGGTTGAAAAATGGCCGAAAATGGCCGAAATTCTTAGAAAAAAGTCTTCTCCTCCTAAACCACTGGGCCAATCAAGCTGAAACTTGGCAGAGATATACCTTAGGTTAAGATCTTCAAAAGTTGTTAAAAAAAATTAATTTCATCTAAAACTCTGGTTTCCATGGTAACGTAAAGGTTGAAAAATGGCCGAAAATTGCTGAAAATCTTGGAAAAAAAAGCTTTTCCTCCTAAACCACAATGCCAATCAAGCTGAAACTTGGCAGAGATGTTTCATGGGTAAAGATCTTCAAAAGTTGTTAAAAGAATTAAATTTCATCAAAAACTCTGGTTTCTATGGTAACAGAAAGGTTGAAAAATGGCTGAAAATGGCTGAAAATCTTTGAAAAAATTCTTCTCCTCCCAAACCACTAGGCCAATCAAGCTGAAACTTGGCAGAGATGTTTCTTGGGTGAAGCTCTTCAATAGTTGTTGAAAAAATTTAATTTCATCAAAAACTCTGGTTTGCATGGTAACAGAAAGGCTGAAAAATGGATGAAAATTGCTGAAAAATCTTAGAAAAACTTCTTCTCATCCTAAACCACTGGGCTAATTAAGCTGAAACATGGTAGGGATGTGCTTTGGGTGAAGCCATACCAAAATTTAAAAAATAATTGTATTCAATTAAAATCTCTGGTTTACATGGTGTTTGAAATGTTAAAATATTGCCAAAATATTAGAGAAGGTTAATCTTCGCCTTAACTATTTGGTATATCTAAAGCATGGCAGGGATATTCTAAAGGTTTAGGTCTACTAAACTTGAATTCAATTCAATTCAATTGATAACTTTGTTTGCAATTAAAAAGAAAATCAAATTGCAGGAGGAAATTAAAGTCTGTTTCTTTTAAATCCACCCTAAATGTACATCAGACAATTTCTGGTATTTATAACATTATTGACAAGTTATGAGTTGACTTACTCAGGTGAGCGATATAGGACCATCATGGTCCTCTTGTTTTTAAATTGTTCACAAAATTTTGAGGCTTGGCAGGGTGGGCTCATTTTCAGCCTGAAATCTTTGAACGACATCTCCTCCTGAGCCTCTGGGTCAATTTCAATGAAACCGTACCAGAATGTTCCTTGGGTGACCATCTTCAAAAATTGTTTGTGAAATTTTGATTGGAAGAGATCCACTGGAATAATAAATTTCAGGTGAGCAGTTAAGGACCATTCTTGTCCTCTTGTTTTAAAGTGCATCTAAATTGTTTTCTTCCTTATAATTTTACATATTATTTATTTGAGTTCATTTCTGATAAGTCAGTTTCAACTTGGAAAAAGTCAGAATTCCTTCTGAATGCTGGTGACTTTCATTATTTTCTATTTTCAATATCTCTCTTTCTAATCTTCAGATATCTAATAATAATAATAATAATAATAACGTCTTTATTTAAAGAGGCTACACATTTTGTTTCCCAATCTTCCATGTGAGCCTCTGTAACAGTAAGTTACAAAACAATGCATGTACAATGAACATTTACATAAAGAACAAAATTTACAAAAGAACAAGCAAATAAACAATAGAACAAACACATTGAAAATATTGATATAAATTGAAATTACTACTTAAAGTATACTTTATATTTATATATATACTTTATATATATATTTAAGCCAGTGGAGCCATACAGGCCCTCTTGTATTTATCTAGCTTCCACTATGTTTTCCTAAGATTTTTTCTTGGGGGGATGAATTAAAAAAATGATTGTGCATTAATTAGTTAAGACATATTGTGTCCTACAAATAGGCTTTCAGGTCAGAGTAAAATAAACTTCAGCCAAATTTTTTTCAAATCATTTTTTCCCTTCACTCAAGATAAGGATTTACCCATAGACACACAAATAAGATATGTTTCTAAAGGCAAGTCCCTCCTGTGATCAGGATGACAAAGTGTGGTAAACTGTTTGCACATGCAGAGTGGGGCATAATTTGCAAACATTCTGCCACATTTTGTCATCCTGAACATAGGATAGGGTTACATTTTTTTGGCTCATGAGCTATTCATCTTACTGAAAGAAGTACTTGTGACAATGGCAAGAGAAATTGTACATGTATGAAAATTCATTTCAGAGATGAAGACAGTATTTGTTGGTTTCATTAAGGAATGAAACTAAAAACCTAATCACACTGTATGAATATGCGAAGCGGATTGGTACATGAGTGTGATTAGGTTTTTAGTTTCATACCTCTATGAAATCAACAAATATTATCATTATATCTTATAATTTAATATTATGATGCAAAAGTGCAAAGATATGTCAATTAAGTAACTGATTCCTTACGAGACTACTTTTTGGGGAAGCTTATAAACCAACTGCGCACACAAAACTGTTTTCATTGGGTAATCAAACCAACTTTTCAGCCAATCAGAACACATGAGTATTGATGGACGCAACTAAAATTAAATTGTTTAAGTGTGTTCTATCTTACAGAGCGTATATTAGAGGACCATGATTCCCTGGTAGAAAATATGGTGATGTGGACCAGAGATACCAAAAATAAAATCCTGTTTGAAAGCAGAACTCAGAAAAATGATCTCTTCAAATGTCCAGAGGTGAGAAGCTACTAGATTTATAAAAACCCGCATTAAGTAACTACGGAAAATGTGCTTAACGTTTCTAATGATTTCAAATACATGTCAAAGGCTAAGTGCAAAGTACTTGTAACTGCCTATAAACACATAGGAAGTTACAACTGTTTTACACTAAGCCATTGATATGCAAATAATTTTAATTATTTAAAAAAAAAGCAGTCACACAGTACATAAAGGAATCACGGACAAGGTTCAAAATGGGTTAGGGTTTATTTGAATTATTGAAGGTCAAAAACTCAATCCATTTATCAATGAAAGATGCTCTGGATTCAGTATTTGAAAGTAAATTTAGCCGACTTAATAAAAATAATAGCATGTCACAGCATAGCAGTAATTTTTTAACTGCATTGATCCCAACATAAAGGAAAGTAATTATTTAAGATAATTGTTTAGATATGTGACCTGTCATGTGAAAAGGGACCAACTTAAAACTTGGTTGGATAAATATTTGAAATAGAAATTAGGTCAATCCAAGGTCATATTTCTAAAATTTTTGTTAAGGAAGGTTACAGAATCAATGATCATTCTAGAGTATGAAACCAGCAAAGTAAGAAAAGTGTTGACCCTTATCAGACTGATGGTCTTATATATATTTATTTCATGCATTAAATGACTTAAAACCATTTGGCTACAGACAGTTTGCTACACCTGTCAAGTTTTCTAAATAGATTATATAATTGCGCCATTCAAATCAGACCTATATTTTGAGTGATTAAATTTGAGATAAAAAACGGTTTGTACAAATTTAAAAATCAAATCATGTGTGTCATGTCTGGCTGGTTGGCAGAGGGGTAAGCGTGCTCGACTCATAATCTGGTGGTTGCTGGTTTTGAGCCCCACAGGAGGCTTGTAGTGTATTTGGGCAGGACAGTTTAACCCTTTGCTGTTTAATCCCTGCTTAAGAAGAAATTGCTTCTGACAAGCAATTTCTTCTTTTTCAACACTATTTTCTACCCTACAGAATGGTTATTTTTCAAATTAAATCAACTTTAAATTTTCGTCTGCAAAACAGGTCCAAAATTTTGTAAAACAAAAAGTGTTAAAACAAAGCCCCAGTTTACTGTAAAAGTGGGTAGCAGTGGTTGGAAGCCATTGCCTCTCTCTCTATGTACATGATAAGATCAAAAAGAGCTAGGACCAGAGTCTTTCCACCCTACATCTTGTTATGCTCATGTAAAAAAAAAAAAGAATAAGCAAGAGATGTTTGTTAAACACTCATGCCCCCCATAAAAGCAGGTCAATAGCCTATTATTTGCCAATCAACAAAGGGCAATAACTCACAAAATATGATGAGTAAAGTTATGATTCTTGTGCGCTGCACTTCTCAAAGGGATCTATCCACCTGTGAAGTTTCATGATTCAGCTTGTATACTTTTTGAGATATGCAGCGGTCAAAAATGGTTTGCGGACGGACTGACGGACCAACAAGAGCAAAGCAATATACCCCCTCTTCTTCAAAGGGGGCATAAAAATGAATACTGATAAGGATTGTCTTGTCAAGACAAGTCCCATGAGTACCCACAACATAACATATGTTTAAGGTGTGAATCAAACAGAAGCATATTGACTTGTCCCAGCAAGAATTACCACAAAAAATGTGGGAGTAATCTTCTGAATTATTGATGTTCAAAATGCTTGTCTGACATTTTATAAGACCTATTTGCTGTAATAACAATTGTTTTATATTGTCACTTTTATTCTAAAGTCTCGTAACTACAGCTTGATTCAAGTTGTAGTTACTAGACTTTAGAATGAAAGAGATGATATAGTGATGGCTTGACCAAGTGTGCTTCTCTAATTCTTTCCTAATGTCGTGGGAAAGTTGTGTTTTTTATTTTGTGTAAATTTCACTTTGCTTAATACAAAATTTATCATTGTATTTAAAAAATGTGTTACGAAGCAATTCTTGAAATTGATGCTTTAAAAAACATTGTATCCAGATGAATAAGGTCAAGTTTTCTTCTTGCAATAAGGTAGAATGACCATTCATCTTTTTCAAAAATTTAATGAATGATTACATTACTACAGTGAGATGATCATTGAAGTTTATGATAAACCATTTACAATTTGTACATTGTACAATTTGCCTGGGCTTCTTAATTGCAGATTGACCCGGGTTAGGATAGATAGAAATGTTTATCATTTTGGTTTGCATTTGTGATTTGTCATTTCAGAGATATTTGCTGGTATCATCTGCGTCTGAGAGAGGAGCATCTCTTGACCCAAAAAGAAGAGAAAACTTAATTCAGGTAAGTCATGGAAATTAATTTGGTGTCAAGGATAGCTACAGTGTGTCAAGTAGAACTTAGTTGCAAAAATTCCTTGTCCCTCCATTACATAGAAATTTGTGTTGGGCAATGGGTTTCAAATCAGAATCGATATTTGGTTTTCAGTTGGAAGAGTAAATCAACTAATGATCAATTGTACAATCGTTTTCTTAGAAATTAATACAGCACCAGAGTATCATCCTTTGAAGAATGTGAAAGTTTAGTTAAAACTCTTTTTGCAGATTTTTCTACCAACTTCATGGCTCAGCATTAAACAGTTGTAACTGCCTATAAACATATAGGCAGTTACAACTGTTTAAAGCTGCGCCATCAAATTGATGGCGGTTTCAAAAACAATATATATTTGCTGTCATTTATGAGTTAGAAAATGATTAATCAATGATGAAATTTCTTAGTCGATTATAACAATCGGAAACCCTAACTAACTGATTATTTATTATAACGGATTAATCTGCCCCTCACTAATAGCAATACTCATTACTGAATTGCGCTGGCAGATCTAGGCTTTCTATAAAAGGGGTTTGAACTTATAAATTTTGACAGAGTTTTAAGGGATACAGGTTTTGCAAGACGGAGACACACAAATAAGTAGCCAGAAGTCTCAAAACTATCTGATGTATGTCAGTACTACCCTATAGAAATTAACTACAGAAAAGAGTGCAAGAGCCATGACTCTACCTATCTTATTTTAAGCTCACCTGAGCACAACATGCTCAAGGGGAGCTTTTCGGATCACCCTGAGTCCATCCTGAGTTATCTGTCATGCGTTTTCTGTCATCCGTCTTCTGTCGTCAACAATCTTAAAAAACTTCTTCTCCTGAACCACTGGGACGATTTCAATGAAACTTTGCCAAAATGTTCCTTGGGTGACCCTCTTTGAAAGCTGTTTGCAGAATTCTGATTGGTCCATCTATATGGGAGTGGCATGGTGCAGCATTTTTTCACTTTGAAATCCTTGAAGGACATCTCCTCCTGGACCACTGGGCGGATTTCAAAGAAACTTTTCCATAATTATCCTTGGGTGACCCTTTTCAAAAATTGTTTGGCAAATTTTTGATTGGCCCATAAATGTGGGCCAGGCAGGGTGAGCTTGTCTCCTCAGTTATGAATGAGAGTGCAGGGTATATTATCACTTTAAATTCTTGGAATAACTTCTCCTCTTCAACAATGAGGCAAATGTGAATGAAACTTTGCCAGAAAGTTACTTGGATGATATCCAATGAACCAATAAAATTATTTAAGCAGTTTAGGGCCATTCTGGCCCTTTTATTTTTTAAGTTATTTCCCATTGTTGTTTTTCATATGTGAACATTCAGGAATGTCTAATGGATGTACAGTAAAACTTGTTTAAAGTGATCACTAATGGGTTGCTTAATAGACATGGTCGCATGAGCAAGACTGACTGTTTCTTGTGACAATTTGCCACATTGTTGTTCGGTGGCTACAGTGTAGGATGAGTGAGAATTTCAGGCTTTATAAATTATGCTGTTTTGGTATAAAAGGTCAAGCTATTGACATCATCTTTCGCATCGGTTGAGAATTGGTTTTGATAGGACAAACTTTAACCTTGGTCATATGTCTGTTGCTAATGAAGATCATCTAGAAACTTGGCATGTTTTTTCACCAATACAAGAATGATTCAGACATGGCATGTTTGTTCACCATTACAAGAAATATTCAGACTTGGCATGTTTGTTCATAGCACAAGAAATATTCAGACTTGGCATGTTTGTTCACCATCACAAGAACAATTCAGACGTTGCATGTTTGTTCACCATTACAAGAATGATTCAGACTTGGCATGTTTGTTCACAATCACAAGAGGGATTCAGACTTGGCATGTTTGTTCACCATCACAAGAAGAATTCAGACTTGGCATGTTTGTTCACTTTCACAAGAAGAATTCACAGACTATCACCTCTCAAAGTATTTTAATGAGAATTATGCCCCCTTTTTACTTAGATTTTTTGCATTATCCAGCACCAACTGCTGAGCTTTGGCATCTATATGCTGTGCTTTTGTTCTTTATCTTTATTGTAAACAAGTTGAAAAAAAAATGTTATGAAATCTTAATTCAACAGAACATGAGTGTTAAGTAATGTACTTATCAATATGCTTATTCTCAATTGTAAACCATTCAGGGATTGTGCTAGTGTTTGAAATTAGGGAGTCATTGACTGCTTAATCTTTTTTCAACTCTGAACAAGTTTCAAATTTTCTTTCCTGAATATACAGTTGTTAAAAAAATAAAATCTAAGTTCAAGAAAATTATTTTTTCGTGATGCCTGACTAATAGAAACAAGTTGAGAGCACCTGCCAAGAACTGTCACAAAAACCAGTCTAATCGGGCTTTGATAAATTAGACTGGTAGATACATCCTATAAACAAAACACAAATTAGACTGAGTGGGAATTTCCTGTCTTCATTTGATAAAACAACAGAATTGTTAGAGATCTTGTTTAGAGGAAGTGTTGGTTTGCTTATTGATTTTATAACTTCAAATTTATAGATTCATGTCAAAAAATAGTCAAATGCTCTCGTGTTTCCCCCAGGTCTTAAAATACCTGAAAACTTGTCTAATAGGATCATTAAAAAGGTATGAAATTGCCGTAGGAAAGCCTTAATAACCTTGAAAAGTCCTTTAAAGCCTATGCTACTTACTATAAAATTGAAAGAAAAGCTTAATATATCAACCAGTAACAAAAGAACTTAGTTAACTTGTCAAAAGATAACTGTTTGTTTCATTGTTGGTAAATATGAAAAATGAACCTAAAGAGTCTAAAGTTTGGGAAGGCAATAGTTGATTTTAATATTATAAACATGCTGTGATATGAAATTAATAATGTTAAAAGAGTAGTCGAACACTTTTTCAAACCTAATGCAGTACTATTATTGAATATAATTGTATTCATAGTGCATTCATTCACAGAACTGTAGGTCCTTATATCTTTGGTTTTGTCCTTAAAACAATTCCAAGCAGTACCCACAACATTATGCAGTTTTGTTAATAACTTAATATACATTTGTATTTAAAGATCTTAGCTGAGTTTTACTCCTTCTTATAATCTGTGCACAAAAAGTAAAATTTCACACCAAACAGATGGTGTAAAGAGAATGGAAGGATAGCCATTGACATTTTAGTGTTGACAAGACAATTCAAGCATAGTACCCACTACATAGGGGTTGTTGCAGTTTTGCTGGCGTTTAAAGATCTCAATTCCATGATTCATTGCCCTTAACAAACACTAATTTTACAGTGAACAGATGGTGTAAAGAGAATTGAGTATTGGAAGGATAGCTTATGGCACTTTGTGTTGTCTCACAGAATGTGTATAAACTATCCCTTACTACCTTTTCATTAAAAACTCAGCATCACACAAAAGACTCAAATTCCAAATTGGATTTTTCTCATTTGGCTATAAAAACCAATAAATTGTCTTTTCGTTACAATGATAGGATTCGGATATTTAAAACATGTGTTTCCCCTGTGAATTTATTTTTAGAGGGCAATATAATAAGAATGATTCAGATGTTGGGACGTGCATGGTAACACATTGGCAGTAGGACAGTGAAAATTGACTCATACAAATTGTTTTGTGTACATGTGGATTACATTATAATGTGTGGAGTTATATTGTTTATTCATAGTGACTTGGAAGTTATATTGTATATCTGGAAGTATATTTTATAATTAGGTATTAAAAGCTTAGCTGCAATAATGTAGCCCTCTCTCTGAAATTTTGATGACGAGGACATCAGACTATCAAAAGGGTTGGGGTTACGTTATCGTAACTATAAAGAACTTTGTTACAATATTTTGAGAAATTTTGAAATGGATGAAAAAACAATGATATAAAGGTCTGCTAAATATCAAAAGTGAGCATGTTTACTGTAATCTATTTAACTATGATTAATTGTTGGTTACTATACTAATTACAATCTTTTTTTTTTTTTTTTCAAATATAATTTTAATAATTTTCATCATTTACAAATGTGATCTGTCACACAAAAAGGGACCATCTGGGTAGTGTGTAAAGTGTCGATTCTAGTCCAACTGCACAGACTGACTGGGATCAAAACTTTTACAATGTGCTTATTTACTGAATCTAGAATGATCAATCTACCTTCCAGTGAAAGAGTTTTTGAAATGTGATCGCTGGTTTACCTATAGCTGCAATAATGTACCCCTCTCTCTGATATGCTGCCGGTTGTGGCATCAGATTATCAAAGGAGGGATAGGTTATTGTATCTAGTTGACCTATGCGGGACTCAATCTCTTTTTAGCTCACCTGAGCACTAAGTGCTCAAGGTGAGCTATTGTGATCGTAGAATGTCCGTCGTCAGACGTGCCTCGTGTGTTGTCCGTCGTCCACAATTTCTTTAAACATCTTCTCCTCCTAAACCAGTGGGCCAATCTTGATGAAACTTGGCAGGGATGTTCCTTGGGTCAAGCTCTACCAAAGTTGTTCAAATAAATGAAATCCATCCTTAACTTTCCCTTTACCCTTAACAAAAAGGGTGAAAATATGAAAATCTTTAAAAATCTTCTTCTCTGAAACCAGAAGGCAGACAGCTTTCATATTTGGTATGTAGCATCATCTAGTGGACCTCTACCAAGTTTGTTCATATCAAGATCCTGGGATCATATTTGGGCTTTGCCCGGGCCCAACCCTTTTTACAAAGAATCAAAGATCGAAAATCTTAAAAAATCTTCTTCGCTGAAATCAGATGGCACACAGCTTTCATATTTGGTATGTAGCATCACATAGTGGGCCTCTACCAAGTTTGTTCATATCAAGACCCTTGGGTCATATTTGGGCTTTGCACGGGTGCATCCCTTTATCTCTTATGAGCATGAAGGGAAAAAAATGAAAATCTTCAAAAATTTTCTTCTATGAAACCAGAAGGCAGACAGCTTTCATATTTGGTATGTAGCATCATCTAGTAGACCTCTACCAAGTTTGATAATATCAAGACCCTAGGATCATATTTGGGTTCCACCCAGGCGCAACCCTTTCAGCTCATCTGAGCACCAAGGGTGAAAAAGAGTGAAAATCTTTTAAAATCTTCTTTAATTGAAACCAGAAGGCACACTGCTTTCATTTTTGGTATGTAGTATCATCTAGTGGGCCCCTACCAAGTTTGTTCATATCAAGACCCTTGGGTCATATTTGGGCTCCACCCGGGCACATCCCTTTCAGCTCATCTGAGCACCAAGGGTGAAAATAGGAAAACCTTCAAAAATCTTCTTTTTTGAAAACAGTAGGCAGACAGCTTTCATATTTAGTATGTAGCATCATCTAGTAGACCCCTACCAAGTTTGTTCATATCAAGACCCTGGGATCACATTTGGGTCCACCAGGGTGCATCCCTTTTTACATAGAATCAAAGAGCAAAAAGTATATCTGTCTTGCTCTTCGCTGAAAACGTTCCATGGTATTGATCTTAGGCAATTATCTTCTTTTTGACATCTGCCTATCTAATTAATGTGATGTCCCAGGGGTCAAAGAGACTCAGGTGAGCTATCTAGGACCATCTTGGTCCTCTTGTTTCAAGATTCATTTAACATAGTTCTCAGATGGTCCCTTTTTGTGTGCCGGGTTACGTATTATTATCATCATGAATGATAATTATATATGATCTATTATGGGTACGATGACAGAATCGTTTGCAGGATGAACAAATACAGTATTATGCTCATTTTTGACTGTTCACAGAATCCAGAAAGATATACCATAGTTAGTTATCCCAATAAATTTTCCTGGAAGCTTGAAGAAACAATAACAGAGAACCAGGGCTTTTATTCAGTAACCATTTTGTAATGCAACATATCTATCAAAGAAGAGGGGGAATATGGCTTTGCACTTGTTTGTTAGTCCATCCATAGACTATTTTTTTGTCAGGAGCATATTTCGAAAAATATGCAAGCTTGAATCATGAATCTTCACTGGTGGATAGATCTCATTGAGGAGAAGTACAAGGCACAAGAACCATACCTGGATTGGTGGAATATAACTGCAATTATGTTGAAAATGGTGTTAACCTCATATCAAAAAATGTGATCTGTCATGTGAAAAGGGACTATCTGGGTAGTGTTCAAGGTGTCGATTTCAGTCAGACTGCTCTGACAGACTAAGGTTCAAAACTTTTCCCACAAATCAGATTTCCAGAATTTAGAATGTTCATTCTACCTTCCTGTATTTCGTTGCCCTTATTTGTCTGACGGGTTACAAATAAATCATGTAGCATTGTACAAGCATTGAGCAACCAACAACTACACTATTTAGGGAACAATAATATTGTTTCCATGATAAGACAGAAAATTGCAATGCACAGGGGTGTGGAAATACAGAGTTTTTCCACTTGTTAAAGCCGATTTCTTTTTCCACTTGTCACTGGACAAGTTAAAGCCGATTTCTTTTTCCACTTGTCACTGGACAAGTTAAAGCCGATTTCTTTTTCCACTTGTCACTGGACAAGTTAAAAAGGATTTCTTATTTGTCCAGGATCAAAAGAAATTGTCCACTAAAAAGTAGGTAGATTATAGATAAATTTTGAGAAAATATTGTTTTTAATGAAGAAAATGCTGTAACCCAGCATTTTCTTCATTAAAACAATTTTTGCTTCCCTTTGATACAAACAAAAGGATGATTTTTCTCCTAGATCTTTTTAGTATTGTAGCAAGATTTGCTATTGTATTTACTTGTCCACAGACAAGTGGCCAAGAAAAATGTACTTGCCCGCAAGTAGAAAAGCCTGTGTCGGACAAGTCGGGCATGGGAATTCCATACCTCTGGCATTACAATCTTTGATTATACTCATTATCATTAGATACCAAAATGCTGTAACTACAGCTTGAGTGAATATGTAGTTACAACAGTTTGGTTTGCCACGGACAATTAATGAATCGGCTCACCTTGTGCATGTAATAAGACAGATGCAAAATGATGCTCGTTTTTTACCAAAGGGATTTTATTGAAGTTAACGTACTTGATTTGAGAAGCATGCAGATGGTTACTTCATTAAATGTTAAATGTTATGGTTACCCTTTTAAAATATGAGGTTTTTGAGATTTATACTCCAGCCTATGCTTTTTCAAAAACCTTTTTAACCCTTTGTTTGTCCGACATGGGATACTGCTGTTTTGGCAAGATATAGACAAAGATGAGCTTCCACATTATATACAGTCACATCTTATTCTGCACCTCAATCTGTTCTGTTAGTTCTTCCATTTACTTTATCCCTTTGACCCATTCCATACAAGCTGCTGTCAAAGCACAGAAGGTAGCATGTCATTCTGTCCTTTATAAGGTCTATTAGGTTCAGTCCCTGACAGCAGCACTGGTCCTTTCTGAGAATTTTTCTTTCATGGATGGGTTGATAACCCAAACTCATAAGGGATAGTAGCTGCTGGCTAAGGAAAGATTTAATGGTTGTAGGTACTTAAGTGTGACTAATACCAGGAATCAATTTTTAGGTGCTCCAGCCGCCATGTAATGCCTGGAAAAGTGATAAAGGTGGTGTTTAACCTTTATTTTGATGCCTCTGAAAAAAGGGCTTCTGAAAAAATTGTAAATATGAAGAAATTACAAGCACTTTTCATGGGCAACAGTGTTTTTCTTGCCCAAAAGACGTGTGGTTTTTTTTTTTGTTTTTTTTTCAAATTGCATTAAGTAGAAATTGGTTGAAATTAAGCCAGTCTTAAATTTGGTTATCTTTTAATGGGTTAATGCACATATTATAATGTAAGATTTTATTCATCATACTAGCTATCAATGTGAACAATGAATTTCTCTATTTTCTAAGTGTATGAAAACCCTATGTTACATTGAGGAATATGGGTTTAAAGCAATAACTTACAAAGAATAAGTTAACAATGAACATTCCTTTCTTTTGTGAAAAAAATTACTTGTCAAAAAATAAACTCCTGATAACCACTTTAATTGTGGCAATTTTAGAATTTGACCTTTTCCATGTTGTAATGAATATATTGTTGTAGGGCATCCCAAAACTTTATAACTACAGCTTTATTTAAGCTGTAGTTATGAAGTTTTCATTGCCAAACACTGATATTTGTTTGAATTTCAGACCTGCAGTCATGCTAAAACATGAAAAGGCATTAAAATTAAAGTAGTTTATAACAATTTATGCTCAAGTTTCAGGATGCTTGCAATGAGTTGAAATAAAGTTGTTTAACTCTTGATATATCTATAATCATGATAACTAATTGGCCCATGAGTACCCACAACATAGGGTTTCAATGAGAAATAAAGATTTTAAATCAGAAATACTCCCCTCTTATTTGCATCTCTGGGCGTGCCATTGGAAATAAATTTCCAGGTGGCTCCATTTTGGTCAAGGTCACCGCCATGGTACCAAACAGTTTGAAACACCAATATATTTGAATGGTTTTCAACAGCTTATTGCATTCAGCAAAATAAAAAAACACAACATTTTGTGGTGCTAGGTAAAGAGTTGGGTTGAAAGAAAAGCTTAAAATGCTTATCAATGGATGAATCAGGGTCAGGCCCATTATTTCATTACACTGTTTATGAGGGTTCAAGTTGAACTTGTCACATAATGTGACATGATAACATCAACATTCTGCTGGCTTCTACAGTCTTTGAAAATCCTTCTCAACTTTTAATGCTCACTGCTGTAAATAGTTTATCTCCTGATGGGGTTATTCATTCTTTCTGACTTTTTGTCTCTCACCAATGGGTCGATTAACCCTTTCCTGTTTTACAAAATTTTGGACCTGTCCAAATTCAAAGGTTTTGCAGACGAAAATTTAAAGTGGATTTAATTTGAAAAATAACCATTCAGTAGGGTAGAACATAGTGTGGAAAAAGAAGAAATTGCTTGTCAGAAGCAATTTCTTCTTTTTTCGCAATGTTTTCTCAATCATAAAATCACAGGCACGTAAAAAGCAGGGATTAAACAGCAAAGGGTTAATTGTAGACCTAAGTGGGATAGAAGCTGGAGGCTTAGTATGTAATGAAAGTTCTGTTGTGAGGAATACCATCAATCCATTAACAGGTGCTCCAGCCAGAGATATAGCTGAAAGATTGTTGAAAGCAGAGTAAAACCCCATTCAGAACAACTACATCAACAAAAAGTAAAGAGTTTATCATCTTTCAAAGCTTTCAGAGCTACATATAGAAGGGTCTTTTTGGATTTCAAATTAAAATATTTCAACAATCCTTTCACAAATCCTATATTGTGAATCCTTATTTGGATCGTCTTGTAAAGACGATCCAAATGGGTACCCTGATTGATAAACAAAGATTTTAGAAAGGCATTTATGGTTACCCCCTCTTATCTGTACCTTTGGTTTGTAATAAGATTCAGAGTGCAACTGCAGCTTAAAATCTGATCAATGTTTTCGTTTTGGAGGATATGATGTTATTTGCTCTAATGTCATACTGGATTGAAATCTTTAAATAACAACATTAAAATCAAAGGGATGAAAGTATTGGAGTGGAACTATTCATTGTGGATCAATTGATATTTCTTTTAATGAGTTTTGTTTATGTTCAAATATTAGTTAAAACAGTCAAACAGCTAGTGACTGTAAACTTTGTGCAGGCTGATCTTTGTCTTTATCTAAGCCGTTGCCAAAAAAAGAGCTTCCGGTAGTGTAGTTAAGTAGAGTGTCAGACTATCATTTAAAAGGTCCTGGGTTAGATTCCCAATGTTGGCACTCATCCTCTCAGACTAATTGTCTCCCACCAATAGTTTGATAATGATAGACCTATGTGGGATAGGTGCTAGTGGCTAGGAAAGGATGAAATGGTAGTAATGGTGTGAGAAATACCAGGATTCCATTGTTAGGTGCTCCAGCCACCAGAATATGACTGAAAGATTGTTGAAGCTGTGTTTAACCCCCATACAAACAATCAAAATAAGAATCGAGACAAACAGAAAGTGACTGTAGACTATGATCCAACTGGTCATATATGTGCCGGCTGATCTCCATCTTTATCTAAGCCTTCATCCAAAACAAAATAATTCTGGATGTGAATGCTCACAATAGGATGAACCTTTATGGATGCCATATTCAGAACTGTAAAGTCTAAATAATTCAAGAGATGAATAATGATGCTCAGAAATCAGTCTAAAAACTGTTTCCTTGGAACGGTATAAAAGATATAAAACATGAACGGAAGCAGATGCACAAGTCGTGGGGTGTTGTTACATTGTAGTCATGCTTGAAGCATTTTCACTTGTCATTATTGCTAGGAAAATTGGAAACACCCTCAAACTCATCTCCTACACAGTATGAATTTTGGAACTTGTACAACAGTGGCGGATCTAGGCTTTCTGTAAAGGGGGGTTGAGCACTCAGAAAGGGGGTTCGTTTTCCTAGGAAATACACAAGTTTAGCCCTAATCCTGCTAAATTTGGATTTTATTGAACAAATTACCTTTTATTTGGACATGTCTAAAGGTCTGACTCGGGTTTTTCCAAATAAATCAAGAAGGCAGGCAGTGTATGATGGATCATACTGCACAACTGATCTTAGTCTACACTGAAACTTGTTCCCTACATGAATATGTTGTGATCGGCAGAAGGGTCAAATGAAATCATGCATGAAAATAAATGATTGGGCTTTAGTGGGGGGGGGGGGGGGGGGGGGGTTGTCTCTTGAGCTCTCTAAACCGGCTCTGAATCGACCCCTTTACCATGATATTTTTCTAAATTGTTTGATAAGATTGTTAAGCTGAATGTAACTGATATTAGCAGTGTTAAACCCCCACAAACAAGAACAAGGTCAACATCGGTTTTCTTAGCATTTCTACTAGGGATTCAGATCTGTTGATTTACACAAGTAATTTTTAGCTCCACTGGCCGAAGGCCAGCAAGCTATTATCATGGTGAGTTGTCTGTCGTGCCTCCATCCGTGCGTGCGTAAACTTTTCTTTAAACATTTTCTCCTCCTAAACCAATGGCTGGATTTTGACGAAACTTTACCATTATGTTCCTTGGCTGACCCTCTTCAAAAGTTGTTCATGAAATTTGGATTGACCCCCAAATATGGGAGTGACAGGGCCAGGCTTATTTTGACCCCAAAATCTTTCAACAACATCTCCTGAACCATTGGGCCGATTTCAATGAAACTTTACTAGAATGTTCCTCGGGTGACCCTCTTCTAAAGTTGTTCAAGAAATTTGAATTGACCCCAAAATATGGGTGTGGCAGGGCGGGGCTTATTTTGACCCCAAAATCTTTGAACTACATCTCCTCCTGAACCATTGGGCCAATTTCAATGAAACTTTACAAGAATGTTCCTTAGTTGACCCTCTTCCAAAGTTGTTCAAGAAATTTTGATTGACCCCAAAATATGGGCGTGGCAGGGCGGGGCTTATTTTGACCTCATAATCTTTGAACCTCATCTCTTCCTGAACCATTGGGCCAATTTCAATGAAACTTTACCAGAATGTTCCTCGGGTGAGCCTCTTCCAAAGTTGTTCAAGAAATTTGGATTGACCCCAAAATATGGGCGTGGCAGGGCGGGGCTTATTTTGACCTCATAATCTTTGAACCTCATCTCTTCCTGAACCATTGGGCCAATTTCAATGAAACTTTACCAGAATGTTCCTTGGGTGAGCCTCTTCCAAAGTTGTTCAAGAAATTTGGATTGACCCCCAAATATGAGCTTGGCAGGGCAGGGCTTATTTAGACCCGGAAATCACTGAACGACATCTCCTCCTGAACCATTGGGCCAATTTCAATGAAACTTTACCAGAATGTTCCCTTGGGTGAGCCTCTTCTTAAGTTGTTCAAGAAATTTGGATTGACCCAAAAATATGGACGTAGCAGGGTGGGGCTTATTTTGACCCCAAAATCTTTGAACTACATCCTCTACAGGAGCTGATTTCAATGAAACTTTAACAGAATGTTCCTTGGGTGAGCCTCTTCTTAAGTTGTTCAAGAAATTTGGATCAACCCCCAAATATGGGCGTGGCTTTTTTGACCCGGAAATTTTTGAATGACATCTCCTCCTGAACCATAAGGCTGAATTCAATGAAACTTTACCAGAATGTTCCTTGGGTGACCCTCTTCTAAAGTTGTTCAAGAAATTTGGATTGGATGAGGTCCACTGGATCAATAAAATTCTGGTGAGCTGCTTAGGGCCATTCTGGTCCTCTTGTTTCAAAGCGATATCTAAATAGTTTTCTTCCTTGTTATTTTACATATTAGTTAAATAAGTTCATTCCTTCATAAGTCAGTTTCAACTTAGAAAAAGTTGGAATTCCTTCTGAACGCTGTTCACTTTCATTACCTTCTATTTTTAATATCTCTCTTTCTAATATTGAGATTTTTAAGCCAGTGGAGCGATACAGGCCCTTTTGGGCGTCTTGTTGATCATTGTAGAAACAATGATGTTGTCTGTTACCAATGTTAGTTTAGATCTAATTGACCCGGCCTCAGACATAATCTCATTCTTTATTGATCTCTGACTGGAAATGATGACACAATAACCTTATATTTTGTTTGTGTCTAGGCCATGATCTATAATGTTTAGCACCAAAAGCTTGGTGCAGGCTTTAGTCATATAGCATTTTGTCTGTCTGTCCATCCAGTTACTTTTTTGAAACAATGTCATTAATTTTGATTTTAATTTTATGCAAATGGTCATTGGAAAACCCTACTTAATGGACCCACAATGTTTCGGAAGCATTGAACTTTGACAGTGTTCATAGAGGGCTCCTAATGATTTCATTAGAAAACCTCGGTCAACATTGTGAAAGATCATGGGTCCCAAAACCTTGCGGAACTATTACGGATTCACCACCTTAATCTGCAGTTTTCTTCTTTATATTGGTTGACTAACAAAGCTTTGATGAAAAGGACTTGTATTCATAAAAATGGGTATTCAGTAAAAACAGGACAATCATTTACTCAGAAACATCTACATGAATATGGATATCAACCATATTTTAGATTTTTAAGTTAAGAGGGACTTTGGAATGAATTTTAAGAGGGGCTTTTTGTTGGTTATTTGTGTTTTATCAATATGGAAAATCCAATTTCAATTTTCATCTTTAGACCATGAACTTCAACATCACTTCAAGTCTCAGTTCAGTCCCAAAGTATAGAAAGGTGTCAAATTGAATAAGCACTTCAAGATTTGACACTTAGGTCTTGGTCTGTTTGTAATTATTTATCTTTTAAGTTGCCAGCATCTGGAGTAGATTTAATATATTTAACTCTTAGCAAGGTGACAGAAGTTTGGCCAAAAAGTCAAACATTTCTAAAATTCAAGTGTGTGAATGGACCATAAAACTTAAAACTGTATCTTATTGAAAAATGACTTCAAGGCAACTTGTCAACCGGATGGGTCCACCCAATTTACTGTATTGTTGGCTACCATTATTTCTATAAAATCCTGCACTAATTTCAAATGCAATTTATGTTTTGTTTTAATGAAATTTTGTGTGATGAAAAAAATGTTGATTTAATAAGAATTGGGAAACAACTTCTCACAACCTATAGAGTGATCTCACTTGATTGTACTTCATTTGAAATTTGCCACTGCTATTATGCCGATGGTTTGATGTGAAGGAAGAAAATAATATTTTGATATAAAGGTCACAGTAAATAGAACTTGTGACCTTTAGATTATGAGAGTATAATGAGACCCACTCTTTCTCTCAACCACACAATCAAAGTGTCTTTAAGAGCCTTTATACTGTCAATATTGTTGATATTGTCAATATAATTGAATTATTGTCAACATTAACCATTTATGATCAATGATATTGTCAATGTAATTGAATTATTGTCAATATTGACCTTTCATGATCAATGATATTGACAATATAATTGAATTATTGTCAATATTATCCATTCATGGTCAATGATATTGTGAATATAATTGAATTATTGTCAATATTATCCATTCATGGTCAATGATATTGTCAATATAATTGAATTATTGTCAATATTATCCATTCATAATTGAATTATTGTCAATATTATCCATGATCAATGAATTATTGTCAACATTATCCATTCATGATCAATGATATTGTCAATATAATTAAATTATTGTCAATATTATCCATTCATGATCAATGATATTGTCAATTCAGTAGATTGACGCATATATGCAGCATATTTAGGGTAATATTGAAATTTGATCAATATATTTGAACTCCATATCATTGTCAATAATACTGATTGTATATTAGGCACCCCTAAACTGGCATTGGGCTTAGAGAGCAAAAAACATTTGTTCATGAATGCACAGGTCACTAGGGGAAGACTGGGTTAACCAAACTATGTTGCCTCATTAAACAGGGGTGTTGAAAAACGGATTGACTGTATTTGTCCTTTGACAAGTAAAAGATAATTTCTATTTGCCCAGTATCAAAATTTGTTTGTCAAAGAAAAAGTGAATAAACATATTTTTAGAAGCATTCTTTTTAATGAAGAAAACGCTGCAACTCAGCCTTTTCTTCATTAAAAACAATGTTTTCTACCCTTTGATAGGTAATTTAGGTTAATTTATGATAATAGATCTAATTGATACCTTTCCAGGGAATTGTCATGGTATTTGTATGTCCATGGACAAGTTTCCTAGCAAAATGTAGTCTTGTCCTCAAGTAGAAAACCCTTGTCAGACAAGTCAGGCATGGGAATTCCACAACCCTGAATTAATTAAAGTCTTTGATTATTATTGTTTGAAAATTGTGTTCAATTTTGCAAATAAGTAAAAGTCAGAGAAGGGTAACATTCTGAAAACATTTTCATCTGGAACACAGGGCAGATTTGACCAAAATCACCCATGTTTGTAGGATGTTTTATATCATTTCCTGTGAAACCACATTGTTTGTTATTCAGTTCCCTGTTTGAAGAATCAATTTCCTGAGCCCCTTGTAACTTCCAACGATGTGTCAAGTGCAGTTGAATCATAGTCTTATAACTTCTGCTGCAATTTGGACCACATCAAAGTCTAAATTATCTAAATAAGTAATACGGCCCAAACCACTATTATTTAAGTATATAAATTGAATTTTGCATCATTTAAAGAAGGATATTGAATCTTATACTTTTGGCATCTTAAGTTTCGATAACTATGAAATAATTTTTGGCTGGTTTTGATCATTCTTTCCAAAAATAATTAAGTAGGAGTATGTTTTTGCTAATCTTAATATGGATTTTATAAATGAGGTTTGCTCTTTTAGCTCTTTTTATCAGGGGAATTCCCATGCCCAACTTGTCCCATACAAGTTTTTCTACCTGTGGGCAAGTACGTATTTCTTTGCAACTTGTCCATGGACAAATGAATCAATGACAAATCTTGGAATGGTACTTGATAGATATGAGAGATTTAAATTAGCCAAATGTTTGTATCAAAAAGTTAAAAAAATTTTTGCTGGGTTCCAGCATTTTCTTTTCCAAAAACAGTAATTCAGTATTTTCTCTTATTTATCTATTTTCCTTTTTGCGGACAAGTTCATCATTATCATGGACAAGTAGAAAATCATGTTTAACTTGTCCAGGGACAAGTGGGAATTCATATTTCCACACCCCTGTTTTATGCTGTACATGATTGACATTTTCCTATTCTACACAAAGCTTTGGCAGACCGTAAAGACTAAGATCAGTCTGCACAGATATGCAAGATGTTTTTGTATTAGGTGGAAATTGTGCGCATTTGCATAAACTAACTGACAAGGAAAAAATGTTTTTTAATTGAAAGATATTTGAATGTTGAAAAGTCATTCTACCTTTACGAATTGATGAAAATTAACCCTGGCTTACCTTTGATGCATCTGATCTGTTTTGCCAATATCTTTGTTTTCCAATTTTTCACAGCATCCCCTTTTGTTCGAATAGCTTAGGTCAAAGATATGAAAAGTCTGCATAAATTTAAGCCTAGAAGGAAAAAATATTCTCATTATTTCATTAATTTGTAACCATTGTTTACTTGTGAAGAATGAAAGTGGGGTCACAAAGATTTTTTGTTGGTGACAAAAATACTGTAACTATAGCTTATGTAACGTATTGTTAAAAGGATTTGGTTGTCCGACGATGAAATCAATTGTCATCTCAGGTTCAGGACAAAGTCCAGAAGAATAGTTATTGCTTTTAAGTCAAATAAAAATTGTCAGCTTTTTATGAAAATAACTGGAAGGAGTTTGTTACTGGGAGCTCAATTGTTAAGAGGCAAGTTGTAATCTATCAATATTAATGATACTTACAATATTATTGAATTAATATTTTTAAAATTGCCTTTAAATAATCAATAATATTGTCAATACCAGAGGTTGGCAATAAATAGAGGATTATTGTGTGTTTCAGTGTATTAGATCGATTGATATTTCATTTCCTGAACAACTAAAAAGCTATGTTTTCATTAGTGGCTTTGCTACATTAGTGAAAATGTTACTGAGCTTATGTTGTTCATGAAATGAAATATCAATCAGTCTTAATTGAAAAACAAATGATTATTCTTGTTCTTTAATGCAAATATAAGACAAAATTTAAAAAAAAAAATAGGAAAGTTTCCTTTGCATGTGATTGCTATGCAACATTCATGATGACATCGCTTATTGGACTCTGCATAGCAATAGGTTAATGTCAGATAGGGTAAAATGAACAAAAGCTGGGTATAAGTTTTTGATAATTTCACTGGTTAGGCGGTGAGTTTATCAAATGTTATTTCTTTATAAATCTCATAAAAACCTTTAAAGAATAACTTGTCGTGTATGAGCAATATTGAATATTGATTAGTAAACAGATTCAATATTATCTTCAATTATATAGATCTTGTATTTTGAGTTGCTTTTGTAAGGGTTTTGATGAGGTATATCAGGCTGCATCATATCTCTTTCCCCAATATTTAAAAGAAAATGTATTGTTGCAAAAATATAGCTGAATTAGGATATGTAGATTCCCACATCCCTAAGAATCCCTTCCCTTCAATCTTTTCAAAGGCTAAACTGAAATTGAACAAAAAAAAAGGGGAGAGGTTTATAATACAAAGTAAATATAATTAAAGGAGACAGGATTAAATGGATTAAAATTTGAAGGATGTACTTCCTATTATCCTTTTATAATGGTTTTGATGTTCCCTTGTCAGTTTCACATATTGGAAATATTAACCAGGGGTTTGGAATTTCCATGCCCAACTTGTCCGAGCTTTTCCACTTAATTGCGATTTTTCTAGGTAACTTGTCCGTGGACAAGTAAGCACCAGAGCAAATATTCATATATATTGATACAGTACTAAAAAGATCTAGGAGAAAAGTCATCCTATTGCTCTTATCGGAGGGGAGAAAACATTGTCTTTAATGAAGAAAATGCTGGGTTAGAGCACAGGGATGTGGAAATACAATTTTCTCCACTTGTCCCTGGACAAGTAAAAGAGGATTTTCTACTCGTCTAGAATCAAAATGAACTTGTCCGCTAAAGAGTAAATAGAAAAATTTGAAAAAAAACATTGCCTTTTGATGAAGAAAATGCTGGTATGCAGCATTTTCTTCATTAAAAACAATGTTTTCTACCCTATGATATGAACATTTGGATGATTTCTCTCTTAATTCTTTTAAGTAACATTCCAAGATTTGCCCTGGTATTTACTTGTCCTTGGACAAGTGGCTTAGAAAAATTTACTTGTCCTCAAGTACAAAAGCCCGAGTCGGACAAGTCGGGCATGGGAATTCCACACCCCTGGAGCATTTTCTTCATTAAAAAAAATGTGTTCTTAATGTTTATCAATTCATTTTTAGCTCACCTGAGCACGAAGTGCTCAAGGTGAGCTTTTGTGGTCGCGTGATGTCCGCGTGTGTCGTCAACATTTACCTTGTAGACACTCTAGAGGCCACATTTTTTGCCCAATCAACCTGAAAATTGGTCAGAATGATTATCTTGATGAAATGTAGGTCAATTTTGAAATTGGGTCAAGTGGGGTCAAAAATGAGGTCACGGGGTCAAATCTTAGAAAAACCTTGTAAGCAGTGTAGAGGCATCATTTTTGCCCAATCGATCTGAAATTTGGTAAGAATTCTTCATCCTTTCTACATCTACTTTAAACTATTTTCGACAGTTCATTCAGGTGAGCGATTTAGGGCCACTATGGCCCTCTTGTTACATGTGACCAAGTTCATTTTGGTATGTACAAATAGGAAATCGAATTTAATTGTCCATGGACAAGTGGACAAAAGTTGTATTTTCACACCCCTGTATTTACCATAGAGCCCGTCTGAAATTTTGAGGGAAAAAGCATGTTTATTTTGTTGTCTTTTAGCTTATGTCTTACTCAAGATGGGGGCTAATAGTTTTTTTATGGGATAAAATGTTTTCTTTAATATTAAATTATCTCAATAATTATATAAAATTTGATTAAAGATGTAATAATCCAGGTTAAAATATATCTCAAAAGGAAGTGAGAGGTATATTATCCCTAAGAGTTTATAAAGGACAAACAAGGCCATCTGTAAAATCCCTTTCAATAACATTTTGTAAACAATGGCCTGAGAGGACCTCGGCAACAGCTGTCTGATTTGCATATTGTTTGAACCATTGACTATTAAGTATTTAAAAGATAAAACATTGTACAAATGTGATTAAATTAGTGAAGTGAAAGGATTTGTTCAATATATATGAATGGTAAAATTTGTTTGAAATTTAGTGGGAAAAGCACAAAATTAGTATGTACAAGCTGATTTTTGCCAAACCTCCCACTAAAGCAGGAATACTCTTGGTTTAGAAATGTATGACAATTAGGTAAATAAGTACTCCGTAAATTAGATTCTTATTATTGTTTTATTCAAGGTTCTTCTTTTTCTATTTCCAGGAGTTTTTTGCTGGTAGTGCGGCCCAAGTTCCAGAGGTTGAGGGCGTGTTACATCTGAAGACAGATGGTAAAAAAGCGTGGAAGAAGTATTATTTTGTACTCAGAGCATCAGGACTCTACTATAATCCAAAGGGTAAAATAAGCAAGGTAAAGCAAGAGCTACAGGTTTTTCTGTCAATTTTTAGCTTGGCTGTTTTCAGAGAAAATCGAGGTATTGTAATAGCCCTGGTGTCGTCATCGTTGTAGTCGTTGTTGTTGTCGTGCGAAAACTTTTACATTTTGTGATATCTCTGGTTCTACTAAAGGCATTAACTTAAAACTTGGCACACATGTTCACCATCAAAAGAGCAACCTATACTATCAAGGGGGATAACTAGATGCATTTTGTGCGAATTATGCTCCTTTTTCAACTTAGATTTTTTCCCACCATCCATCACCAAACAGCCGAGTGTAGGCACCCGTAGGAGGTGCTCTTGTTTTGTGACATTTCAACCAGTCTGGTTGAATTTTCCTAATATAAATTAAATAGAACACAGGCTCTTTGCAGGCTGATCTTGGTCTATACTGTCTGTTAAAATGATTTTATACAGAAAGAATAAGTCATGAACAGCACATCAAGATCAAAAGAAATTGAAGGTTACCATCTATATTGTTGCAGACAATTATTCTATGGGACTTGTGAAAGGCTAGAATCAATACGCAATTACACCATTTTTTCTCAGACAGAAGTTTAGTTGACATTGTCAAATTGTCACTCTGACTTTTAGGTACGGAGTTTTCCAGTAAAAAATCTAATTCCTTAGTCCTCAGTTTTAGTCTCTAAAAGACGTTGATTTTGCTTTTACTTTCCTTTCTTTAATGTTTTTGAGGGATTATTGAGAAATAACGGTAGAGAACTACTCTGTAATCTCGCCGTCAAACCAAAAATTATAGCATGATTTTGTCCATTTCACTCTATTGGGCTTTTTTTAAGCTAAGCAAAATATGTTTGTTTCAGTGCATTGAGTGTACAAAGAGACTATATTTTCATGGGTGTAGGAGCCATGAGTGAAAAAATAGCTGTTGTTGTTTAAGAAATGAAATTTAAATCAATATTACTTGAAAAAACAAACAATAATTCTATTTCTTAATTGCAAAAAATGAAAAGTATGAAAATTTTAGGACAAATTTTCATAAAACACATCATTTTGCATGTGATTGCTTTGCAACATTCATGATTATGTCACTAATTGGAATCTGCTTAGTTAATATTAAATGGGATGAAAAAAAGAAAGAGGGGTATATTTGGTTGTTAAACTGGTTAGGCAGTAAGTTTATCAAATGATAATATACTGCCATTCGTGATAAATCACCCAAAACCATTAAAGACAAATCAATCTTACACTGATACAATTGATTCTCCTCTCTTTAATAAGCATCATACATTATTTTGTATTTCAGTCTCCGAAAGACCTTGTTTGTCTGGTGCAGTTTGAATTTGTGGAGCTGTACTATGGTTTTAGCTGGAAAAAGAAGTACCATGCCCCTACTGATTTCTGTTTTGCGTTAAAGGTAAGGTCTTTGACTGCTGAGCCTGTTGTTAATAAATCTGGATCTCAAGACTTGGGTTGCGAGTTTAATCAATGGCATGCCAACTGTAAGCTGACATTTGACAAAAGCAATTGTGAAAGCGCATGCCGTTTGTGTCTTACCACTGGGAAAATGATAATTACACCCCTCACATACTAAGATCAGAGGGGTTTATTGGTTTCATCTGTCAGCTGTCTGTCCATCCATCTGTCCATCTATCCATCCCTAGACCTCTTTCGTTTCCTGACTTCAATTCAAAAACTGAGCGACCTAAAATCATAAAACTTTTCACAAGTGTTGTTCATGACCCAATGAGGTCCCTTAATATTTTTGGGTCACAAAGATCAAAGCTCAAGATCACAATTGGACTTGTCTGAAAAAGACTTGCTGAACTGAACAAAGTGTTGGTGGGGGGGTACTACTTAGTTCACCTAAATGGGATGGGCAGCTGGTGGCTTTAATGAAATGTTACAGGTGTACTGGCGTGCAAAAAGATAGGGAAACATGAGTAAGTGTACCAGCCTTTAAATTACTAATGAAAGTGAGATTAAACAAACAAACAATTGACAACTTTTACTCATTATAAGATGAATTGATCACAGACTGGTCGAAAATGAAGGATGTGGTAGACTGTAATAGTGTGTGTTTAATTATTAGTTATTATTAATTAGGTTAGGAAATATTGTGAGGAAAGGAGAAAATGCTTATTTCAACAAGTTAAAATGGTGAAAAGTCACAACTCACTAAAAACAATTAATATCATTAATATTCTCATTTTTTTAAATAGAAAAAAAGGTTTGTTTGCATGTTAAATACAAAAAGGGGGTCAAGTGCATTGATTATAAAGAAGGACATCAAACAATCCAGTATGATGCAGATGGCTTAACTATTTACTTTAGGATTAGGTTTTCAAATACTTTAATCAGACATTGCTGATAGTAAAAGATAGGGTCTGTGACTTCATTCAGATTGTTTTTATCTTAATATACCATATATGTCAAAAGTGGTCTTCAAAGTCCTTTAAACACTTCACAAATAATGTGTGTTATGGTACTGGTCCAATATACACATATTTTCTTCCCGGGTCAAAATGTTGTTGAAAGAAATTGGTGAGAAGGAATAAGATTTCATTCAGAAAACCTACAAAGAAGAGGAAAATAAATCAGAGAGCTAGAAGGGGGGGGGGTAGAAAATTAAAGTCAAGCCTTTGTTCTATTCTCTGCTTAAAATTTGATCAAGGCAATTCTATTGAGTATCAACTACATTCGGTTTGACTGAATTTAACCGTTTAAAATGGAAATAATTCTTCTAACTCTGATAGAGAAAAGGTGCCCCATTATGTATTGAAAGACGATGTGGATACTTTTATTGAAATTCATCACATGTCTCATATCAAAAGGTGATGCTATATACAGTATGGTAGAATGATCTTTCTAGATTCAGATACGATAGAGAAACAGAAAAGATTTTAGCCTATGTCAGCATATGCTGCTTTGACCATTAACAGTTACTCTTAATCCGACTACCTCAATGACCAAGTGCTTTAGGAAGATTTCAGAAAATATTCTTTAAAAATTGTGTAGGAATAAAATTTCAGAAATTATGTTCTTAGTAAAATTACTTAGCAATAAGATTTCAGAAATTATTCTTTTCCTTTAGAAGTTATAATACCTTACGGGTTTGGTGTCAGAGAGACATAAGAGAGAGGGAGAGAGGGGAGAGAGAGACTTTTAACTCATTCCCACAAAACTTCTCTTTTTCAAGCCTTTCAAAAGAAGAGAGGAAAAACATTGTGAGTAAATGAAGACATTGCTTGTAACAAGCAATGTCTGCATTTTCCACCATGTTTTCTACCCACAAAGAATATGAATACAAGATTCCACCAATTTTGATTTATCATCTTTATTGTCTTAAAATTAATTTGGGCCTGTTAAAGATTTTGTCATCTTGTAATGGGTTGCGCATAATTGCAATCAAATTTGTATGAGCCTGTGTGTGACATTTCCAACAAATTCATGACTTTTTGTGTGTGTGATCACCCCACACTGAGCAAGATAAACAACCAGGCAATGCATCAAAAATATTCTCTGATTGTGAATCGATACTATAGGTCTGTAGCTGTCTATGAAGGGCATAGTGAAGACTCAGGTCAGACTGTGCCGATGCACAGGCTGATTTAAGTCTTAATATCATGCATATTTGGAATTGTTGGAAATGTCACACGCAGGTTCAAATGATAGAGTTTGTATGATAAACTAAATTATTCTTTCACTCTACAACTCTTCAGATAGCAGTGTCTATTCTAGTATTCAAAAAGTAGGGGGGGAATTTTGTTGAAAATTGTCAACATTCCAAAAAAAGATGTAAACTTCTACTCTTTCTCTATGTAAAAAATCCCCCATCACCTTCCAAAACAGGGGGAATTTTTCAAAAGTATGTGCTGAAATGAGCTATCCCCCTTCTTGAATAGACACTGAGATAGTCTGTTTTCCTTTGACAGGTCAAATATATTTCCCATCAAGTAGAAGATAAGTTTTGCGGTTTTTGTCAGTCTCAGTCATCGGTCGTCATGTCAAGTGTTTTGTCTAATTTTGGTTTAACTTCTCTTTACAGCACCCACAGATTCAGAAAAAGACGTCAAAATTTATTCGGTACTTGTGCGCTGAAAATAAAGCCGCTCTGGATCAATGGATAATGGGAATCAGGATTGCCAAGGTAACAGATTTTGATATTCTTTCATTCTTTTATGAGCCCATGCTTGAACTGTCCAACAGTTTCATGTGTGCAAGATTGGATATCACCAGACAGGTACACAGTGTATTGCAAGCCTCTAGAAGCTTCTTGTATCTATTATGTACACACTGAAAATTCAAAGTCTCTGATCAGACCACATGAATTTGCTTTCAGTGTAGGGAAAAAGACTAACAGGGGCCTACAGATAATTGGAGAAAATGCCCATGCCTCTAATGTTAAATATCAAATTTTGTCAATCTTGGCCACTATGTCAAATTTGGTTGTATTTTTCCCTGCTTAGAATATGTGAAATTTCAAGCATATGTTATTTGACTGAGGAGGGGGGGGGGGGGGGCAAGGGGGGCAAATAAAATCAGTCAATTGGTGAGGGCTCTCTTCCTCAAAAACAGCTTTTAAATGTTTTCTTACTTGGCAGCTTATATTACATCAATGTTACTTTTATTTTACAAAAAGGATTTATTGAAAAAAAAAAACACCTTAATTAGGTGCTGAAATATTTAGACCTTTATAAATCAAATACAACATTAGCACACAAATTTTAGGTAACTACTGAGGTTTTATCCCTTATAAATATGTCAGACTTTGCATCAAGTGTTAATAAATAAATACATTTGCTATTGATGAGATGTTGCAAAACTTGTAAGTGCCTTTAAGCCTAAATGGAACTTACAACAGTTTTGCACAAAGTCCATTATATGATTCATAGCCAATGTGTTAACCTGTAGAGATTTTGAATGAATCAATTAACCTATTATTATCAGATCAATTATAATCTTATAATCTAAAGATCAAATCTCTGACTCATAGCTTTCTCCTACTTAATCTTGTTATGTAGTTCTTTGTTATTGAAACACTTTTATTCTACTAGTGACTTTTTTCCCTGAAAACAATTGATTTGAAATCATTAAGATTTTGGGTATATTCATGAATTATTTGTCCCAAAATCTGATGATGATTAAGTAATCCCTTATCTTGACATTTGGCTATATATCTAAAGCTCCTAAGTTATAATGTTTAAATTAGCAATGAGGTTACATCTCATCACATTATTAAGTCCAAGGTCATCTGACATGGTCATATCCCAAGGTCAAGCTAATGTCTTGAGAAATTTTATGTATCTGGGGCAGTTGTATTTCACAAATGTATCTTATTTGAACCTGTGCATTTTGTTGAGAAAATTTCCAAAATTCTACCTCATGATTTCAATGGGCTTATCCTTCAAAGCAGAAGTATGGATGAGAAGAGAAGTAAATGTCTTTCTGAAATTGTTATTTTCTACAAAACAGTTTGTTGTAGGCACGCAATTGAATTTCCTGTAAGAGACCATTGAGTACCTACATCATAGGGTTATTTTGGCAATATATATATATATATATATAAGCAATGAGCAGAGCTACAGATGGAGGGAGTATCTAAGTTTTCAAAATTGAATATTTCCTTATTCGTAACTTAATTCATACGTTGTTGGTACTCATTTGAAACGTCTCATCGAGACGATTCAAATGGGTACCCACAACATAGGGTTTTTATTTTTGGAAATAAAGATTTTAGACCGGCTTTACCCCCTATTATCTTGACCCCTGAATGAGTGGTGAACTGGTCATGAATTGCCAAATTTATTATACGACTCATCTATAAACAGATAAAATGAGTCTGTGCCAAGTTTAGATGACCAGATAAATGAATTTGGCACTTTGGTGTTGCTATAATCTCTAGTCTTGTTTGCAGAAATATTTCGTAAGGGCACGCCCTTGTAGTATCAAAATATTAAATGGGGTTATTTCACTTTCGCATTGTAGGTCATATTATATTAAAATATACAAAAAAATGTCTAAAATCCAATGAACCCCAATTTTTAGCTCACCTGAGCACAACGTGCTCAAGTGAGCTATTGTGATCACCTTTTGTCCGGCGTCCGTGCGTCGTCCGTCGTCCGGCGTCCGTCAACAATTTATTTAAACGACATCTCCTCCTAAACTACTGGGCCAATTTTAACCAAACTTGGCAGAAATGTTCCTTAGGTGGTCCCCTTTAAGAATTGCTAAAAGAATTGAAATCGGTGAAAAACTCTGGTTGCTATGGCAACCAAAGTTAAAAATTTAAGAAAATCTTTAAAATTCTTCTTCTTCTGAACCAGCAGCCCTACAGCCTTGAAATTTGGTATGGATGATCAGCTCATAGACCTTAATAAAAATAGCTAAAATCATATCTGTTGGGCCACCAGGTGCAGAGCATCAGGGGGGAGGGGGTAGTACTTTGGGTAAATTTTGTAATCTTTAACCTTCTTCTTCTTCTGATCATGAAGGCCTACAGCCTTAAAATTTTGCATGTATCATCACCTCATAGACCTTAATAAAAATAGCTAAAATTATATGTGTAGGGCCACCAGGTGCGGAGCACCAGGGGGGAGGGGGTAGTACTTTGATGAAACTTTTGTAATCTTTAACCTTTTTCTGCTTCTAAACCAGGAGACCTACAGATTTGAAAATTGGCATGGATGATCAGCATATGGACCTTTATAAAAATACCTAAAATCATGACTATAGATTCACCAGGTGTGTAGCACCAGGGGGGGAGAGGGTACTACTTTTGTGAAAATTTTTAATCTTCTTCTTCTTCTGAACCACAAGCCCTACAGACTTGAAAATTGGCATGGAGGATCAGCTCATAGACCTTAATGTAAATAGCTAAAATCATGACTGTAAAGCCACCAGGTGCGGAGCACCAGGGGGGAGGGGGGAGTACTTTTGTGAAAATTTTGTAACTTTAATCTTCATCTTCTAATGAACCAGGAGCCCTACAGACTTCAATATTGGCATGGATGATAAGCATATGGAACTAAAATGAAATAGCTAAAATCATGAATGTAGGGCCACCAGATGCGGAGCATTAGGGGGCAGGGGGTAGTACTTTGGATCAATTTTGTAATCTTTAACCTTATTCTTCTCCTGGATCAGGAACCCTACAGACTTGAAAATTGTCATGGATGATCAATATATTGACATTAATAATAGCTAAAATCATGACTGTAGGGTCACCAGGTGCTGATTGTCTTGGGGAGGGGGTAGTACTTTGGATCATTTTTGAAATCTTTAAACTTCTTCTAATGAGCTAGGAGTCCTACAGACTTGAAAATTGGTATGGATGATCAGCATATGGTCATATATTGAAATAGCTAAAATCATGACTGTAGATTCACCAGGTGAAGAGCATCTTGGGGGAGGGGGAGTGCTTTGTTGAGAATTTTGAATCCCTACAGCCTTTATATTTGACATGGATTGATCAACTCATTAAAGAAAACTTTAAAAGTCTCAGACTCAGCCTGTATATCTGGCATAGATTAGCTGATCACAGACCTTTTATGGAAAAAGCTTAAATAAATAATGTCCAGGGGAGGAGCAGAGGGGGGAGGAATGATTATTTCAAATGTTATTTGATTGAATAAGTGAAAATCACTTTTTCTGTGGTTGCATGGACATACCTAGGTAATGAAGCTTTTTTCTCAGGTGAGCGACCCAGGGCCAACGGCCCTCTTGTTTTAGCTTTGATCACATGTAATATATAAGTATATTAAATTCCCTTGACAGAGACTCCTTTAGACATTATGCTTATGTGGGAAAACTTAATATATATCCTTACGAAAATTATGTATACAATACAGTAACTATTATAAAAAGTATGGAATGTATAATATAATTTCAGTTTATCATAAAACTTATCATTAACAGAGAGTTTATTGTTCTTTCCTTTAGCCCAGCAAAATTATTTGTAATCTTACACCAGTAGCCCAAAGCAAAAATAATTCAAGTCGGTGGAAAACTATTATAAATACCTATAAATTTATAGGCACTAATTATAGCGGGGTAAAATTAGCTAACAGTTTGCACTGTTTTGTTATCCTGCAGACAGGGCTAGTGTACATGTATCAATGGTGAATTCTAGCTTGACTGATTGATTTAATGAGGGTTAATGACACTTTCAATAACATATCTGATATATCATGGCAGTTGGTGTACCCTACCATTGTAACCTGTGCATTCTCCCAAAACATAATGTTGCAAAAGCAGTTGGTTGTTCAGATAGAATATTCTATCTGAACAACCAACAGCTTTTGCAACATGCCCTCTACCTACCATTTGCAAATTATAGTGAGACCCATGGTTTGAGATATACCAGGAATTGTTAGATGCTCCAGCCTCTGTAATATAAATGAAAGATTATTAAAAGCAGCCTTAAACCCCATTCAGACAAATAAAGAAAAAGTATATCTCTTGTCAAAAAGAATAGTTGGGGAGCTTGGATTTGAAATATCAAATGAAAGGTAATGGCTCTTACAACTGAGCTTACCAGGTGCCCATATCTCCTGCCAAAAACAGGAATATTCTGAGCCCAGTTAGTGAATAGCTTGTTATGCCCCCCCCCCCCCCCCCCCCCTCCTTTTGTGGAAGAGGTGATATATTGCTTTGCACATATTGGTTGGTCAATCTGTAGACAGTTTTGTGGAGAGCATATCCAAAAAAGTATGCACACTAAAATCGGGAAACTTCACACTTTGAGAGAGGAGAAGTGCAATGCACAAGAAACGTAACTCTACTTGTCGTATTTATTTACTTATTGCCCTTTGTTGATTGACAACGAATATTCTATCTTACAAATATGTCTAGCCATTTTTTTTCTTTAATAAAAAAGTAAAGAAAAAATCCAACTAGATTAATTAGCTTAAGGGTTAAGGAAAGGTATGTAGTACCTATAATCATGGGTTAGTCATAAAAAAGATTCTATTCATAAAGAAGGATTAACTAAGGAATGCTGTTATTATTATTTATGGTGAACTATATAAGGCTGCATTGTTTTAACAATCAATAGAGATTTGGATGTGGGCTGGTGTAATTATTAAGTGAATACCAAATGAAGAGTTTGAACTGAGTGCAGTTAACACTAAACCACAAGACTGAAATTTTGATTGTCATTTTGTCAACAAGCTTTTGAATGAAATTGTTATAGAAACTGAATTATACAAATAAGTGTTGGACAATATACTTTAATGAAGATGAAGGTAATATTTCCTTACTTTTGAAGTATTCTTTTAGCCGTTGTATTCAATTATGCTGATATTGCATAATGAAGAAATGACATGAATTTATAAAACTTGCTATGTTGAACTAGAAATAGGCAAAATTGACATAATATCAGTGCTTAAATTAAAAAGCTTTGATAATTAATGTTGAAGTGCTTAAAAGCTTTGAATGCTCTAATTGTAAGTTGGTATTAATCTTGAAAAAAACTTTTTTTTTTTGAAAATTTTGGTTTAGAAAGGTGGTATATACCAAGATCAGACTGCTCATTAATTACTTCCTTTGATAAGTTATGTTCTGCTCTTATATGCAAAGATTTACACATCTTTACGGACTAATCTGGACTGGAGGTTATAAAAGTTTTATTCTCAATTCAAAATTTCTCAAAGCCGTAATTCTGTTTTGATACTCATTTTAATGTATTAACATAAAAGATAATATTGTTATAAATGTTATAAATATCAGTTCATCAATATTTTCTTTTATTTTCTTACATTTATTGATATTTAAAATTTGAGAAAATTTACAGTTGAGCCTGAGAAAGCTTTTATAACCTCCGACCCAGTTGCATCCAAATTTATCATTTCCAATGTTATTGTGAAATGTTCAGAGCAAATTGAATAAAAATTTGGAGTGTTTTGAGCAACTAATCATCATCTTGAACTTCTTGAGCATGTGTTAAAATTGCCATGAAAGCAGTCTGGTGGAAGCAATTTAGAAATCTATTGAGTAGAATGTCTGCGGTATCTATTTCAATACAGAGTTACATACAGTGTATAAAGCCAGTCTAAAATCTTTATTTCTCAACGAAACTGTTGATATGGGTACTCATTTGAATTGTCTTGAAAAGACCATTCAAATGAATACCAACGACATAGGGTTTTAGTTATAATTATTGAAATATTTTGACATAAAATTCAAAATACACCCTCTATTTGTAGCTCTGCACTATGTTCTTAACTGCATTTTATAAGCCTCTTAATAATTTCTTTTACAGTCTAAGGCTTTTTCATCCCTGTAATTTTATACTTGAAAGAAATTTTCGGAAAAAGTGTTTGTAGCAAGCAATCCTTCCTTATACCCACAACATATTCAACCACATAGTTTGGTTTCTTTTCAACTTTTTTGCTGTCTACAAACTATATAAGTTTGGACCAGTTTTAATCCTGTCTATGCTCTTCACAGAATTTCCTCTTGTATGCAAACCCCTGATATAGACACATTGAAATGTCCCAAAGATTGTCAATTTGTTTGTAACAATATTTAAATTCAGCAGGATAAGGGATAGAATCAAAGAGTGGGAAAGAGTTTATTAACCCTTTTAATAGCCAGCCCTAGTTCACCCAGCTGTAAAAATGGGTAGCAGTGGACTGTGGGTTTGTGGGTGCCTCTTTCTTGGGGTTGTGAAAACATCAGGATTGAGTGTTCGAGAGCGATTCTATTAGCTTAAGCTTTTGTCGCAATCGAACTAAAATAAATTAGTATAAATTAACCCTTTCCTGTTTTACAAAATTTTAGACCCGTCCAAATTCAAAGTTTTTGTAAATTATATTTTAAAGTTAATTTAAATTGAAAAATAACCATTCAGTAGGGTAGAAAATGTTGTGGAAAAAGAAGAAATTGCTTGTCAGAAGCAATTTCTTCTTTTTTCACAATGTTTTCTCAAATCATAAAATCACAGGCATGTAAAAAGCAGGGATTGAACAGCAAAGGGTTAACACAACTTTTCTCTATTTCCAGTTTGGGAAGCAGCTGTTGATTAATTTCCAAAATCTTCAACGAGAGATATTGACCTGGGATACACGGGAATATCGTGCGAGTCTTGGTGATCAGGCGGACGCTGCAGAAGCTCTAGCTGAACTCAATCAAGGTGATCTGACTGATAGTAGATTTTCTATGCCTGAACCAGGCTGTAGACATTCTATAGTTGTAGTGAAAAGTCCAGCATCAGTAGGTCAAGGGAGAGTGTCAGATGAATGCAATAGCTTTGAATTTGACCAAATTGACGGTCGAGCTCCACTAGAAAGGAAATCTTCGTTGACATCATCTCAGACACAGGAAGGAGTAAAACTGGATAAGGCGCCCGTAAAACGTGTGTCGTTTAGTACTACGCACAGTGTGATTAATGACTGTGGCGAGGTTGTAGTGCCAGCGAGACATCGGGACTCGATAACAAGTGCTTCAACGGATTCTAGCGAGGATTCTACATCAAGTGGTGAAGGAAGGATGAGTCTTTCACACAGAGGAAGCAAGATGAGGGCAAAATTGCCCGTAACAACGGGAACAACTAAACAAATCTCGGAAATGGTACAAACATCTCTTGATGGAATAAATGTTAGTTCATTCGATATTCCAGATGAACTAAAACCAAGCAATGTTGGCAATCAGAAAGACATGAATGAAAGGCGAAAATCAGCTCCGGTGTGCAATAGTGAAATAAACGGTGACAAAAAGGGTGAGGGTCAATATAGGGAACACTCAAGGTCAATGTCGCAACAATATGACCAAATGCCCATGTCCCCAACCTCCCGACTTCCAACATCTCCACAGCCTGTTAAAGGGTCAAAAGGTTATGGCTATCCATTAAAAGAGCCAAAGACTCATTCCCGGGGCTCATCCATTTCATCTGTTGATTCCAATGACTCTTATCAAGGTCACTTAATGAGTCCCACATCACCCACTGGTAACTATGGTTACATAGAACAGTATCACTCACAATCACCCATGCCATTGTATGAAAGTATTGAATCATCACAGATGAAGAATCAGACAATTCCTTGCTCTCCTGGCCCTTTAGGTCAAGTTCAAGGTCATTTTCAAAGTCATGTGGGTAAACAGGGTCCACCAACAGCTCAAAAGCCCATAGGGATGAAAAAGAGCAGGCCATCTTCAGGTACTTCAACTGGGTCTGTGGAAAAGGGCCATAAGAGAAATACATCAAATACATCTAAATCAAGTTTAGAGTCTGTTGAAGAAGAAGCCCCAAAAATGGCCCCAATCACTGGCCCTAAACCCCTGTCTTCTCCTATACCCCCAAGGTCAAAATTGGCTTCTCCACCACCCCCACCATTACAAATTCCTAGTCGAGTCACACCAGGTAACCAGGCTATGATCATGTCAGCCCAAAACTTCATGACCCAGAGCCCATCCCCTCCCATCATGCATCAATCAGCCCCTGCAGCCCCTTTTGACTCCCAGAGCCCTGTACCAGGAACCCCTCAGAGCCCTCTAGGGTGTCTTTCTCCAAGACTTTCAGGTAATAGAAGTTCAGGCCTCAAAGCTGTCCCTCCCCCAGTGATCCCTGTTGTGGCCCCTACCCCACCCCCTCTTGTCCCGCCAGCACCCCATACAGGATCATCTGGTGTAAAAACACATAAAAAACGGCCATCAGGCGGGAACATTGTTGTCAATGGTAACCAGGTCACTTCTCAGATACATGGTTCATCATATCCAAATGACATTGTAGCTTCCTCTCCAAGGTCACAGAGTGTTCTAGAATCACAAGGTCAAAATCGAAGCATTTGTGCCAACAGCTCCAATAACAATGAAGACACTAGCTATGCACCGCTGCCTTTCATGGCTGAACTGAGTAAGCATATGCATAAATCCATACCACAAAGTATTGTTCAAAAGTCTAGTGAAACCAAAATGCCACCAGAAACTCTACCCAAGCCTACTGATAATCGGCATAAAGTAAACGGAAACATACTAAATTCTAGTCAGAATGATTTTAATGTGTGTAATTCAGAAAGTGTGGAAAAACAATCAATATTGTCGCAACAGAATAAAAAATCATTTCCACCGCCGCCCCCAAGGCGGAGCGAATCCACTCGACTATCGTCAAAAAATAATGCAGCTGACAGTACAAGTGTGCCAAATGAAACTGATATTCAAAATATAGATCCAATTTATGATAATTGTGACGGTATTTTAGACATTAACGACCTTCCTCCTCCCCCACCAGAACTTTTAGAGGGGTATGGGAGTAGTGAAGGTCAAGGACCATCCAAAGGTCAAGGTCATTCATCAAAAATGGGAGGTCGAAGGCCGCCACCCCCACCACCACCAAAGAGAAACAAAGATACTCAGCTACCGTCATCCTAGTATACATGTGTAGTGTAGATGTGTAAATTCATTCCCCTGCAAAAGTATATTCAGTAAAGCATGTCCACATTGGTGGACCAATATTTTGTATAAATAACATCAATTCAAAGTGCTAGTTTGGGTATTTATTATGCCCCCCTTCACAGAAGAGGGGGTAAATTGCTTTGCATTCATAGGTCGGTCTGTCCGTCCATAGACTGTTTTTTGTCCAGAGCATATCTTAAAATGTATACAAGCTAGAATCATAAAACTTCACAGGTGGATAGATCTCATTAAGGAGAAGTGCAATGCACAAGAACTGTAACTCTGCTTATTATATTTTGTGAGTTATTGCACTTTGTTGATTGACAAAGAAAAGGCCATTGACCTGCTTTAATGGGGGGCATAAATGTTTTACAAACAACTCTTGTTAATGTAAAATTAACTGTAACTCTAACTTACTTAATTTTTGAGTTATTTGCCTTTGTTGTTTTTCATACTTAGACATCCAATAGTGTAACTGGGTATCTTGTGACAATTCGCCAAATTGTTTCCACATGTTCGCTCAGTTGTGATTCTTTACTTCTTTTAACTCTGTTCCTTTACTGGCAAATTCTAGAAAAAGTAAGAACAGCATTCCGATGGCTCAGTGCAAAACAGTTGTAACTGCCTATATGTTTATAGGCAGTTACAACTGTTTCACACTGAGCCATCAATTTCTAAAGAAGAGTACCACAGGGGTGAGAGACAACCGACGTCATATATTGGGCTGTTGAAAAGTTGTGATTCTGAGCAGGATAGGTGTAATAAATTATTACTCGAATATGGTATTGAGACTTGTGATACCAATATAATGTATACCATCAATGAGTCAAAATAGCAAATTATACTTCTACAAAACACATCAGATGAAGTACACAGCAGGGCTCGTGCTAGTGTTTGTTATTAGGGAGTCATTGACTCCTTTACCATTAAATTCAGGGGGTTGAAACAGAATTTAAAGGGGTCAAACAACAAGAAAGAGCTAATCATGTTTAAGAATTTTATAGGTTTAAGACTCATGTGATCTTTTCGTTTAAAGATATGAGGTAAGCAATTGATTTGCAAAAATTTATGTAGTATCTGATGCAACTTAAAGGTTGTGACCCTTAGAAATTTCTCACAAGGAGGTCACAATGACCCCCTTGCAAGAATTCTCTAAGCGTCAAAAAAAGATATTATCATATTTTTGGGGGGTCAAAACCCTTGTTTAAGGGTCAAACAGGAACCCTGCACAGGTCATGGTTATATTGACTTCATAGTGAATTTTCCTGTCCCATATAAGTAATCTAAATGACCAGCAACTGTTGGTGCTCTAAATACTTTGACAAAATTTTTCAAAATGGCCATTCCAACGACGCTGTTCCTTTCTCTCTATTGGGTAAACCACTTGGAAAACTGCATCAAGATAATTGAAAAATCAGTGGAACTTTTTAGCTCACCTGAGCACGAAGTGCTCATGTGAGCTATTGTGATCACCTTTCATCCGGCGTCCGTCCGTCGGTCGTCGTCCGTCGTCCGGCGTCCGTCAACAATTTCTTTAAACGACATCTCCTCCTAAACTACTGGGCCAATTAACTCCAAATTTTACAGAAATGTTGCTTAGGTGGTCCCCTTCAAAAATAGCTAAAAGAATTGAAATCCATGAAAAACTCTGGTTGCTATGGCAACAAAAGGTGAAATTTTAAGAAAATCTTAAAAATTCTTCTTCTTCTCAACCAGTAGTCCTACAGACTTAAAACTTGGCATGGATGATCAGTTCATAGACCTGAATAAAAATAGCTAAAATTATAACTTTTGGGCCACCAGGTGCAGAGCACCAGGGGGGAGGGGGTAGTACTTTGGGTAAATTTTGTTATCTTTAAGTTTCTTCTTCTTCGGAACCAGAAGCCCTACAGACTTGAAACTTGGCATGGAGGATCAGCATATGGACCTTTATATAAATAGCTTAAATCATGACTGTAGATTCACCAGGTGCAGAGCATCAGGGGGGAGAGGGTAGTACTTTTGTGAAAATTTTGTAATCTTTAACCTTCTTCTTCTTCTGAACCACGAGCCCTACAGACTTGAAACTTGGCATGGAGGATCAGCTCATAGACCTTAATAAAAATATCAAAAATAATATCTGTTGGGCTGCCAGGTGCGGAGCACCAGGGGGGAGTACTTTGGGTAAATTTTGTAATCTTTAAGTTTCTTCTCCTTTGGAACCAGGAGCCCTACAGACTTGAAAATTGGCATGGATGATCAGCATATGGACCTTTATGTAAATAGCTAAAATCATGACTGTAGATTCACCAGGTCCGGCGCATCAGGGGGGAGAGGGTAGTACTTTTGTGAAAATTTTGTAATCTTTAACCTTCTTCTTCTTCTGAACCACAAGCCCTACAGACTTGAAACTTGGCATGGAGGATCAGCTCATAGACTTTAATTAAAATAGCTGAAATAATATCTGTTGGGCTGCCAGGTGCGGAGCACCAGGGGGGAGGGGGTAGTACTTTGGGTAAATTTTGTAATCTTTAAGTTTCTTCTTCTTCGGAACCAGGAGCCCTACAGACTTGAAAATTGGCATGGATGATCAGCATATTGACCTTTATATAAATAGCTAAAATCATGACTGTAGATTCACCAGGTCCGGAGCATCAGGGGGGAGAGGGTAGTACTTTTGTGAAAATTTTGTAATCTTTAACCTTTTTCTTATTCTGAACCACAAGCCCTACAGACTTGAAACTTGGCATGGAGGATCAGCTCATAGACCTTAATAAAAATATTTAAAATAATATCTGTTGGGCTGCCAGGTGCGGAGCACCAGGGGGGAGGGGGGAGAACTTTTGTGAAAATTTTGTAATCTTTTACCTTCATCTTCTTCTGAATCAGGAGCCTGACAGATTTGAATATTGGCATGGATGATCAGCATATGGACCTTTATATAAATAGCTAAAATCATGACTGTAGATTCACCAGGTGCGGAGCATCAGGGGGGAGAGGGTAGTACTTTTGTGAAAATTTTGTAAACTTTAACCTTCTTCTTCTTCTGAACCACAAGTCCTACAGACCTGAAAATTGGCTTGGAGGATTAGCTCATAGACCTTAATAAAAATAGCTAAAATCATGACTGTAATGCCACCAGGTGCAGGGCACCAGGGGGGAGGGGGTAGTACTTTTGTGAAAATTTTGTAACTTTAACCTTCATCTTCTAATGAACCAGGAGCCCTATAGACTTCAATATATGCATGGATGATAAGCATATCGCTGTGTCAGTGTGAAACTATTGTATCTCCGTTTTACAAAATTTTACAGGAAGCAAAAAAAACTTTTTATCTTTCTTAAATTCATTCTTATCCATATGAAATTTGGATTAAGTGATGATTTCATAACTTTGAATAGGTTGTTTTGACATAAAAGATGATCTTTTAAATATTTTTTGAGTTTTATGTGAAAATGTCACTTACAATAGTTTCACACTGACTTTCGGAGGACTTTCATATTTTTTGCTGGGTGTGAGACTATTGTATGTACATCTATTTTTGCTTTTCATGCATTGAATGATAATCATTTTTCATTATGAACATTTTTTAGTGATTAAATGTTATTTCAACACCTTTGTTATTCAAAAACAGTGACTATGTATTATTTCTTTAACTGGTTTCAGTTTGCCCATAGCTTCGGCTTTTAAATAAGAAAAGAAATTCAGAAAAAAGAACTTACACCACTTGAATATCACCTAATGTTACTTTTAAGTGTTTGTATTTCATTAAAAAATCAAATATTAGAAAATGTTAGGTCAAATGAATTAAAAATAATCTCAAAAAAAATTCTATAGGAGCTTTTTAGAGCTGAAAGGTGAAAATACTATGGATTTCGGGAAGAAATTCATAAGCAAGTAGAATACTTTCTGAGTTTTTGGAAGAAATGCACATATTTCAACCTATCTGGAGTGAACAATATACTTCAAGTATATCCCAAACACATTGGAACCTTACATTAGTATTATATAACAAGGCGATTTTAATCAATTACACTATTGTGTTGACTGGGAATAGTTTATTCTAAAAATCCAAAAAGTGACAGAAGTTTGTCAAAATTGACTCATTCAGACATGAAATGATAAAATGAAAGAACCAGAAATTACAGAAACACAAGAAAATTCATAAACTTTTTGTAAATTTAATCCATCGTACCTTTTATGATCATAATTAAGACAAGTCAAACCCTTAACAAGTGAAAATTTTGATGCATTGGATGGGGTTTACTGCTACCTTTAACAGTATTTCAGTCTAATCGTGGCAGCTTGAGCATTTAATCATTGCTGGTATTTCTCAACAACCTTTTTTCCAAGCCTTCAACTGCTCATCCTACTTAGAATAACAATTGTCAATTCAAGGGTATCCTCGAGATGCTAGGTATCGGCTACTGATTAAATCAAGGAACTCATGTAGTCCGGCAGATATTGGGGTGAACCTGGATTTGGAGTACATAGAAAATGTTTTTACATATTCTGAAAGCCGAGGCTTTCTACTTTAAGAATCCGTCGGATGACACCTTGTCATCCTTGAGCAATTCGAGAAATTCAAGATGGCGTCCAAGATGGCCGCCAGAAATAGAAAAATGTCAAATTCCTCGTATTCATATATTTTTCGCAGTAAAATGAAGCATAAGCCATATGCATTCTGATAATCGATGAAAGTCGTGTTGTTTTTAGTGGTAATCATGCATGTAATACCAAGATGGCAGCCAAGATGGCAGCCAGTTTGAGAAAAAATCACTTTTTTTTTCGAAGGTTTTCGAAGGTTTTCTTTATATTGGATCTTATTTCAATATTTATCTTTGGAAGAAAATTATTTTAATACTTTACCAAATTGTGCTCTTTATTTTCTGTACTTTTGCTTTATTTTCTTTATCAATAGAACAAATTTCATCAAGAGAATGACTTAATAAACATGTCGACGAGAATACTTTGGACGGATTCAAGCAGACATGAGAATGAAGCTTCTTGTAGATTTGGAGTACATTGAAAATGATTTCTTAAAACAAAGGCTCTCTACTTTAAGAACCCATCAAAAGCTCCTTGTGACCCTTGAGCATTTGACAATTTAGAGATGGCGTCCAAGATGGCCGCCAGAGATAAAAAATTCCAGATTCCTGGTATGTGGATACATTTTGCAGTAAAACGATTCATAAGACATCGGCATTTTTATGATAGATGGAGGACGCTTGGCTTTGAGTGAACATCATGCAAATAAAGCCATGATAGCAGCTAAGCTGGCAGCCAAAATGAGTAAAAGTAACATATTTCCCAAAGTTTTCTTCAATTTAAATCTAATTTCAGTATCAATCATGGGAACAACAATTATTTTTTAATATTGTATCGATGCTCTCTCTCTCTCTCTCTCTCTCTCTCTCTCTCACTCTCTCTCTCACTCTCTCTCTCTCTCTCTCTCTCTCTCTCTCTCTCTCTCTCTCTCTCTCTCTCTCTCTCTCTCTCTCCTCTCTCTCTCTCTCTCTCTCTCACTCTCTCCTCTCTCTCTCTCTCTCTCCTCTCTCTCTCTCTCTCTCTCTCTCTCTCTCTCTCTCTCTCTCCCCCTCTCTCTCTCTACATACCTCTCTCCACTTCTCTTTTGCTTATTTTTTTTATTTCTGAAAACTTTTCAACATTTCAACATTATTTTTCTTATTCTACAATAATTGATATTAGCTTTTTCTTTGATTATTGCAGCATATGGCTGATCCTTGACAGGAGAATAAATATTGTACAAGACAATCTAGCTTTATTGCAAGTACATCGTAATGAAACACACGGTGACTGACTTTCACAAGAGCATTTAATAAGTTTCAATACATTCTCAGGAGCAAGGGACACGTTTTGGAACTAAACCGTTCTGGGTCTAAGCAAGGCGGATCTGCATCAGCCTGTAGATGAGCCCTTATTACATGCTCCTGGAAAGATTCAGATGTCGGAGGCAAAGAACAAAGCTTTGGGGAACAAGATGGCGCCTTTCCAACCCTAGAAGCCCAAACCCTTTGTCTCACAGACGACATATCTGAGCCGTCAATTTTCATTCTATAACATAAGGTTATAAAATCTGTTGCTTGCTTCAGAACATCTTCAAATCGGGATCACCAACCAAAGACAGTGATACTGACTGTGTTCTAAGGATACCTACAATAGACGTTTTGCCTATGCCATAGAGACATGATGTTGTATCAGATCCAGACAGTGCGTGTGCTGCCGGCAGGTCACTGATAATATCTTTATTTTCATTAACAGTCAGCCTTATGTCAATAGTCTTTCTGTCTTTGACAGGTGACTCCATAATCACAGCTCCATTTAGATTGTGCTTAAAATAGAAGTATAGGAGCAATACAAAGACATCAGTATCATCTGATATGACACACACTTCTTTATCAGACTGAGATGCATTGAGAACCATTTGCTGTGCTAAGATATTTTCTGCTTCCTCGTGAGATGTTTTCATATCTTCACGGCGAATGGTAGAAACTTACGTTATTTCTAAAGTAACTGGGTCTTTCACAGTCACAACAAGTCGACGAATTGGATTCTCGCTCGCGTACTTTGGGAAAGCAACATTTTTGCATAAATCGTCCACAATTAGAGTTATTAATTGCCTCTTGTTCTCAATGTCAGTGAAAATAACTTCCTTGTGTGGAATAGGCATTGCTGATGTGAGCTGATGAACACGGGTTTGTTTTGCATCTCTTTTGGCGCGAGTCACACTCTTTGTACTAAGCTCTCTGTATCGGTCAAAAACAAGATAAACATCATACGCTTCGAGGTGTTTCTCTATGTATTCACGATATGTTTGAACAAAATCACCAACAGTACCAGAACTAGAAAGACAGTTAAGAACATAGAAAATTGCACATCCATCAATTACATAAGTTGATATCTGTTTCTTTACACAACGTGCTGAAACTTCTTTTTGAAGTACTTTCTTAATCGCCTATTTGACTTTGGCGACTCTCATTTCACCAAATTCCGTGAACATAGACGTCGGAACTGGTGACAATTCCTGAGATTGTCTTAGAGACGTAATGATAGTATCAGGGTCAGAGGGAGAAATGTCAATCAACGGTAAGTACATGGCCTTTGTTTGTGACTGTGATCCATGACCTTGTTCTCTACAAATCTTGGTATTAAATCCATTAAACTCAGGACAATCACAACTTTTTAACATATTGTTCATGGAACAAGTGTCCGTTTCTCGTGCTCTGTTTCGAGGAACTGACATTGCGGAAAGAACTTTCAGGGGCATAACCTGTTTTGCTATACATTTATCTGGCATTTCGGGTTTCTTAGGACCACAGTAACGATCAATACACAAATCATATTCAATGGCTTTAAGCATTTCAGTTTTATCAATGTGCTTAATATTATTATCAATACTGGAGTCATGGAGCTTATTGGGGTATAAGGGTTGTGTTACCAAGACGGCTAAGGAATGAGTAGATAGCTTCCCATTCTTGGAGGAAATGTCCGGATCAAATTGTCAACGACAACTTGAATTACACCTGGTTTTGTATCCGAAATGCCTTGTAACGTCGGTGCTGAGGTTGCTGCAACTGCTGCTTATTTCTTGAATCTTAAAACCTCGTCGTAAGTACAGGTTACCCCAAATGCATTTAACTGTCTGGCTAAACTTTTAGAGTTCCTCATAAGAACCCCAAGAGCTAGTTGCAAAGCTGTTGGAAAGCAAACCAAAGTATTTGTTACTATGCTTCCAATTAGGTATGCTGATGGACTGTATTCTAGTTTTTTTGTTATATTTTGGACAATACGCGCATAAGCGTTGAACTTAACTCATTTTCGACAGCTTCTGTATCAATTTTTGTTTTGTAATGCGCTTTGTCAACTTCAACGCTTTTGACCTCCTTTATGATTTGATTGGACACTGTATTTATAGCTAAATCTAGTAACAAGTCTGAATCATGAGTATCATTTACCAATTTCAACATCACAGGTGCTTTATGTCGAAAAACAATGATACTAGCCACTCCAGGAGTTGATAACACTAGCAATTTGTCGCCAAAATTATCGATTAACGATTGAATCAATAATCTTCAAGTAAGGATAGCAATTTGTCGCCAAAATTATCGATTAACGATTGAATCAATAATCTTCGAGTAAGGATACTGTTCCCTTTAGCTACGTACATCTGAAATAACTCAACGGAATTCCAAATTTTACTCTCATTTTCTGACAGTAGCACAACAATGTGATCAAACGCATCATCTGTTTTAGGTTTTTCAGAAGTATGTGATGTACTTGCAGCAGCTGCATGGATGTTCTTTGGGGACATAAAATTTAGTTTACAGTCTGCATGGTACCTGGCATCAGCTGCATGCAAGTCACTTACTGCTCCTAGTAACCGAAGTCGGACTTCTGTAGACCATTCATCAGCTCGAGCGTCATAAGTATTCAAGATCTTTTGTTTAACATCAACCTGACCACTCGAACTCTCTCCAATAGTTCGGCATAAATAGGCTCTACGCCACAACCCAGGATTCTAATGATCCTTTTCTAGATTGCATGTTTCACCACAAAACTAACAGTGTTTTTAAAATCAAAATCTTGCGCAAAGGAGCGTCTAGATTTTTTCTGTGATAGAAATGAAGTATCAATTTCAGATTGTTGCTTTCTTTTCAAAAAGCGGGAAATATGTTGTTTGGACGTATATGTTGACACACATGCCCTATGTGTGTTAACAAAACAATTACTATCATTTTGGAGATTTTCCTCTAATTCTTGATATAAATTGTCGCCATATTGTTTGCTATAATCTATAATTGAAGCGATTCTCTGTGGACCAGACTTTATCAAGTCACAAGAGTCAGGACACGAACATTTACCAATCCTAGAAAAATAGCACGACTCCATATCTATCAGTTACAGTAAAATCTCTGTCGTTCGCACGCCGGTGGTTCGTAGGTATGTGTTGGTTCGTATACATTCTTTGGTCCCGATTTTTTTCCTTCTTTATCTATGTAAGAAGGCTCCGAGTAATTCGCACGTCGGTGGTTTGTAGTTCGTCGCCCGTGTCAAGTCCCGAGAGTTTCCAAATGACACAAATTAATATGTTCAATCCGTAGGTGTGAATTGTGCGATCAATAGCTGTCCTAGGTGTAACAATATAGACATATACCTTGATTTTCACGCCTGTTGATTGGTATTAATCGAAGTTATTGTTTTGCATCAATATTTACAGGCATTGTTTGATTTGTAATTTTCGGCGGGTTTAATCGAATAAAGGATCAATCAGTGACCTTAATTATTATATTTCATCTGGCTTTCTCATACCGTTTATGCATAAATGACTGTGCAAATCTTCCTTTTTATAGTTAACATGACTTCCACACAGATTTATCGTAATGCCGAGATTTTGTCGTCCACTGAATGAGTACTCTAAGTGATTTGATCTAAAGAGAAAACACTCTGATGTAGTTAATATTTGCCGAAATTAATTCATTTAGGATTTAAATATGGACAAAACGAAAGTAGATTACTGTTCAAGTGAGATTTGCTGCGTCCTTACTCTCTACAAAATGGTCACGTTAGAACTTTATTTAAAATATATTCCATAGAACCTTAGAATAAAGCCACAAATATAGGGTACCTAACCTTAAGACCATGTCCGATCTGAGCCATCAAAAGACTATGGACCGCTTGACATTGGTTGGTTCGTACTATGTTTAGTTCATATAAAATGTCCCGGTCCCTTGAGATACAAACCACCGAGACTTTACTGTATGGTATATTACACAATCTCAAGCAAATACTGGTGAACTGAAATGTTACTGGCGGGAAAAAATTTCGCTAGCATATTTTCTGAAGTTGGTTACAGAATAATACTTTTGATTCCAATTATATGACAACTAGTAAAATGGACTTTAATGACCTATTATTTTGACTATGGACGTTGGCCTTGACTGACATTGTGACATTAGCTTATAGGAAAGACCATGGCATTGTCTCATAACATTGACCAAACCAAAAACCACTACATCGCCCCAGCGGTCCGTATTCCATAAAGATACCATCCAACCTGATCGGAGAAAAAAATACTTAAATAATGTGGGAGTTCAAGTCGAAAGAAATGAAGGTTAAAAAGACGGTTTGACAGATGGACACATAAATGGGCACAAATTCTTGAAAATATATAGACAAAAGATATACGGGTAAATTGAGGCCTGTTTTATCCAATTTATCGATTCAGGAGAAAACAAAGGATGACAATTTAAGATGGTATGAAATTAGGACATTTTAACATTTTGGCTGCCATTTTGGCTGTCATTTGGCTAGCATCTTGATACTGTGAACAAAATATCAAAAATGATTTTCTGCGATAGAATGTATTTTGAAAAGCTTCTGGTAAAGCCTTGTGTTGCCTTAAATATTTTCAAATAAAGAAATGGCATTTTTAAAATACCTGGCTGCCATCTTGGATGCCATTTTGAATTTCTCTAAATGCATAAGGGTGACAAGATGTAATTCTGCGAATTCTAAAAGAAAGTAGCCCCAGCTTTAAGACTAAAAACAAATTTTTCTATCCCCATCAAATCCAGCTTCGCCCTTAATTCTGACGGAATAGGAAGTAGATACCTGGAGTATTCTAGCCACGTTACTTTATCAATTAATTTCCCTTAATTAAATTGGTTCTATTGATAAAGAAAATAGAGCAAAAAACAGAAAAAAACAGAAACAGCATTAAAACAGTTTTTACCCAGGTTTGATATTAAATAAGATCCAAAATATAAAGAAAAAAATCAAAAATGTGATTTTTTGCCCAATCTGGCTGTCATCTTGACTGCCATCTTGCCTTTTCTTGCATGATGACCACTCAGTTCAACGTGACTTTCATCTATTATGTGAATGCATATGTTTTATGGTTTATTTTACTGCAAAAAATATGTAAATACGAGGAATTTGACATTTTCCTATTTCTGGCGGCCATCTTGGACGCCATCTTGAATTTCTCGAATTGCTCAAGGATGACAAGTCGTCATCCGACGGATTCTTAAAGTAGAAAGCATCAGCTTTCAGAATATGTAAAAATATTTTCTATGTACCTCAAATCCAGGTCCAGCTTAAAATCCCACAATATCTGCCGGACTAATGATCAAGAGACTGACTCCATCTCTTCTGAACTATGGCCACTGTTTGAAATTGACAAACAGCTGCAGCCATTAGCAGTACTAACTTATGAAAGAAAAAAATTGAAAGTAGCTGACCTAAAAATCTTCTTGTAACGCCAAACTTTTGCTATGATCAAACTAATTTTTTTTTACTCAGCCAGCTCTTCTAACTTTGACAGAAAGGACATGGTTCACTAACTCTAGATTTTGGCCATGTTAAATCAACCTTTTCTGATTTCGAATGATCTCAATGATATTAAGTTTTCATGGTTACTGAATCCCCGCTCTCTCAAATTGTACAAAGAATATTTTCTATAAATCCATCATTTCTTGAGAAAATGACATTAAAGTAGGCCTTAAACTGTGAAGTTGCCCATTTTTTCAAGAAAATTCAAAATTCATACAGCTGAAAAAATATGAATTCCAAATTGCAACACCACAATACATGTATTTCACTAAAACCCTTCTGGAAGTCATAGCCCTTACTTAATGAAAATATGGATGTGTGGTTGGAGGGGCTTCATATTTTTTTTGAAACTTTAAACAACTATTTTAGGGGGGGAAAAAGCATGTCTGTGTATTAAGGCTACTTTATTGGCTTATTTTAAGAAATCTGTGAGGTTTTGAAAAATATTTCATACATTATTTGAGAAATTGTTTATTATTTAGTAGAAAAGGTAGGTTTAATTCTGTTCATTTGAAATTTGAAAGATGCTGACTTCACAGGGCCAATTTCTTATGTTCATGAACCTAGTCCTTAAAGTTTTTCATACTGCATCCTCTGTAATTTGACACTTTTGGCTTTAAATTACATCCTGAGCCTCCCATTACATTCAGCCTCCTAAAGTCAAACCTTAGAGAAATACATTCATCCTCACCATTTATTAAGAATAGTTTCTGACAAATTTTGATTATCCCTGTGCCTGTCTTGGAACAGAAAATTAGAATGGGCCTAACTGACGAATCAAAAGTGATTGATAAAATATTAATATAGACATTTTCATGTCCAAACATGAAAAGATTGGAAGCAATTGTTAAACTGTTGTCCATCTATCTGAAAACTTAACCCAAAAACTTGACATTCCAAATCATCAAAGCTTTTCAGGATACATTGTTCATATTTGGTATGACAATAAATCTCAAGGATATGCATCTACAGATACCAAAGTCAAGGTAATTTTGATAAGGTCAATGTCATATTCAATGTCATATGTTTGAAAAACTTAACAAACTAGAGCTGCTCAGCTGATTTGCTCCACAGGCTTGAATCGACTGATATGATGAGAAATTCAGTGAATGAATGCATTATTTGATTAATTCTAATTTCAAGTAAATAAGTATTTTTCAGAAGTGCCACATGCTGAACTAATTCTGCAAAGAAACATTGAAGATTGATGAATAACTCATAGAAAATTGACCGTAGTCTATATTACATACATATTTTTTATCAAATCACAGTAATTTTGTGCAGCCTGATAATGGGTCACCAAAGTAACATTTGGTTGAAATCCATCAATTAGATTCTGAGAAAATGATTTTCATAATTTCCACAATATGATATATAGAGAAACTGCTGCATTATTTTTCATCTGATCACAATAATTCTTTGTAGACTGCCTTGGGGATCAAACCCTTGACTTACAGATTTGGAGGCCAACATGCAACCAATCGTCAATACCAGTGGCTAATTCAATTGCAAAAAACAATCACTTAAAGTTACTGACTGTATCATGCATGTTACAAAGGATATTGTTTTCAAAGAATCAAATTGAATTATGTCAGTTTGACTTAATCTATACCAAGGTATTTACAGCTAACTCTGCTTGAAATGAAACATGTATATAAGTACGTATTTAAGCTGAATTTAAGTCAACACAAGAACACAATAGGTCTTTTAAAAAAAAAACAAAAAAAACAACAATATCCTGTCACAGTCAATTTAAGAAAATTTCAAAATATTTGACTTTGAAAAATGACCTTACAGAAAACCTTGACCTGATACCAACAGAAAGGTCCTGTCACAAGCAATACCCATGTGATATATGAACACTCTATTCCTAACCAATCAAAAGTTACAGCAAGTGTAAAAGTTTTTTTGGGGACAGACAGGTCAAAATTAGTCTTTAATTAGAGCATAATTTTATCCAGAGCTTGCTGTTAATCCTTTTGCAAACGTTTTGAACAAATTTGAAATGTTGAGCACAAGGATATTTCATTAAATGTTCTGAAATCCCTACTCAAGTAAAATTTTAGGTGATTGATTCAAACATGTCCATCATTGTGCAAGTAAGTTTCGAGATAATCAAAATGACTATGAGTTCAAACAGCTAATCTCGACCATATTTTACCATTGATCTGAAGACAAAAAATTATCTTCCATAATTGCTTGATACACAGTTGTACATTTGTATAAATGAGTACAAGAAATTCAGGCTTTGTTCTCGTGCAGTTAGTACAGTTTGATGCACCTTTTAACTTGGAAATTAAGAAATTTCTTATCAACCCTTTTACCTATGGCATCTTTTATGAAGACTGTCAAAATGTTAAAGAAAGAAATAAAAAAATCATAAACTTCATTAGAACTTTTTAAAATTCTTTAAGAAAAAAGTGCATTATATTAATATGGGGATGTTCACATGTGAAGTAACATTAAATTTGGCCCAAGGGTTATGGAGAAATTACTTAGAATGGATGCATGCACAGACTGAATGAGACAGATAGACAAAAGGGCAGCTATATGCTCCCCCCTTTGGGAAGCATAAATAGACTACACACCTAATTTGTTCTTAAGAAGTAATGGGTCAACTATGAGATTGAGATGACCAAAGATGATTCCCAGTTATCAATCTATACATGTAAGTGTTACTGCAATAATGATTAAGGCTGGACTTTACCTCATGAAACTAATAAACTAGCCTGGCTCTTAGGCTCTCAGCAAGTGTTAAGTTAAAAATAATAAAGGCACACCACTCATGTTTTACTAATCCATCCTATCCAATTACCTCCCATTATATTCTCAAAAACTGACCACTTTTAGGGCCAGTCAGAGGAATATAAGCAATAAGAAACTTGAATTTTACTCATTTCACAATACTTCAGATTAGTGGGACGGATGCCAGTCTCCTAGTAAACAACAATAATTTAATCTAAACTACATGTTATTCTAGACAATTGTAACTTAGTTTCTTAAATTCTGGCTTAAGAGGAATGATCTTGGACAATTAAACTTGTATATTTCTTGATAGCAGAAGGAAAATATACATTCATACAACAATCAATCATGTAAACAGCAGTAAAAGAGTGCAGGACCACTTGGAAGAGTCCAGGAATGTGAGACTAGATTTCATTTTTTAGTCAGGACTCCTTTTGTAAGTTAAGAGTCATGTCATAGACATACTGATCCTATAAGAATATTTTGACATACAAATGAGCAGGGTAATCATTCTCTATCCAAATTTAAGATTTGAAAAATACAAAACTTTTTGCAGATAAGATTTGCTTGTAAGCAGCGATTCTTCTTTTCCAATATTTTCTGTCCAAAATGAAAATTCCTGCTCCTTACTTTTATTTTGACTCCTTAATTTCATAATTTGCCTCACAGAAATAAGACTTGGTGTCAAACCTTGGAAGTTATACATGTGCAACGACGTTGATTTCTGTATTCTTAAAGCTTTTATAAATAAGTTCAGAAAACTAAAATGTTAACATGTCAAACAATGTATTCACAAATAAATAAGAAATCCTGAAAATTGTGAAAGTAGGAAAATACAGTCAAATCTGTCCTAAGCAAGCACCCAAAGGACATTGAAAAAGGGCTTGCTCACAGTAAGACAGAGGCTTTCTTAATACAAGCCAATTCCTATGCAAATGGTTCATTTTGGAACTTGGAGGTTGCTTGCTGAATACAGGTGGCCCCTAAGACAGGTTTGACTGTATAGTTAATGTCTGCATACAAATTTTCTTCAGAAAGCAATTTGAACAGACAGAATGATAATGTGTTTAAGCTGCAAGAACAATTGTCCTTCGTTTCTGGACATAAGTAAAGATTCTAATGTAAACAAGTTTATCAACTCAATGTGAAAGTATTGTATGTACACCGATAGTCAACTAGTATTGAAACCAATCTCAGAATGAAACTATTGTATCTCCATCTACTCATAGATTTTGAGTTGTTATGTTTTCAAAATGTCACTATAAAAGCATTGAATATATAAGGTAAAGTAATTGTAAAAGATATCTCTTTTATTTTTTTCAGAATTTTGATAAAAAACTTTTTATCAAATATCTCACTTTTTCGCAATATTGAGGAGGACCATTTGTTATATACTTGAAAAAAAGTATCTACATGATGCTGTATTATATAAATTAAGTCATTAAAATGCAGTATGTTGAAAAAAGTGCAAATACAATAATTTCATTCTAAAGAATATTGAAGAATCGTTAGCGTGAAACTATTGTATGTCCACATATGGAGATACAATAGTTTCACACTAATAAATTATTTAGGAGTGGACTTACAACAATTGGCATAATATCTTCTTAAGTCATTTTTAGGCATATTTTCAGCTTTTTGTTTCTTGTACTGATGTAAACCATGAAAATGAGTTATTCTAAGCAAAAAAACAATTTTTGAAAAAAATGGAGTTACAATAGTTTCACACTGACACAGCGATATGGATATAAAATAAAATAGCTAAAATCATGAATGTAGGGTCGCCAGATGCGGAGCATTAGGGGGGAGGGGGTAGTACTTTGGATCAATTTTGAAATCTTTAACCTTATTCTTCTTCTGGATCAGGAACCTTACAGACTTGAAAATTGTTATGGGTGATCAATATATGGACATTAATAAAAATAGCTAAAATCAGAACTGTTGGGTCACCAGGTGCTGAGTGTCTTGGGGAGGGGGTAGTACTTTGGGTCATTTTTGAAATCTTTAAACTTCTTCTAATGAACCAAGAGTCCTACAGACTTGAAAATTGGTATGGATTTTCAGCATATGGACATTAATTGAATTAGCTAAAATCATGACTGTAGATTCACCAAGTGCAGAGCATCTTGGGGGAGGGGGAGTGCTTTGTTGAGAATTTTGAATCCCTACAGCCTTTATATTTGACATGGATTATTCAACTCATTAAAGAAAACTTTAAAAGTCTCAGACTCAGCCTGTATATCTGGCATAGATTTGCTGATCACAGACCTTCTATGAAAAAAGCTTAAATAAATAATGACCAGGGGAGGAGCAGGGGGGGGGGGATTATTTCAAATGTTATCTGATTGAATAAGTGAAAATCTCTTTTTTCTGTGGTTGCATGGACATACCTAGGTAATGAAGCTTTTTTCTCAGGTGAGCGACCCAGGGCCAACGGCCCTCTTGTTAAATATTATGTTACCAAAGGAATGTTTCAGGTACCAAATGGACTAATTTATTTTGACATATCAAAAATGATATTTCTTACAAGCTGAAGACCTTTTTATCCAAAATGGAAATAGGCTAGCGACATGTGACTGATGAAGGCTAGTACTATGTGACTGATGATCGTATGTTGTCATCCTTGTTGTATATGACACTAAAATCTTCAAATGGATACAAAGGGAGGTTACTCATTTATTGAATAACAGAAGATATTATCACAGTTTTTGCCCCTTAATGAATAGTGGCAGCCAATTTAATAACTAACTGGTCTGAGAAAAAATTGAAATGAAATTTTTAACTCTGTAATGACATTATTTTAGGCTTTGGCTGTTAGAGTTGAAACAGTTGGTTTTGATAGTTTGTGATATTTTGAATAATTGTTGTTAAAGTGTTTTATTTTAGATGTTGCTCTCTTCTAGAAATGACAATGCATTAAAAAGTTATTCTATTTGTGCTGTTTTAACAAGATCCTGCATTGATAAGAAATAAGCCTATGCGAAAAATATGTGAGAAAGGTAAAAAATGCTTTAACAAGCTATTTCTCCTTTTTTCACTTTTTTTCCTACTCTATCACACTTTTACTTCCTATTTCCAACACATCTTGAATTTTTCATTGGTTGGCTTCATCATTTTGGATTGAACTAGATATTTATTGTATGAAAAGGGTTTTTACCTTAATGAGATCAATTTATGTAGATGTACTGAACTTTGAACATAAAATCTTCTTCACAGAAGCAATTCCTGTTAGGTCATCTTTACATTTTGAACTATTTACCTTTTATTTGTCAGACAATTTTTTGTCTCATTCCATAGGCATGATCTAAATAACAAGTTACAGAATAAAAGATGATACATCAGAAAAAGGCAGAGCATTAGTTTCACATTTTTATGCAGTCAGACTTTTGTCTGATTCTCATATAGTGGTCAACGGCAACCGTTATCTCAGAACCTCACAACACCTTACAAATGAATTGCCATGCCTGAAACAATGTATTATTTTGCATATCACTGTCTGACAAAGTTAACCCATTCATATTTCTGAGATTCATATTTCTGAGTGCACGAAAATAATGTCAACAGAAATACGAACAATTCGGATTTAAAAGCCATATTTACGCATGTAAATTTAGTCTGCTTAAATAGATCTTGTACAGTGTAAAAAAAAGAAATAAAAAAACCGAAAGTAGTCATCGACCATTTTTCTAGCTTGACTGTTTCCAGGGAAAAACTCTGGTATTATGATCCTACACTTCAGTATGGATGAATTTCAGAATTACTTCAATCAACTGCAATGGAAAGATCTGCCTCTTGAAAGAATTGTTTTTGTATCTAAAAGGTCAAGAGAGTGTTCACTGCTCAAAAAAGTGCTGTGCCTGGACAACCATTCTAGTTTTAATAGCAAGGGCTATAAGTATCTACTTTGAGGTTGAGCTCAGAGTGGTAGGTAAAATATCTTAGTTTACATTGTCTCAAATTTGAGAGAATTTGTCCTAAATTTGAAATATTTCAACAACATTAATGTTATTCAGTCCTGACTACATTTAGGCCTTTCAGGCCTTTGATTGTAAAATAATTTTGAAGTGATCGTTCCTCTTTTTGTGCCATATTTTGTATAGCATGAAATTAAGAAATCCAACTTAACTATAAGGTTATATCTATAAATAATCAAACCAAATCCAAACATCTGGGTAAATGAGGTCAAGGTCATTTGAAGAGGTGAGGGTTATTTATCAGTGTTCACATGAAGCTCTTTAACATTTTCTACAACCTTTAATTAACCCTTCTACTGTTCATATTTTATTTTGCTATACCAAAGGCTTTGGCATATAGTATAGACTAAGATCAGCCTGCACATTCATGCAGTCTGATCTTGGCCTATACTGCCTGCTTTCTACTTGATATTTGTGAGAAAAAAATTGAACCAATAGAATATCTTTTAACAATTACTGTTAGTGTAATATGTATTAAATCTTCTGATCAAACTATATGGCCGGCTTTGCGCTTAGGATGAAAAAATGGAGTAAACTATTTTCAAATTGTACCTCACTTGGTATAATTTGCAAACATTATTATTTTTCACCGTTTTGTCATTCTAAATACAAGGCTATTATGATATTTTTTCAATTTTGGTTACACTTTTCACTCAAATTTCTGTATGTGGACATCCATAAAAGTTTTTAAAAAAATCCTATGTCAGATCAAACTTCAGAGTTGTACTCTGACGAGATCTGGGGCCGAGGTAATAAAACTTTTTACAGGCTCAACTGAGAATTTTCTCAAACTTTGAATTCAAATAAATGTATGAAAATAAAAGATAATATTAATAGGATGTTATTTATGTATGTATATTATCTTTTATGTTTTTATATTAAAATGAGTATTAAAACAGAATTACAGCTTTAACCTCAAATTGAAATTAGAGAAAATTTGGAATTGAGACCGAGAAAAGTTTTATAGCCTCTGGCCCTGGTCAGGTAAAGGAATAGAAAGTTTTAGTTTTAAAAAGAACATAGATTTTTTTGTCTTAATTGATTATGATCTGTAACATAGGTAAAGATTTTGTGCAATAACATTTTTTTTTTTTGTGGAATAATCATGTAATGATATTTTGAATTAAATGATATTGTATTTTCTAAATGTCCTTTACTTTTCTTATGAACTAATAGTATCTTGTATATTTTTCTTTTGCAAAAAAAAATATACCAAAATGAAATTGTTAAAATAGTCAGTTATAGGGGGATGTTCCAGAAGTCTGCGGACTTTCTTTTTATCTCAAAAACTGTTCAACTAAAATCATTGGAATTAGCATTTGATGAATATTGAACATTAACCAGTTTATGTATAACATTTTTATCCAATTAACCCTTTCCTGTTTTACAAAATTTTGGACCTGTCCAAATTCAAAGGTTTTGCAGACGTAAATTCAAAGTGGATTTAATTTGAAAAATAACCATTCAGTAGGGTAGAAAATAGTGTGGAAAAAGAAGAAATTGCTTGTCAGAAGCAATTTTTTCTTTTTTCACAATGTTTTCTCAATCATAAAATCACAGACACGTAAAATGCAGGGATTAAACAGCAAAGGGTTAATTCACATAACACGTTCAACAGGTGTTGCCATAAACACATACATAAAATCATCAGCCCAGAGACTAATTCTCATGTTTAACGCTTTTCATTCTGTTACTTTAGCACAATTTATATTACCTAACAGTCAAATATATATTTCTTTTTATAATATGACCTTCGTCGCGGGAATGAAATAATCCCGTTGAATATGTTTGATATTACACGGGTGTTATTACACTAGTGGAATAACTATGAAAATGAGCTCAGAGCGCATAGCAGCGCTATTTTGTTACCGCAAAAATGACGTCATAATGTATATATTGTGACATCAGTTTTAAACGGCGTTACAAGTTTCGCAGTAAATTGAAATGTTGAATTTCAAGAATTTTGACGATTTTCGTTGAAATTCGTGTCATATTATAAATAGAACATAAAATTTGTGCTCATAAAATACCGAAATTATTAAACTCGTCATCCTCGCAGCCTCGTTTTTATCTGTTTATAGATGACTCGTTTAATAAATTCAGTATTCCATGACCACTCATTCAATATCCTCTATATAATTTTATGTGTTTATTCAATACAGACACAACGGTATTTCTGGATAACTTGGTTGAAACATATTTTGTTACAAGAACAAAGTACCTTAACCAGCATCGGTCTCCCAAAGACGATTCCAATGACATATTGCAAGGCAGAATCTAACAATGGATAGAAACACAAGATATGATTCGTGGTTTTGACTTACAGTAATTCTTTTGGTAAGAAGTGTAGTACAATGGGCACCAGTACATCAAAAAGATAATGTTAGGTAGTGCTCTGTGACATAAATTGATATTCTTACAGAGCAGATGACCAAAAGGAGTGTCACTGACATTAAGTAAGCACCAACACCAAAATATTTACACAACCGAACATATTCAACAAGCAAGTGTAATATTATCAATTGTAACCAAAACTTTAATTTGCATCAAATAAAGGACAAAAACCAATAGTTATTATTGTTCCTATAAATATTTCTTCAATAGATTAATTAAGAAGGAATGTACAGAAATTTAGACACATGATGATAGCTGTTTATAGCCCTTAAATCTGGATAATGATAATAAAATGATGTGTTAAGCAATTATTCTTAGTAAATCAAAATTTAGGGCGACTATGGAAAAAGTTTCAAGTACAGTTTGTGTTTTTGACTATCTTGTTGGCAACAGTGTACATTAAAAACTTGTGATGACCTTTGTTTGGTGTACTTCCATTTAAATTTGGTGTGTTCTCAATGGAAAGAAAACGCATGACTTGAGTTATATTATTATATGATTAGCAATCTTTGAGATACAGCGTCAGTCCATGTACTTCTGGAACGCCCCTCATATAAGTACAGTTTTTGATCTTGAAAAAATGGGATGATAGATCAATGCTTTTTCCAGTTTTTCTTGTAACCTCAAAATTTTACATACTAATCCTTTTGTAATTTTTTGGTTTTTTTGCTGTAAGTGTTCTTTGATTGGCAAAGCACTAATAGAGATACAAATTATGATTATATTAGGGTATTGGGGGGGGGGGGGGGGGGGGGCTTAAAGTGAATTTTTATGAAAAAAGTTATTTGTTATCCCCAAAAAATATCTTGATACTACAGCTTATTTTGTTTGTAAAAGATATTTTTTGTTGGTCCAATTACAAAAGTCCTCTTTTTGATAGTGATGTAAACAGTATCTGTTGCAGCTTAGATATTAGGCCACTTTGTGACAGTCTAGTTTTCCATGTTCATGGTATATTGTTAATGATGAGAAATCAAAATGGTTTGAGTTGTTTTTGAGGCATTCGGAACATCACTCGGCCATTTCCGTAAACTGCAACAGACATCGAGGTTGATCGTGAGATTGGCCGAGTGGTGTTCCGATTTCATCCGAGGTTGATCGTAAGATTGGCCGAGTGGTGTTCCGAATGGTTTTTGATGATGTAGACCAGACTTTCTTGTGAAGATAGTTTGTAATATTATGGAGTAAAATGATTCATAGAATATGAGGGAGTTGTTTGTTATGTTTAACATAAGCCTTTGCTTATATTGTAGTGGAATGTGGAATATTTTTATCATAATCTCAATCTGTTCGTCCGTCCGTAGGCCCTATTTCTGTTAACACAACTCGTACAATTGTGGGCAGGTTGGCATGAAACTTTCAAAAAATGTTCCTCATCTCAAAACAAAAGACACTGTGTATATTGTCACTATTATAGGACATTGTGCTGCGAAAGACAGGAAAGAGGTATTTCTAGTTTAAACTTTTTAACCCAGCTCCAATTGCAGTAGAAGCATTACATTATCATTCAAAATTTATCATTCAAAACCAGAATTTCTGGTTCGATCCCCGACGGTGGAACTTAACATTTCTGACTAATTGTCCTCCGCGAATGGGTTGATAATTCTATAAGGGATAGCAGCTGGAGCCTAGGAAAGGATGTGATGGTAGTACTGGTGTGAGAAATACTAGGAATCGATTGTAAGGCGCTCCATCCTCTGAAAGATTTTTAAACACCCCTTACGAACAAACAAAGTCCTACAATTGTAGATGCACTTAGATGAAGCTCCACAAAATAATTCTCATCACAATACAATGCACAAGATCGTGTGTATGTGTTTTCCAAAAAAGTCTTTTGTGAACAAAACTTCCGCCTCCAATTTTGGATGGATGGGCATGAAGGTTTAACAGAAGGTGTCTCGTCATGTGACCAAGCGTATTTGTTACTAGTTTGCAATATTCAGATACGTCATGGAAAAAAGGATCTCTGTTTAAATTGTCATGGTAACACAACCGCAATTATTGCCAAATATGCTTAAAATGTTCACAGCATGTTGTTCAGCTTTAGACCGTGCACACTAATACATGTATTATTAAAGCATAATATTGCGACACAAAAGGGGCCTTCGTGATAAGAATTCATGAGTGGCTGCGTATATTGTGAGGAATGCACACTTACAATGTATTTGAGATTTGCGAAAGAGCACCAAAGCTGTATTCAGAAAGACCAAGATGTGGTGCTATAAACCTCCTGGTCGCTGTCTTTGTTGTTGTCATCACGGCATTTGACATTTTGTGATATCTCTGGTTTAGTCTAAGGCATTTAAAATGTATCGTAAAACATGTATAAAGCGACTACTTACGGGACCATCAATAAGCGGTCGTTTAAGAGAAAGGTCGCTCTGTATAAGTAGAATCCGCTATTTTGACTCGTCGATTGTATACAAATACACTGTAATCACAGGTCACAATACCGTGTTCGAGTTATACATGTATACATGAATTTCTGAATAATCTTGTGTGTTTAATCCCTGCTTTTTACGTGCCTGTGATTTTATGATTGAGAAAACATTTCGAAAGAAGAAGAAATTGCTTCTCACAAGCAATTTCTTCTTTTTCAACACTATTTTCTACCCTACCGAATGGTTATTTTTCAAATTAAATCCACTTCAAATTTTCGTCTGCAAAACCTTTGAACTTGGACAGGTCCAAAATTTTGTAATACAAGAAAGGGTTAAACAACATAGGAAAAGTAGACATTTTCTTGACAAATACTAGCTACATGTCCTTCGTAAGCTATTTTAATTTGCGGAAGAGGATTACGATCGCCTGATAAAATTGGTCGCTTTATATACATGTATGTGGTTGCTCGAGCTAGATTGATTTTACTTAAAATTTGGAATATATTTTCACTACCAAAAGAACAAGCTATAAACCGGATTAACTATCAATGTGTTTAAATAAATTTTGTATGAATTATATAATTGCTCTGGTATTTTATTTATTCAGCATTCAACAGCTTATGCATCCGTAAGCGGTCCCCTTTCCTGATCGAACTTTTGATACATTTCTCTCGTAATGGAGTCGGCAAATTTGTTGTATAGGTAAGAAATTTAAAATTAATAAAAGACCGTATTTGTTCATTCTAAATTCGACTTTTTGGAATTTTCAATGCAATCTTCGCCTTTGGATTTTTCTTGTTTGCGCAAAAATGACTATTCGTTATCTTATTGAATAATCTACTAAAATTACTTTTTTTTCAAAACGAAATCAATGGCATTGATTCAAGGATTTTGTATGGAAAATAAAGCTCTCAAGTCTATGCTAATTTGAAATGAAATAGGTTTATTGCGAGCAAACGACACAGGTTATTTCACGGTATTGGACGTAAGGTGGGCATTTCAAGGTACCACAATCAGCCTCCACTAACATGACCAGCTTTCCGTCATCGTCGGAAACGTCTCCGAACTCCGTTTCTGCTCTTGAGTCAAGGCAAATATAATTTGTAGCAGAAGAATCTGTTTGTCTTCCTGAAGCTAGATATCCATTATATTCTAGCGTCCAACCAGGGTAGCACTGGTTCCGTCCTGGGATCATTAGAGTTGTCTTCCTTGGGATACTACAGACAGCACAGGGGGCGTCATGATTAGCAAGATTTTGACCAAAAAAATGAAGCTCCCCCATCAGAATATGAATTATGAAATTGGTACTCCGCTCCGTATATTTTTGCCGTGTTTGAATTTTGTACACCGTCATAGGAGCCCCAAATCGGTTCCGATGTTAAACAGAGGAAATCGGCAGCCCCACCAGTCCTAGAGTACCAATTGCCAGTCATAAACCGTACAAAATATGTGTTTGTTTTGTTTGTTTTTCTTTCAATTTCGTACTAATCATACCAAATGAGCTCTTGTTTTCCTTGAAAAAAAGGGAAATTTTGACTTTTACGGGTACCGGCTATGGAACCTACTTAAAAAATGAAATATAAAACTGTTTCCCAAAACCCTTCTTTAGGGTACGACCTAATGCGATCAAAATTTGAAAGTAAGTCTTCAGCCGAGTATAGTTACCTTAGTCAGTAACGCGACTGTCTTTCAAGACTTGTGTCCTCACTTCGATCCTTGGCGATATTTGATTCAGTCATTGTGCTATGTCACTCGTCTTCCAGCTATGAGCGAGTGATACGTCTATATGGAATTGCCAGCTAGTCGCTCGGATGAAATGTTTTTACACCCTACTAGTGCTGGAAACGATAGGAAACAATGAACAGGTCCCCAGCCGCCGAGATCTAATTGCATAACATATTTATCATGTAATAAAGACTGAATTGACCTGATATCACCTGCCTGATAACATAAAATGATATCAGACAATCTATTTTTAGAAATCTAAATGCATATTCTTGGTCATAACTTGGACCGCTTGCATCTAAATTTCTTTATTTTGAAAGGTTTCTGAAGTTTTTCAGCTCTGAACAATGATTGCGAGTATAATAGGATAACATGTAAGTATCTTAAAATATCAATGCTATTTTGTCGCTGCTGTGATGAATTATTATCACTCGAAATAGCCTCGTCATGATAAATTCTCCCAACCTCGACCAGTTAACATTGATATTTTAAGAAAATTACATGTTATCCCCTCTCTATATGCGTGAATGAAGGAATTGTGCCATTCCGTGCTCTATGCATGTATGGTATGCACCACGAGAGAGAATGATCGGGTACAAAGAGATCCGGATACATATGTCCCTATCTCCTTTATGAATAAACCACTACCAAACCCCAACCTACCACCACCCCAAGACCACCCTATCCCACCCCACCCCCGGTTCCTAAACGTATAGACGTATGCATTGTAAAACACCGATACACACAAAGCTTAATCTTGGTTTAAAGCTTTAGTATCCCTGAAAATTCCTGCCACGTTCGAATACGAAAAATGGTCCGTAGGATTAGTAGCCCGGTGCCTTGCCATTAGAATTTAGACCTCTGAGCTGATCTCAAAACTTTTATATGTAATGGTTTTTTTCCGTTTATTTCATCGTCCATACAGTAGCACATGTCCATATGAAAGACGGTCCCAAAATGTGGTTAGTTGTTATGTGGGATAGTGCAAGGATACACGCCGAAACTACTACTGTGATCCGCCGTGGTCCTTGTCTAAAGCACGGGGCCTCGGTTTAACAGCCCATCCGAAAGACAATTAGTTTATTAGTGTGCCAGCCCTGTGATCAAACCCATGATATCAAAATTCAAATGATTTCGCGAGCTTTACCGAATGAGCTAATGGGCCTGTCAAAAATGTATGTTTCCATACCCTAATTTACACTTACCAGAGTATACAAGTTTTGAGCTATTTCCTGGACAAACAGTTCTCCCCCACCTTACGTATGTAGACCCGCTACCTAATAGATTTATAAAAGAATGAGAAAAGTACAATTATTTTCTACACTACACTAACGCAATATCATGAGTACACCAATCAGAAATAGCAATACAATTTCTCTAAATATGGAAATCAGGGTGAATTTTCAATGAAGTGGGTCATAAGAAGTGGGCCATCTTTACCATATAATGCACAATTTATTTTCTTAGCCATATATGTTAATGCAGTCTGAAGTGATTCTTTATCATGGGATATACGTATATAAGAATATTAAGGCCCGGTCCCACTTCCAAACGGACAGAAAACGTATGCTAAACGGACACGACGGAAGAGTGAAATTTCCATCCGTTCTCATAAGCTTGATGGAAACTGATAAAGTTGGCCAAAATTTGCGAAAACAGAACGGAAAATATCGGACGTATAAAGCCGGGATGTTGAGTGGATGTTCATCGGAAACATCGCTGATAAGAGCGGATGACCGCTCCTAAGGAGTTACCGGGTATAAAAGTGGCGTATTCGAAAACCGATAGGAGCGGATGCATCCAGCATTTGACGTATACAGCACATATGCTGAAAGGAAACAAAATGGACACAGCGCGGATCATTTAATATTACGCGATGCAAACGCTTACAAACTTACATATCCGAAATACTTCCGTTGTAATTCCGTTCTCTATACGTATTCATCCATAGCATATTAGGGTTCCGAGGATGTCCAAAGTTTGCATTGAAGTTACAGCGGGCGTATAACGGTTGGTATCGGATACGCATCATACATAGTGGAAAGTTCGTCCGCTCTCGAAGTTTTGTGCAGCTCAAAACTTTTTGCGCGGATGGGTACAAGAGCGCATACGTCAAGTGTCGGACGTGAAATTTTTACCAAGGAGAAACTTTAAGGATTTTTATTAATTTACAGTGATTTTTTTAACCGAATATAGACCGGGAACAAACTATTTTAGAAGATTACCTGTGTTCTTACCAACATCTGTGATTCTATTCTGAAATAGACATTTTAAGAGCTTTTATCAACGTCATCTGTTTTCGCGCCAAATTGAGAGGCACCCCAGCCATATTGAAATTTTCAGAACACTTTGTTTCCTACCATTTTATCATGACTAATGTCAACAAACATGCATTGTGCCAAGTGTATTTTGCCCCTTTTAATCATTTTATCCAACTGCTGCTTTAATTCATGCCCTGCAAATGGAAATGGAAAAAAACATTATTCCAGAAGCTGGAAACCTCGCTGTTACCCCACCCACCATCAATAAAGTCTCAACAAACTTGTACCTGAATCTCACCAGTTACGGATCAAGAAAACTCAGTAAATACCCAACCACAATGAAATCTAACCCATATATTAACTGCCTACTTCTGATTATCGCCGGAGATATTGAATTAAATCCAGGCCCACGTAGAAATGCTTGTTCATACTGCAATAAAGTAGTAAAGAAACGCGACAAGGCTATACAGTGCGATGACTGTGACAAATGGGTACATTCACATTTTATTGGTCTAAGGGAGAGTGAATACAAGTGCATGCAGAACTCTGATAATGATTGGTTTTGCAATAAATGTGTTTCACTATGTGGCCTATGTAACAAAGGCGTCTACAACTCAGACCCAGCAATCGAATGTGACCATTGTAAAATATGGTTCCACAACACATGTGCAACTATATCAAATGAGGAATATTCTATCATACAGGCTACAAACTACTCCTGGTCCTGTCCACAGTGTGATAACATGAACACCACTACATCCTTCTCGAGCCTAGTGTCTGATATTGAAACTCGTAACCAATTCGAATCATTATCTCAAAACATGAACCATACCGAAAGACCCAATTCTACATCCAAATGTAACTCGCTAAAATTCGTCTCCATGAATATAAATGGAATAAGGAACAAAAAGCAAACATTTTAAGAAATAGAAAAACCAGATATAGTGGTCATTCAGGAAACAAAAATTGACCCATCAATCAAATCCAATAGACTTATACCAGAAGTACTAGACTACGATGTGTATAGGAATGACCGCACACTCCACGGAGGAGGAACTATGTTGGTAATAAAATCATATTTAAATGCTGCTCCCTTAAACGAACTTGAAAATGAATCTGAGTCAACATGGGCCAAAATATCCATCAATGGAAAAGATCATTACATAGGAAACTGGTAAAGAGAGCCTAGTGCATCAATGGGCCATATAAACTTGTTAAGAGACCAATTTAACATTATTAAGTCTAAAACCAAAAGACGTGTTGTTCATATCCTAGGGGATTTCAACTTCAGAAATATTGATTGGAAAACTAAGTGTAACAAAGATACCGAGCACAGCCTATCAAATTGTGAAGGTCAAATTCTTATAGACATATTAAACGAAAACGGTGCAGAACAACTAATAGACTTCTCTACAAGAAATGAGAATACACTTGACTTATTTATAACAACGATGCTAGAAAATTTTATCAATATCAAATCCCATGATAGATTTAGTGACCATGATGCTATCTCATTACTTAAAATCATTCAAACCATACAAAAAACAACCAAAGACAACATTCATGCTATACTCTAAAGGAAATTATGAAACAATGAGGGAGGATCTCCGAAAGTTTAGTACAGAGACCTATTTTAATGGACACCAAAATAATCGCAGTACTGAGGAAAACTGGAATCTGTTTAAAAATGCTATACAGGACTCAATAAAAAGAATATTCCAACCAAATCAACCAAAGGGACAAAATCACTATCACGGATATCAAACTATATCAGAAAACAGGTTAAACTGAAAAATAAAGTGCATTCCCAATTCAAGAAAACAAAAGTGCAAGACTTAAAAGGAAATGGCAATTGCTAAGGCATTCCATAAAGAAAACAACCAAAGAAGCACATGACAAATACATTAAAAATCTCATTGGAGATATAAAAAAAGACTCAAAACCTTCCTGGAAGTATATAAATAGTCAGAAATCAGAAACAAGAGGGCCATAGTGCCCCTTAATCGCTCACCTGAATTAACAATCTTAAAATGTTTTTCTAAGATTTGACCCCATGACCTAGTTTTTGACTCCACTTGACCCAATTCCAAACTTGTCCGAGATTTCATCAAGATAATCATTCTGACCAATTTTCAGGTTGATTGGGCAAAAAATATGGCCTCTAGAGTGTCCACAAGGTTTTTCTAAGATTTGACCCCGTGACCTAGTTTTTGACCCCACTTGACCCAATTTCGAACTTGTCCGAGATTTCATCAAGATAACATTCTGACCAATTTTCAGGTTGATTGGGCCAAAAATATGGCCTCTAGAGTGTCAACAAGGTTTTTCTTAGATTTGACCCCGTGACCTAGTTTTTGACCCCATTTGACCCAATTTCAAACTTGTCTGAGATTTCATCAAGATAATCATTCTGACCAATTTTCAGGTTGATTGGGCTAAAAATATGGCCTCTAGAGTGTCCACAAGGTTTTTCTAAGATTTGACCCCGTGACCTAGTTTTTGACCCCACTTGACCCAATTTCGAACTTGTCCGAGATATCATCAAGATAATCATTCTGACCAATTTTCAGGTTGATTGGGCTAAAAATATGGCCTCTAGAGTGTCCACAAGGTTTTTCTAAAATTTGACCCCGTGACTTAGTTTTTGACCCCACTTGACCCAATTTCGAACTTGTCCGAGATTTCATCAAGATAATCATTCTGACCAATTTTCATGTTGATTGGGCTAAAAATATGGCCTCTAGAGTGTCCACAAGGTTTTTCTAAGATTTGACCCTGTGACCTAGTTTTTGACCCAAGTTGACCCAATTTCGAACTTGTCCGAGATTTTATCAAGATAATCATTCTGACCAATTTTCAGGTTGATTGGGCTAAAAATATGGCCTCTAGAGTGTCCACAAGGTTTTTCTAAGATTTGACCCCGTGACCTAGTTTTTGACCCCACTTGACCCAATTTCGAACTTGTCCGAGATTTCATCAAGATACTCATTCTGACCAATTTTTAGGTTGATTGGGCCAAAAATATGGCCTCTAGAGTGTCCACAAGGTTTTTCTAAGATTTGACCCTGAGACCTAGTTTTTGACCTCACTTGACCCAATTTCGAACTTGTCCAAGATTTTACCAAGATAATCATTCTGACCAATTTTCAGGTTGATTGGGCCAAAAATATGGCCTCTAGAGTGTCCACAAGGTAAATGTTGACGACGGACGACGCACGACGCACGACGGACATCAAGTAACCCCAAAAGCTCACCTTGAGCACTTCGTGCTCAGGTGAGCTAAAAATAGTATACCACCACTTAAAAATATAAATGGCAGAACAGTTGAATCAGACAGTGAAAAGGCCGAAGCCCTTAACGATCAATTCACAAGTGTTTTCACAAAAACTGAGTATACATCAGTACAAATATCATGTACTAGCAGATTCTCTGTCATGAACAATATTGTAGTTACACCAAAAGGCATTCAAAATTTTCCAAATGGACTTAATACCTCTAAAGCTATGGGACCAGATATGTTACACCCCAGAGTGCTAAAAGTACTAAGCCCAAGTATAAAAGACATACTGGCACACATGTTTCAACAGTCAATCGACAATAGTATCATACCTGAGGAATGGAAACAGGCAAATGTCTGCCCATTATACAAGAAGAACTACAAATCATTACCAAGTAATTACCGCCCAGTTTCCTTAACATGCATATGCTGTAAACTGCTAGAACACATAATTTGTTCAAACATGATGCAACATTTTGAAAACCATAACATACTAAATGATAGACAACATGCTTTCAGAAAATTTCACAGTTGCGAAACTCAACTTACCACAGTGATAAATGACTGGGCCAAATCCCTAGATCTCAACAAACAAGTAGATATATTTATACTAGATTTTGAAAAAGCATTCGACACAGTACCACACGAACTTTTGAAAACAAAACTACATAAATATAGAGTTAGAAAGAACATATTAAACTGGATAGATTCATTTCTAGTCAACAGGAAACAACAAGTCATGGTAAACGGTACACTATCAAATCTATCATCAGTTCAATCAGGCGTACCGCAAGGTATGGTGTTAGGACCTATTCTATTCCTAGTTCATATAAATGACATTAGTAGTAACATCACATCAAACATTCGTTTATTCGCAGATGACTGTGTATGCTATAGAGAGATAAATTCTGAATCGGACTGTCATGAACTACAGAAAGATATCAACAAACTTGGAAACTGGGCCGATGATTGGGGAATGAGATTTCAACCAGTAAAATGAAACATCATGACCCTTACGAGGAAAAAGAATACGATCAACTATACTTACAAACTCAAGAACACTCCTTTGGAATCCCTGAAATCTATTAAATACCTTGGTGTCCACATTACAAACAACCTAAGCTGGAGCAAACATAAAGAAGAGACATGCAAGAAAGCATATGAAATTCTGGGATTATTGAAAAGAAATTTACACCAATGCCCCCAAGAAACTAAGCTACAAGCATACATAGGCCTCTTACGACCAGTCTTAGAATACGCTAGTGCAGTATGGGATCCGCAGCAGTCCTATTTACAAGATAAAATTGAAGCAGTTCAAAAAAGATCAGCTCGATTTATAAGTTCTAACTACGAGCTCAAACCTGGAACTATGTCAAATATGTTCACATCATTGAAATTAAAGAGCCTCAAACAAAGAAGACAAAACAATCGTCTCATCTTATTCTGTAAAGGATTAAACCAAGCAGCAGCAATACAGTTGGAAAACCTCAACAGACCGAAACGCAGTTCTAAAAATAGGCATTCGGAACATTTCAACCTTATATATGCAAGAACGGATACATACAAAGCAAGTTTCATACCCAATACAATCAGAGACTGGAACTCTCTGCCTATGGATATTATTAAAAATTACGCAAATTCCAGTGATCCTGTCAAACAATTTACAGCTTTAATAAAAAACAAAATGTAATCTTAAACCGAACTTGACGCAAGCGCGGCGAGGGAATGTCCAGTTGGGATGTATCGCCAAAGAAAATCAAGATCAAGATCAAGATCAATCACAATGGACGGACGCTCTTCGTACAGGGCGTACTCAAATCATATGTTCAGGGTATAAAAAAGAGGCATAGCATCTTTTCAGAGGATGAAAAGATTTTCATACGTTTTACAGTCCCAATGGATCCGCAAGTGCATTTGGACCAAGACGCTTAATTTTACGACTTCTAATGCATATACAATTTGATATTATTGGTTTTTGCTGAAAATTGGTTTTATCCCTCGATGAAATCAATTATGAGTTAGCAGGTTTTTTTACAAAGCTTGCGCGCAAAGTAGTCTCGCCCAGTAATCTATCTTATTATTGAGTAATTCTTTCATATTTGTTTCATGATATTAAATTACAAGATATGAAGAGCGTTTTTTTTATTTAAATTTCATTGGGGTATGCACCAAAAAACTTATCTCACTCACTCAGTGAGATTATGTATATAAGTTCCATACCTCAATGAAAGTAAAAAGTACTCTTTTCATCTCTGAAATACGTTATAATTTACTTAAAAAAACAAACAAAAAAAAACACAACTTTAGATCTCAATGACTTGAACTATATAGATGGAAAGTCAAACTAAGCCTACCTGTTTCCTGTTTGGAATTTAGCTGATGGATCTACTGTTTTAAACCCTCAACCTAAAATTTATTTTAGAAGTTCATTTGTTTTAAAAAAGATTATGCGCAATAAGTTTGTCTGCCTGCATTTTTGGGGTGGAGGAAGAAAGGTTGTACTTGAGTGTGAAGAATGGGCCTTGAGTGACCCTGACTTAACAACAACAACAAAAAAACGCATCTGCAATATGTTTCCGGCCATTTATAAATATATTTTGGCGCTTAGTAAAGGCTCGGATTGAGCTTATAGCATGCACACCCTCATCTGGATTCTAACGTCTTCTCAACTAAAGAGCGCAAGACTGTGCCTAGTTGCAGATAAGATGGGTTTGTTTCCAGTCTAAATTCTTTAATCCTCATTAAAATACTATATTGTTCGTACTCTTTTGAATCGTCAACGTCTCGGCGAGACGAATACAATTAATACTCACAATATAGGATCTATGTTAGTATTCTTGAAATAATTGTAATTGAAATCGAAAATACCCCTTCCCCCTCTATCTGTAGCTCTGGACTACGTTTGTTGTTATCTTTTAAATAAGTTTCGGACGATGAAAAATAGTAGTTCTGTGACGACAAAGCATTCAATCAACAAAACAGAAAATATCAGCAGATTAAACATCAAATTTTGGCCGGATTTTCCGATTTTTCGTAAGAATAAATCACTACAAACGATCGAGCGCCCATGATGCCCCATCCGGCTTTGATACCCCGGGCGGACTCCCTATTTGCTATATTGATATAGCGTAGCAATTAGGGAAACCCCGGGGTATCAGTCCGAGGAAGGTATTACTCCATTGGCTGACTTTGCTGGTTACATATACTACTCGGGATATAAAGCTTTGGAAAATATTGTGAGGAAAGGTATAATTGCTTTGACAATAACTATTTTCTTCATTTAGTTAGGCGTTTTTTATAATAGAATTGAAATTTCTCCTATCTTGCAAATTCTCTTCCAGAAATCCCTAGATACAGGTACCCTCCCCCAGGTATGGACAAAGGCAAACGTGACTCCACTCTTTAAAAAATGAAACAAAAAAAGATCCTGCAAATTACAGACCTATATCCTTAACATGTATATATTAATGTTAAGTTCTTGAACATATTGTAGCATCAAATCTAACTAAACATTTTGACAAAAGTAATATTCTTTATGACTTACAGCATGGCTTCAGAGAACGGCGCTCATGTGAAACCCAGCTACTGCAACTGACCTACCATCTTTCCAGAAACCTCACTGAAGGAAAACAAACTGATCTAGTTTTGTTAGACTTCAGCAAGGCTTTTGATGAAGTAAGCCAACTAAACTTAAACTTTTGTATAAATTGCAGGAACATGGAGTGAAAAATGCTACCCTTATGTGGATTAAATCTTTTCTTATAGGCAGAACACAGAACGTAGTCTTAGAAGTTGGATGCTCATCCTGCGTACTAGTCACGTCAGGAGTTCCTCAGGGACCGGTACTTGGCCCTCTTCTGTTTCTCTTATATATTAATTACCTTCCTAACACCATCACCTCCGAAGTCCGTCTTTTTGCACATGACACTGCCGTTTACTTATAGCTATAAATAACAAGCAAGACTGTATCACCCTGCAAGAAGATCTAGACAAGTTAATGCAGAGGGAGAAAAAATGGGAAATGGAGTTTAACCCCAGTAAATGCATTGTCCTAAATATTAATAAAAAGGAGATAAAGATTTCCTTTGGTTACAGGCTACACGGACAAGTTCTAGAAACTGTGGACAATGTCAAATACCTTGGAGTTACTTTATCTGGAGATCTTTCCTGGAACAAGCATAATGACAATATAACATCTAATTCAAATAAAACTTAAGGTTTTCTCCGCAGAAACATCCAGACCTAAAATAAGAAGATCAGAGAAACAGCGTACAAATCTATGGTTAGACCCCCAGGTAGAATACGCATCAACTGTTTGGAGCCCCTACACAACATCCTATATCAACAAAGTAGAAAAAGTACAATGTAGAGCAGCAAGATGGGTTCAAAATATTTTTTCTTATTATGACAGTGTAACCTGTATGCAGAAGGAGCTTGGCTGGCAAACTCTTCGATACAGACGAGACATCACCAGAGTCACCATGTTTTATAAAATTGTTAATAGTTTTTTTCAGTACCCATACCAACTTATCTTGGAAGACCAGTTAGCATCACCAGACATATGCACACAGAATTTTTTAGACAGATCCACACAAATGCTTCCTATTTTAAATATTCTTTTTTTCCTTACACAGTGATACTTTAGAACAGCTTTCCAGAAACAATCGTACACCAAACTGACATTGCAGCATTCAAGAAGAGTCTTGATTCTTTTCAGATAGTGAGCCATCCATGAATGACAAAAATTATTTTATCGGATCTTTTAATCTAACACTTACAATACTTTTAAATTTTGGCACCCTAACAAATGACTAACAGTTATTATTCCATCACATACGCGCACCCGTCAGTAGTATCCGAAAGGGGTGTTACGCAGTACATATAGACAGATAGATAGATAAAAGTCTAATAGTTTGGTCCATCATCCCAGTTACTTGCTATTCGTTCTGATTGGAATTATTGGCTTTTGAAACGAGGGAAGAAACTCACGTGTGAAAATGGTTTATATAAAAAGTAGTTTCCCTTGTATTATCATTTCAAGTAACTAACGAGCGACTAAAAGTGAACCGATCAGTTTTTTACTTCCTAACCGTTTCGCTGGTTCGATGTAAACCGTGGCTTAAAGTCTTCTAGCCCGGTTTGAAGTCAAATACCCTACCGACTAAATCAATGGGGCTGACAGCCAAATTAACTTTCACATAACTATCATGTTTCACACCTCAGGCAACTGTTTCATAATGTGATTTTGCCATATATATTATATCATTACCTATATGACAAATCAGTTTATGAAACAATTGACTGTGTTTCACATCACAATCAGATGCACTTCACAAATCGCTGCTGTCAATGAAAAAATATATTACCCAATCAAAACAATCAGTTATAATTTATAATAAGGTTACCTTAGAACTCCAACATTTTTACGACATTTTAAGGGTATTCAAGAATCTTTTCATTTGTAATTCGGCTGCAATCTAGCCAACAGCTCCACAAGGAGGAAATTACGTGACACAAGTTTTTTTTTCGATATTTTTCAATCATTCTGTTAATACTTGACCGAATTCACAAAAAAGTTTGAAGCATAGAGGAAAAGAAAAACACCAGGAATTTACTTGATGTGGTAGATGTTAAAAAATCTACAGATGAAAACTCATTGACGACAATGTTTTACTCTGTCGTCAAAAACTTTTTAATTAGATCATTTTTAAAAGATCTGCCACATCAAGCAAATTCTGGTAACCTTTTCACATTCTCTTCTTCAAACCGAGTTCAAATTTGTCCCATATTGACAGAATTATTCACGATTTCTGACATTATTGTGTCACATGTTTCTCCGCCATGGTTTCTGGGGTGAAAGTGTTAATGTGAAAAAAAGGCGGAAACATGGAAGGTTTGACTTATCGAGGACTCATTACTAAGACAATAACCTATTGGTCTTTTGGTCAGTTAAATGAATATTCACATGCTTACGTTAAGAAAATCGTGAAATTGACAAGGTGAAAGATTTTGGGATGACCCTGCAATGAAATCGAATGAGTGGAATGAATGAGTTTTCAATGAAATTGTATGGGGGTATACAATATCGCCAAATTCGGACGAAAGGCGAAGTGGACGATAATCATTACCTCCCTGTTATAAATGATACGAACAAGATCTAAAAATAGAATTCCATGTCTTCACGATCCATTCAAAGGCTCCAAAATAAAGCAAGTCGGTGAATTATGGAATTTTTCGAGCTATTTCAATGTACATCTATAGTTGGTGATCATTTATATAGATTTAAGAGTGTTTTGAATAGATGAGTGGATGTTTTGAATTAATGCAAGGAGTGCTGAGTGTTTCAGAATTGTTTGATCGAAATGAGTGTTAATTTCAGGATGTTACTAACTGTGTCTTTCATGGTTTCAAATCGAGGGTCAATATGCAAACAAAGCGAAGCTATACGTAGTTCAAAATTACTCACTTCTGATTTTAATGTCGTTAATTCGGTTGCAATATCTTGATCATTATGTAGAAGTATTCTTTCCTGCTTAGCATTACACCGAATAAGGGAAACAGCAAAACATAGGATCGTAATGTGAAATACCAACATGTCCATATTTAGTAAATAACAGTAGAATTACAACAAGGAACAGCTAAATATTATCTTTAGTACAGCGGCCTGTTTATTGATAAGCCACGTTCTAGTCAAACACGTTGACTTTTATGTCCTGCTGAATAGCCATCTTTGATCTTCCCCATCCTGTTTACTATCCTTTCCAAACGCGTAACTAGGATTTTGAAATTTATACGCACTCAGAAGGCGACTACCAAGACTATATAGGATAAAGGCGATATGAGGACTGTGACAAAAGATTAATGGCCTCGACTCGGCTGAAATTTTTATGACTTTAGCGTTGGTGAATTATCAAAAAATCGTAATTAAAGCTTGAAGAAGCTGTAGTTTTTATGTTATGAACATTCATCAACGATAATTTTCGAAAGAGGATTTATTTCTTTTATGCTCTTGCGTAATGTGCCTAATGGCAGTAACGCCCTTGCTTTCAAAAAATAAGCATACGCGGATCGTCTAAAAAGTTTCGGACAAAGTGCTGCAAATCATTTATCATTCATCATTATTTAGTATCATTTTCAGTATATAAGGTAATACAGAATTCTACAGGCCTTTTGCAATAGTTAAACGGCAATAGATGCATCACGCGAAATATGATCACCATAGCAACGTCAAGTGGAACTAAGTTGGGTACTTCAAATGACGTCATATCGTAGAAACGGCTTATATTCGCTGAGAAAAATATTTATTAAATTAAAGCTCCTATATGTTTAGAATGCTCATATATTGTTTGTATGGATGTATTACCATTGTTTAACATAAATACTGTTTGTTGATATCGTCGTCAAACAGTTTAAATCAAATTTGCATTGTCCCCATCGATTACGAATAACGTATTTTCGTTGCATTAAGGAAACATATATATATATTATCAATGCGCATCATTCTTTTGCTGTCCATTTTCAAGGGTTCTAGCACTTCCACATATGAATCGAGCGTTCAACGTTATGACGATTTCTATGACATGCCCGAAAATACCATGTAAAAGACAAGATATTAAGATATTAACTGTCAGCTCAAGTCAATCTGACGTTGCTGTGGTGATTATAAATCACACGCTGTTAATTTCTTTCTAAAATTGATTAAACCAACCACGAGAAAATGTCTTAAGCTATCAGTTTAATATTTTAATGTAAAATTAAGAATTATCTATGATGAATGAATGGCGGAACTCTTCCAGAAACTGTTTGGACAGCCCAAGAAAATACACGTAAATTATCGCCCAAGTGATTTTATGTCGTTGGGCACTGAATATTTACAATTGTCTTTGCCTTAACGCCTTAAAGCTAACACGCGGCGCACGCTGTTTTGTACGTTTACGTAACGTCAAAACTGCGAAATACTTTCCATGGCGTTTACCGTTGCGTCTGTGTGCATTATTGCATAATTTTTCGGTGGTGAATTTTTGCAAATGTGTCAGTTCCATTTGTACATATATCATAGCCTGCTTTATTGATATTCTTATGTTCAATAGGAAGGAATGTACTTAATCGACAAACAATTTTGGTATCTTGTATATGAAAATGCTTATTATTAGTTAACTCATTGAATTCCCCCTGAAACCTCGTAGCTACAGCTCTAATCAATACTCAATTATGATGTATGAAAATCAAATAAACGAAATTATCTTTTTATCACAATATTTTCATCATATTCTATCACAATCTCCTATAGACGCGGGTGATCCGCTTCTTCAAATCCCATGTAACGTCATAAATCAGTAGCGTAACATGCCACCTCCACACACAAAAATGATTGTCGAGCGCTAAATATTGTACGAAAAGAGATCAAAATTCATAAACAAAATCTATGAAAAACAATATTTTATATTTGCAATAAATTCGAAATCGAGGACCCGTTTTTGTTTTTGCTTGACCGTACAAAAAGCTGAAATTTAGAAATGACGCAAAGTTCTGCAAGCGTGACAATTTTTTTCTCCACATCGTTTTCTAAAAATAAAATAAAATTTACTGACTATAATTCTTTCAAATTATTGAGAGGATTATCGTTTGTTTTTTCGAGTAAGATCGATTAATATTTCATTTCGTGAAAAACAAAAGCTATATTTTCACTCGTGGCAGAGCAAAAATGAGACAAAATGTGAAATTTCTAGAACATATTTTCGTAGAGCGCGTCATTTTTCGCGTGATTGCTATGCAACGTTCATTGTGACGTCACTTATTTCGCCCCACATAGATGACGTCAGATAGGATGAAATGCACAAAAGCAGGGTATAAGTTTTTGATAATTTCACTGCTTTTGCGGTGAGTTTATCAAGTGATAATCTACCGTTATTTCTCGATAAACCACCGAAAAGCATTAAAGAAATCTTCGCAAACTGTACAAAAAAATATTTACACGATGAAAAAATTTAAGATTGTAGTGAAAAAAGAAGATATTACAGAATATCAATCATCCAAGTAAAAGGCGTAACGCTTGTATTTTTCGTAATCTTACATCTTCATAACCAAGTGAATAAAGCTATCCATGACTTTGTTTTTCAACTTTCTTTCGATTGCCGTTGAGTTATGAAAACAAGACTCTTCCTACATTGCATGACATAATTTTCAACAATTTATATCATTAGGATTAAAAAAAAAAATACTGTATAATCTATATATAGAGAAAACCCGTGTTACATCTTACATACAAGTTTTAGCTGAACGTCACAATTTTTCCTCACTTGAATTTTCATAATATTGTTCTTTCGATTTTGAAAATGATACTCCATTATACAGAATTTGATTACGAATATTTTGATATATAACACTTATGAAAATAAATCACGTGGATTGATATAGAATCTAAATAACAGTAGAGAAACCGCAAAATTATAAACGTACCCAATAACGTGCGCTACGTCTATGCAACGTCTGTCACCAGCGTCTTGGAAAATTTGCTTTCCGACGATATCCATAGCGCATTGTTAATCGTGCTGTATTTTAATGAGCCTGTTCGTGTCATTTTCAATAATTCAACGCAACGTTCAGACTCAGATCAGTCCTAGCATCTGCTCATTCTGATCATAGTCTTTACTACGCATTTATGGGTAGCTTTGCACCGGTGTCTTTTTCAATATTCGTCGAATACTTTAAACATTGTTTTGATTAGACTTTTTAAAATTTTTGTTGAGATTATTGGAAATATCACACACAGGCTCTTTTTCACTGTCTGTTCGCTCACGGCGTCTGTTATTTTAAACTACGTGGATCTGCGGACCTATTCTGCTCGTGAAAAGGGGGCTTTACCTGATAAGCAATGTGTGATGAAGCCCTTAGTGCCATAAAAATAGTGCCTGCAGTGTCCATTCGTCCGAGCATAAATAGAGAATAAAATTGTTAGCGTTTAGCAGTTAAAAAAATGGATATCGAAGATTGCTAGGAAGTGTTTTAAAAAACAAGATTGGTCTTTTTTGCTATCAGCAATAATAATAAAGGTTTGCTTTTTCATAAAAAAAACGATTTTGTTGAATACGTCAACTATTGCAAATTCATTATGTAAATCAACTGTTTTTGCTTTCATTTTCAAATGATCACGAGATGATATAAATTGGTGGTACAGTAAGGAAGATCGTGAAATTGACAAGGTGAACGAATTTGGAAGGATTTCGGAACCTCTACCTTAGAAATGAAAACATTATCAATAAATATGTATTTCATTAAATGTGAGGGAAGAGGTCTTTTCAACAAGCAAAAAAGAAGAACAAAAATGGAACATATCCTATTGTGCTGAGCTTTCTTAAGCGTGTAGGACTTTCAGAAGTTTATTGAAACATTTTACAAAAGGATAATTTGTTTCTTAAGACTCCACAGAAGTCCTGGCCAATAATTTACTAAGCATTTTTTATGTGTATATTCTTGCGTGGCTCGCCAAATATATATTTATGGCATCTGCAGGAAGTCTCCGAGTAAACTGTGATATAGTAGTATTGGAAATTGAACCTTGAGCGTAAAAAACAAATCGATAATATGTTCTATAACATGTAGTTTTCAAATCATAGTCAAACGGGTATATTATGAGGCGGACAGTTTTGTGGGTTGGTGAAATCGGTCAGACGATAATAATCGAAGGATGACTTAATGAATTACCTGGTCGTAATATATATTAGGATAATTGCTACAGCGAGTATTTTTCGTTGATTGGGTAAGTCATTATTTCTATATATTAGAGTTAAGGTAATAAGACACGTGTTAAATTTTGGGAAACTTTCAATAGAAACGTAGAAGATTTTGTGAAGTTTTGTCGATTTTAAGAATAATTGTACTGAATATGTACCCTATCTGTTGCTACTCCACTAATAACAAATTCCGAAATCGGAATAACGGAGGAATTTCTTGATTATTTTTCGGTGGATTATTGTGAAAAAATGGTAGATTATCATTTGATAACCCCACCGCCTTAACAGTTCAATTATCTCAAACTTAAAGCGTAACTCACTTTCGTTCATTTTATCATATCTGGTGTTTTCTAGGCGGAGTCGAATAAGTGACGTCATCTTGAACGTTGCACAGCAATCACGTGAGAATACGCGATGTAAGACAATTTATCCTAGAATTTTCAAATTTTGTTTTTTGTTTGCATTTATGATATAGCACAGTCCTTTATTTTTCGGGTGATTTTTCATTTTGTAAACAATAAAGGCTAGATATCGAATAGAACAACAACAACAACAAAAACAAAAACAACAACAACAACAACAAAAAAAAAAAAAACGCCACAAACAAACAAACTAAATTCTATTACCCTTTTTTCATACAATATACGCTCTTTTCTGTATATATTTTTTCTCTCCACGAACCGACAAGAAACTTCTTAATTCTCGCTAACAAAATCAAAAAAATGATTTAGTCGATTTTTACCATGGAGTGTTTTGAATGATTTTAGAGTAAGAAATGTTTAGAATATTTTGTTTATTTTTCTTTATTTTAGTTCGATTTCGACGAAAGCTTAAGCTTATAGAATCGCTCTCGAACACTCAATCCTGAATTTTTTCACGTCCCTCAGAGAGAGGCAGTGGTTTAAACCAATTGCTACCCTAATTCACTGCTGCGTAACTGGGGCCGGTGATTAAGTGTTTTGCCCATAAACACACCCGGCGACAGTGGGGCTCGAACCACGCACCTCCAGGTCACGGGGTCGAGTGCATTTACCACTTGGCCACCAAAAAAGTTTGAAACTTAGGAATATTTGAATAAGTGTTTTTAATACCTTAAATGCAGTGCTCCTCGATTGATTTAGAACGGTTTTGATTGAGATGAGTGTCAATTTTACTGTAGCATTTTCTCGTACGAGCACCGTCCAAGGCGAATGGGAGTCCGTACGGGAGCGCCATAGGCAATTGTTTCATTGTTAGACATGCAGGTTGTTATATTTATGACCCATCACACTAAAAAAGGACCATCTTGGAATTCGGTAAAATAAATATTTGAATAAGAGATTGGTTCTAGTACAGGCCAACAAGAGGCCGCATTTCAAAAACTCTGTCACAGAAAGGTAGATTGATCATTCTTGATTCAGAAAATACGTTAAGTGCGAAAAGTTTCGAACCTTGTCAGTCAGTGCGGTCCGCGCAGTCTGACTAGGGTCGACACTTTACGCACTATAAAGATGGTTCCTTTTCGTTTGACGGGTCACATATTAGTCTTTCGAAATCGGATAATGAAACAATTGCGTAAGGGGTTTGAAGGGTACGGAGCGACTTCTAATGATCTTAAGCTTGCCAAAACTTAAGGGCTCACCCGAGTGAAAATTTATTTGTTTGACGTTTTGGTTATCCTGGGGCCAATTTACCAGAGAAAAGCGCAAAATGGCAGGATAAGAGTTAATTAAAGGAACTTGACGAGAGGGTCGGAAATAGCGCAGTTCGCTTAAGGTACCATAGTAACGGTTTTTCGGACTCAAATATCATCGATGTCAAGTGCAGATCAATAATGAGAAAACACAGTTTCTTAACAACTCGACACCAATAAAATTTCTCCAATATTACAATACTATAAATAGTCGACATCTTCTGCATGCTATTGGTGACAGCCTTGCTTTATTGGCAACGCGCATATTTTTGGAAGAATGTCGAAGCAAAGTTTGAAAAAGCAATGTGAGCGAATTCTGAATTATATTAAAGGGGATAATATTCTAACGCTAATTTCGTTCAAAATTAACGAAATTAGCGATATTCTAATACCTACCCCCTCTCTGTAATATTAATCTAGAGCCTACGTACTTTACTCTTAATAGATATATGTTGTATCAAGGTCCAACCAGACACGGCAACAAATGAAGTGAAATAGTTTAGCGTTTGAGCGAGTGTTGTTTCATAAACTTCTTGCTCATTCTCTTTAACCTTTTCGATAGTCATGTGACTATATTAAACTTTCACAATAAATAAATAAATAAATAAATTAATAGAAAAAGTAATAAAACTGAATTTATCTTCGTATAGTAAAGAACACCAAGAAAGTGGAAAGGTGAATGATTGAACTTTGAGTGTAATTCAAGGGAGATACAACAATATCGCTAATTTCGTCTGCGATATTTTTACTTCCCTTTAATAAAATATATGTAATCTCTGTTTGTGTGTCTTCAAAGGCCAGTCATACACTTTAGGATCCATACCAGCCAATGAAATCGTGAAATAACTTGATCGATTTGAATGAAATGTTGCTTGTCTTGTACGATTTAGAAGTGTTTTTGAGCGATTTGGGGGAGTTTTTGAATGGTTTGAGTCAATTTTACGATGTGATTAACTGTAGCTTCAATATTTCTGAATTCAACAGACACCATGCAGAGAAAACAGATAAGAGGAAACAATTTCCAAGAAAAGTTCGCTTTCCGCATTTTCCCCAATTTACCATTTATTATCTTTACGGCTGACTTTGTCTGCGATTTCGCCTTATAAGGCCATTTATTGACTCTATCATTGCCACGGGCTAGTTTATTTCGGGCTTCAGTGTAGATCATTAGGCGAGAATTTCGACATTATGATTGAAGATGTTTGCGAAGATCTAAGGTTTGGAAAAAAAAAAGAGTTCATTTGTCAACGAAACCCTAAATTACCAGTGCTTATCAGAATCATCTGAATATCTGAAGTACATGTACATTTAATAACATCGTTAAATTGACTTTCTTTCAATCAAAAGCATTCTAAATCGCTCACACATTTCTCCATTCATTCATTCCAAACACTCACTCAAACCATTCAAAAACGCCCTAAATGACTAAAAGGGATAAGATCAATAACTTAAATCAAAATGATTTTAGCTAGAAAAAAATCTCGATTTAAATTTTCATAATTGAAATTGTAAGCGTCCTCACCTAAATATGAAACACTAAAAATTAGTGAATAGAAATACCTAAGACCATTCATCCCGGAATGCTTGAAAATATTGTATAAAAAATGTTTAATAAGAACTGAAACGTAGTTATGACTATTATTTCCGAAAACATTCCAGTTTAAACCTTTCTCAGTTTTCAAAGTCTAAGACTGATCAGAATGCTAAGAGGAAGCAGTGAAAATTGCATGCACTTCAAAATGAATCATCTCTTGTTTGAAACATCAATAACTTCTTTTTTACTCAAAAAGATCGTTGAAGTTATTTCGGGGTTATATTTTTTCAAAAAAAAAAAAAAAAACGTTTTCAAAGTCTGGCGGTCGATTACAAAAAAAGTTTGACAACAGTTATCGGCGTTCTTTTTGGCTGTGGGCTATAACTTGGTATTTTTAACAGTACTTTACTCTCAAAGACGGTAGATTTACATAAATATGATAGATGAAGGCAGAAGAACACAACACATTGCTACTAATATTTGTTGGTTGAGTCTTGGCATATGTTTTAGGACTTAAGTTTCGTTTCCCGTAATTTTTCAAGGCAACAGTATTTCAGAAAAGGGGCGCTTGCTCATAAAGTCAGCGTTGTTGTTGGCTGGTGCTAACACTTTATATGCGTTTTAATTGAATCTTTGTAATCATTTCAGGAAAAAAAGTGCCTTACAATAGAAGATGGCTGACGAAAACAAGACCTTGTTTGTGATAGTTGGTGGTATAGTGGGAATACTTGGACTATTACTAATCATATTGCTGCCCATGAGCTTCATTACTCTGGAGTATCATGAAGTACGTCAAAGTTTTAACTACTACATGAGCCTGTGCGTGACATTTCCAATAATTTGAAATGTTCGTACGGTGCAAACATCGAGAGGCGTAGACAGCCACATACTGTAGATATAAAGGTCCCCGAATGACTACAGATACTTTAAGAACGTTTCTATCTAATAAGCGCAAGTGAGGACTCTGGACAGACTATGCGGATGCACAGGCTGGCCAGAGTCTTTGCTTTGAGCATATTCGAAATTGTTGGAGATCTCACGCACAGGCTCATATGATGTATCTTTTGGGTCAAAACTCTATTCCACGCACTTGTGTTTAATGTACAATAAAGAACGTCGATTAATTGAATAGGTGAATGATTTTAGAATGATTTCGGAATGAAAATGGACGAGCAGTATAGATGAGTTTTGAATGAATTTCAAGGGAGGTAATATGATATCGCTGATTTCGTGCAATTGGCCTTGAACAAATTTACATACTCTTCTGTATGTATATCTTCACGGACCAATTAAACGCTTTAAAATCCAAATCTATCCAATAAAATCGTAGAATGATTTGTTCGATTTGAATGAAAAACTGATCGTTTTGAACGATTTCGAATAGCTTTTAACGATTTCTGAGCTTTTTTGAGTGACTGGAGTGAGTGTTTCGAATAATTTGAATGGAACGCCGAGTGAGTGATTAAGAATGATTTTGATCGAAATGAATGTCAATTTCACTATGTTTCGAATTGTACGTTTTATTACTCTATGTTGTATTTTGGCTTATTTCATGCGCCCCATTGCATATTCCTATCGTTGTATCAGTATAAAGTACGCGCCTTTGAGGTCTTTAGTAGAATTAGGTTGTATTGTAGTACAGTTAAGAACATCGTGAAATTCACAAGGTCTTTCTAGTTTAAAAAAGTAGAATTTAGGTTGTGTTGTAGTACAGTTAAGAACATCGTGAAATTCACAAGGTCTTTCTAGTTTAAAAAAGTAGAATTTAGGTTGTGTTGTAGTACAGTTTAGAACATCGTGAAATTCACAAGGTCTTTCTAGTTATAAAAAAAAGTAGAATTAGATTGTGCTGTTGTACAGTTTAGAACATCGTGAAATTCACAAGGTCTTTCTAGTTATAAAAAAAAGTAGAATTAGGTTGTGCTGTTGTACAGTTTAGAACATCGTGAAATTCACAAGGTCTTTCTAGTTAAACAAGTAAAATTAGGTTGTATTGTAGTATAGTTTAGACTATCGTGAAATTCACAAGGTCTTTCTAGTTACATGTAAACAAGTAGAATAAGGTTTTACAGTTTGACAGGTAGAATAAGGTTTTATTGTAGTACAGTTTAGAACATCGTGAAATTCACAAGGTCTTTCTAGTTACATGTAAAAAAGTAGAATAAGTTTTTTTTGTAGTACAGTTTAGAACATCGTGAAATTCACAAGGTCTTTCTAATTACATGTAAACAAGTAGAATAAGGTTGTATTGTAGTACAGTTTAGAACATCGTGAATTTCACACGGTCTTTCTAGTTAAAAAAAGTAGAATTAGGTTGTGTTGTTGTACAGTTTAGAACATCGTGAAATTCAACAAGGTCTTTCTAGTTAAACAAGTAGAATTAGGTTGTGTTGTTGTACAGTTTAGAACATCGTGAAATTCACAAGGTCTTTCTAGTTAAACAAGTAGAATAAGGTTGTATTGTAGTACAGTTTAGAACATCGTGAAATTCACAAGGTCTTTCTAATTACATGTAAACAAGTAGAATAAGGTTTTATTGTAGTACAGCTTAGAACATCGTGAAATTCACAAGGTTTTTCTAGTTAAACAAGTAAAATTAGGTTGTATTGTAGTACAGTTTAGAACACCGTGAAATTCACAAGGTGAATGATTTTGGAATTATAATTGAATGAAATTGAATGAATGTGTGGAGCGAGTTTTGAGTGAAATTAAAGGCAGGTATCCAATATCGTTAATTTTGTTCATGATGAAGATATTTATTACGTCCCTTTAATAAAAATAATAATAATAATAATCATAATAATAACAATAATAAAAAGAAACGTACCCGTGGTCCTACTAGACACTTTTAAAATCACACATGTCAATAAAATCGTCGAATAATTTGATGGATTTGAATGAAATATTAACCCTGTTGAACAAATTCGAAATGTTTTCTAATGATTTCGGAGCCTTTTTGATCGTTTGAGTGATTGTTTGAAATGAATGAATGGAGCGCAGAGTGAATGATTTAGAATGATTTTGATCGGAATGAGTGTCAATTTTACGATGGTACTAACTGTATGACATAACGTCAAAAGTTAGAGATAATTTGGTTTTTAGTAATTCAGTAATTCCTTTCCATTTCTTCAAAATAGTATGAGTTATATACAATATTTGAAAGGGAATAGAAATACCTGTATATCTTTTGCTCTTTCATAAATATTTCATTTTTTATTTTAAAATGTCGTGCGTTATAACCAAAATATTTCGCATAAAAACAGCTGTAGAGACGCAACACTATTTTCTATCAATTTGAATAAAAGTAGTTAATAAAAAATACTTATCAGTGAAACTGTGATCACTCTAATTGAATTGTTATTGTATACAACAAAATCAAAGCATCTTAAACATGAACGATTTTGCATGATTTTGAGAGATATTTTTCAAAATTTGCAATTTGAAATTATGTAGATTTGAAAATTTTACTCGAAAAATATATTCGGAAAAATTAGAGGTCGATATCTCTTTTACTTATACACGAATTTGTCTCAAATATTGTAAGAAAAAAAGTTTTTTCTTTTTTCTGTGTAAATAACACACGTGTCCAAGAGTTTTGTTCATAAATAAAGAAATTATTTAAACATTCCATTGTCTCTAATTTTGTTCAGGATGAACAAAATTAGCTATTAGTATTACCTTCCTGTATTAAAATAAGCATAAAAGTTCTATACATAGCTTCCTTTTTCTTCAAGAACGAATCAAACCCTTAAATTTCAATTATGTAAGTACAATCACGTTTTTTTTTTATTCATTTTGAAGGTAGTTCTTGATATTATATTTTTTTTAGTAATTTTGAGCGTTTTTGAATGGTTTGAGTGAATATTTGGAATGAATAAATGGAGCGCTGACTGAGCGATTTAGAATGGTTTTGATTGGGATAAATGTCAATTTCACGATGTAACTAAATGTTTTAGAAATCGGTACACGAGGAACCGAAAATATTTTGCCATATCGAAAAATTCCCAAGCGCACACTTATGCTGCGTTATTCCGATTACTTTTATTGGTTCAATTTCTACTTATTACAGATCAATGCATGTATAACCAGCTGGGATCAGTTTTGGTAGGTCATAGGTAATGGACCAAGCTAGGTCAAGAAAATAAACTGACTTTGTTTATTAATTCAGTACAAACATCATGAGTACAGTTGATAACATCGTGAAATTGACGAGATGAATAGTTTTGGAAATATTTTGGAATGAAATTGAAAGAGTGTGCTGAGTAAGTTTTGAGCGAAATTCATGGGGTGGTTACACAATATCGCTATTTTCATCCATTTGACGAAAATCGCAATATTTTTACATTCCTTTGTTAAAAATACGTCCTTTTGTAATTGTCTTTTTTAAAGGACGAATCCGGAGCTTTACACCAAAACAGAAGCCAAAAAATTGTGGAAAGATTTGACCGAGTTTAAAGAAATGTCGACCGTTTGAGTGATTACGAAGCGTTTTTGAAGGCTTCAATGATGGTTTGGAACCGCCCGTTTGGAACGAATAAATTGAGCGCCAAATAAGTTATTTAGAATGGTTTTGATTGGAAAAATTGTCAATTTCATGATGTTTTTAACTGTATATTTCCGTCTTATGCAAACATTTATTAACCCTCAGGATATTTGCGACCCAACACGCGAAAAGGCACCATCTTGGTTGTGCCTAAAGTGTCGACCATTGCCAGATTGCACGGACCTAGGAGTTTTTTTTTAATGCGAGCCCCGGCTGATAAATGCTGGATCCAATCTTTTTTTTCAAATACCCTTTTAAGTGATTTTGGAGCGTTCTTTAATGGTTTGAGTGAGTGTTTAAAATGAATGAATGAATTCAGCCCTGTGTGAGCGATTTGGAATGATCTTGAGAGAAATGAGAGTCAATTTTACGCTGTTCTTAACTGTAACAGCATTTTTCTCTAAAAAGAAAACACAAAAAGAGGTCTTAATGTAAGCGGAGTTCTGTTGAAGTTTTGTTATAATTAAATCTTAAACCAAATATAACAGTGTTATATTGATATCTAAATCGATTATGTTCATAAGAATTTTCGACGTAATATCAGACAAACTGGGCAAATATAAAAGTTATTTCGCGTCTGCATTGCGTTGGCTCCGTTCTATAAGGACGTATAGGCCAATTTTCATTTTTTTTTATTGCGTTGTCGCACACATAAGATATTCCCGCGTCTTTTGCGAAAACGCTGGACCTGATAGGTAATCGTAACCTCCCAAAAAAGCTTCATGAACTTGTAAGATACGTCATACTCGCACCGGAAGTGGTCGAAAAGTGAAGTTCGAAAATGACGTATTGACCAATTTGATAATTGGTCATGTTTCCTTATGATTAAAGTTTATTTTAAAAGATCAGTTTGAAAAAGAACACAACCTTTACCCAGGCCAGATTATTCGCGTGTCTCAGTTACATACATAAAAATTGTCATATGCGTTTTTCATTTTTTTCGAGAAACGTCTCATTCAACGGCTTCCGGGGTCTCGTATGCACCCTAAAAGAATTTTTTACAGGCGATTTGTCCTCTATCTTATATAACATCAAATTTATTTTTTTTTTCATGCATTTATCTTTTATGCCTTTTTTGTCTATACGACATTTTGTGCCGTAAAAATCAAGTGAAAAAATGACGTACTTGACGATTTTTTTTGTTGTTTTCTTAAATAACTCAACAAAATTTAATATTTATGACGACAGATAATATATATAGTGATTCGATTTAGAATGTTTTCGACCAAAATGGTTGTACTAGTGTTTATAGGTAAAAAGATACTAAGTTTTTTCCTTCTCCTGAAAAGTAGGCTTTTCCCGTATTCGTCCTTATAGAACGGAGCCGACGAAATTAGGCTTTTATGATTTTGTGAATTATCTGTGAATGAGGATTACGATTTCACGGAAATAATTGAAATTGGTAATGAAAAAATCGTAAGCGTCTGATTGGTTCTTGAAAAAATGGGAAGCTGTTTATAGAACTCGTATCCATATTTTATTAAAGGAGAGTAAATAATCTTGCTAAATTTAATCATCCTGAACAAAATTCGCGATATTGGCTTACTACCCTTTAATTTCACTCAATACTCACTCATCGTACTCATTCAATATCATTCCGAAATGAGTTTGTGCGTGACATTTCCAACAATTTCAAATGAGCGCAAAGCAAAGACTCTGGCCAGCCTGTGCATCCGCACAGTCTGACCATAGTCTTAATTATGCGATTTGTAGATAAATAAGGTCTCAAAATATCTGTAGACAGTAAGGCAATCTTCTCATAAAAGCATGTAATTGTCTGGGCTGCTAAATGTTTGCACCTCACGCAGGTGTCAAATTGTTGGAAATATCACGCACAGGCTCAAATCATTTCCTTTGTCATTGTCACGATGTTTTCTCAACTGTTCGTGTTTTTTATTTATTTATTCAAGCTATGGATACGAGATTTTGGTCACCTTACTTCGTTATAATCTATTTCAGTATGGGTTTAAACGACAGAAGAGTACCGGTGGAGTTGACACAAAAAGAATTTACTCAGGAGGAAAGTACTTTTTCGGTCCCGACTTTGAATTCAAAGTGTTTAAGTCCGGGGCTCACTTTCTTGACTTGCGGATAGATGTGTTTACAGCTGACAAATTAGAAGTAAGTGTAATTGCGCACAATTGATCGATCGTTGCATTATCCGATGTTTTGTCTTTAGGGTATTATATTGGACTAACATAACCTATTTGACAAAATTTGAATTACATTTACAATTGCCTGTAAAATGCATCCATATATTTTCTACAAACTTTTAGAAGTAAAATAAAAAAGGTGTGAAATAAAATAAACATTAAAGAAATATGACTTTAGAAGAATTGTGGGAAAAAAATTGTCATGATCAGTGCACTTGTCATGCCCTATCTTGGGAAAACTCAATCTTAAGAACGGGCAAACGGTAATTAAAGATCTCTGCTCGTTCTTAAGAATGGGTGGGAGATATATTTTTCGTGAAAACAAACCCATTCTCGGGCAATAATGAGTGAAAACATTCATTTTAGATCTATTTATTCGTTTGTTGCGACGTCATATAAATTCTATAGTATATATTGTTGATAATTAATCGTTACTCATGGAATTAACTGTGCAGGTTTTTACTTCGAGCGCTCATTTGATATATTTTGACAAATTAAATACATAGACATTACGCAAGATACTGGTGACACATTTCAAAAACGCCGACATTGTTTGCTTGTTTTTTCGATTAAATCCTCATTTTTTTTGTCGGAAATTAATGAAATATTCACCAAACTTTGCATCAAATAACATCCTGCATAATTATTTTTTAAGATCCGTGTTATGTTGAATGTGCATAGGTTATTTTCCCTTCTAAACGTATAAAAAGATGTAAATACGACGTGTCCCGCGTTACACTTTCCTCCGGACGGGGTCTTTCATTTCTCATTACTTGGCCGTAAACATTATAATAATTTTATATCTGGACGAAGTACTAATGTTTCTGGTTTCATCAGTGTTATTTCTTTAAGCTGTGGTTGGAAAAATGAAGATCGCACGAATGATAGATTGAAAAGATAAGAGCTGTCCCACTTTAACGACGGTGTAAGTGAAGTCGCGTTCTTGTATATACCGTTCTATGTAAAGTTCACTAATCATACTGATTTTCACATTAAAAATACATTTTCTCTATAGATTAGAAAAATGTAAATAAATCTATTTTTTGAAGCGCCGTTAAGAAGCATAGCGAAAATACAAAAGTCACCAAAATGTCCCGATGTCATTTTTTGACGTTGATAATTAAGAATTGCTATTTTCCACCTCAATTATTTATAACGTCAACTTGTTGCATTGAATTAAAATTTCTATAGAAAAATACATTTTCATTTTTATTTACAACTTTATGACTCTTTCAATGCTCGGGCTTATAGAAATATTTTTTTGATAATACAAAAGTCACCCCAAAAAACCTACGTTGTTTTTCAGAACGCGACGTTGATTTTCCCCCGTTACCATGCAAAAGCAGAGTAAATATGATTTCGTGTATTCGCATTTCACATGCTTGATTTGATTTGTACTCGTATTTTAAATTTTATGACACTCGAAAATGATAATTATAATAATAATTAGTGAATAAATTAAAATGCTCCAAATTTAAGCATGATATACAGAAAAGTAGATTGAGATTCAAACTTCAATCAATACGAAAATAAGATAAAAGCAAAATGAAATAAATGAAAATAAATAAATAAAATAAACCCCAAAAAACAACATGATACTGTCATAAACTGATCTGTTTGACAACATCCTTAACAGAAAACATGTTATCAAACTGAATAAAAAAAGAACTAAAATATCAAACTTCTATTCGAAGTAGGATTTCTTCCGTTGTAAGATCGATTAGTTCAGATATACGCGATTTCTTCGGAATCATCTTTTTAGATCTTAATTGAAAGTCATTGATTTAAATAATAAGTTCTAGTCAATAATCTGAAAATACATATTACTAGTAAATCAAAATCTTATTTTTGAATCGTTAGAAATATTTGATATCGCCCGTATTCTTTTCTTTGAACGAGTATTTCAAAATCCCACCGAATCAACCCTACTCTGCATTAAACCGTTGGATCTGCGCCGGGATCCTTGAAAATCTGTGTCCATTTCGTTTCATGAAAAATTACATACTTTTTGTATTTGAATCTTGGTAAAGATTAATAGCGTTTCAATAAAAGAAATATACCGCTTGCTAATGTTATCGTGAAGATAGTTTAGTAAAAACGGAACGTTATATTTAAGCCGACGTAAAACTATTTGTAACACAAAGGGTCATATTAAGTTTTTTTACTGTATCAGACAGACTTTTTGCATGCTAGATTTCAAATAATGTTTTCCTCAATATATTTTGTTCTCAAATCATTATACATGCCATGTGCAATAAGTCGTACAGAAATATCAATTACCTTTCTGAATGCCCAAGTGGACATTACAAATATCGTATAATAGGTAGAATTTTCGCATCATATTCATTACGTTTTAAGGAGAGATCAGTCATCTTGCTGCATGCTGCAATTTGATATTTCTTATCTTTAATTTTTTACAGACTTGAATATTATACAGTTAACAACATCGTGAGATTGACAAGGTGTATGATTTTGGAGTGAATTGGGAATACAATTGAATGAGTGTGAGGAGCGAGTTTTGAGTGAATTTAATGAAAGGTAATCCTATTTCGCAAATTTTGTTCAGGATGAACAAAATTAGTGATATTGATTACCTCCCTTTAATAAAAAATGCATTCAAGTTCTATACATAGATTCCCATTTCTTCAAGAACCTATCAGAAGCTAACAATTTGAATAATGTCAGTGAAATCGCCAAAATTGATTTTGAATGACGTTTTTGATTCTATATTTTTCAATTGGTTTGGGCGTTTTTGAATGGTTTGAGTGAGTGTTTGGAATGAATAATTAGAGCGCTGAGTGAGCGATTTAGAATGGTTTTGATTGAAATGAATGTCAATTTCACGATGTATCTAACTGTATAAAAAGATTTTTTTCGTAATATTTTTTTTACGCTCACTTTGACATTTCGTATCTTGTAGGTAACAATTACATGTCACATGCAATATTTCATACGGAAGGACGAGTTACCCTTGCTACATGCACAATTTGACATTTTCTACGAGGACGTTATATCTTCAAGCGCTGTTGACGCCATCAAGGTGAGAATTGGTCGCTGGACGCCCAAAATGTCGTATCTACAGCTTTAAATAAAGCTGTAGTTACGAAGTTTCGTCGACGAACGATGGAATGATCTAAACTCATTTTACAGACTATCGACCCTATTTAAAAAAAAAAATAAAAAATAAATGTAGCATTTCGAAGGAAATTTAAAGGACAATCAAAGTTCTTTTTATTTTGATTTCAATTGGGAATAGATAGTATTGCTGGACACGAACAAAACTGCTTTCATGTTGACACGAAATAACTGCTTTCTATTACCATATGTAAAAGATTTCACATATTTCTGTTGAGTGAGAAATCTATAGAGAACGATAATTGAATATATCCAAATGTTTGACCGTGAAATAGGAAACGCAAAGTGCGTGCAAATAGCTCACAAATTGAATAGATTCAACTAAAGTAAAACGTTTGGAATCTCGTTTTTACGAATATCTAAGAATTGAATAAACCAAAGTGGTGCATTGTTTAACTTTTGTAATTTGTTATCGATTGCATTGATAGGTTGTTCAAACGAACTTAATTATTTATAAGTATTGCAAGTGCGTGTCAACGTGATTGCATTCAAAGCTAAAATCCACACACAAGTTATGAAATTCGCATTCAAGGGCATTACGTAAATGTGAATTGTCAAAGGAAAATGAACTATCTACAAGAAATCGATCACGTACATTTGGTTGGTTTCAAAACATCTTGTTTGTGCGCATTTAAAAGTTTTCCTATCCGGCTTAATCCATTTTACTGAGCAATGAATTTTTGTTTGGCATGAAATATAAAATTGTAAGATCAACTGCTAAGAGGTTACTGTATATAGGCACTAACGATATTTGACGTCGGCTGACTCATGTTGCATCCTATCTATCTTTCCAAGTATTAGTTTAGATAATGCCTTGTTGCCGCTTTTTGTTCAAGAACCACCAACGATATTCCTGAATTTAATATTTGGAAAAAAAGGAGAGATAGAGTCTAGCAGATGCACACAATTAATCGATTTTCAACGAAAGGTACATGTATATAGAGATGTAGAATGTATACTCTTCAAAAATGTTCTTTTACACCGATTAAACATACGATTTTTCTGAGTTCATGTAAAAACTTCGATAATATTTTATTTATTTGTGAACAGTAATTAGTATGTAAGAATATCGCATGTAACTGCGATGGATTACTCGACAAAGTTTCTCGATAGAGACGTCAACGTCAAATAACGTAAAATCTGAATTCTCATTCAGCACGTGCAGTTCAAGATTAACTGAACAGTCCTGGTCGCTCGCCATTATGTTGTTGATGAAATGCCATTGCTTGATTGCTTTTGAAATTGATCGTCTAGACACACACCTGTAAAGAAATAATGTCAAGCGAACGGAGGAACAAAGTCATAAAGTTTTTGGTCGACAGAAAGCAGACTCTATAAGAGAAGCCGTTGCAAATGACTTTTTTGTTTCCGGACAGACTATCTTGTACCTCTGGCACCGATATAACATGCCTCACAGCGTTATGTATAGAGCCAGATCGGTCTGACGCTGGATAACAACGTTCGTCCAGGACGTCGAATGACGTAACGATATTTGAGACTTTTCAATCTTACTACTACGCCAACGAATACTTAGGTCCCCAGTCTAAATAGGATCTCTGGTGAGAAAGTGTGGAACCAGATAAGAGAGGTCAAGTTTGCCACTATAAGACACGTGCGACGTAAAGTCCTTAATCAACGTCTCTGTTACAAATCTTTGATAAAAAAATGTTTTAATACAGTGTGAAGATGCATTGATTTCACCTTCATTGGTTGACTTTGCTCATACATATAAATACTTGTGTCAAAATTAAAATCTGTATATAGATCAAATGTCAAAGAACTTTTTTTGAAGAGTATAATTACCGGTTCAGAAAATCTGACAAGAGCCAAAGAACTGACCAGCATCGACAATTTGCGCACTTCCGTGACGGGAAATGAATGTACATTTTACTTACATTTCTTTTAGGGAACGATCCCAGTCTATAACACCAGGGAACTCATAAGCAAGAGAGCAGAAGTAGAAACAGAGTTATACAAAGCCATTGCTCAGAGACTTGGCGGTACATGTTGCCGACCGGACTGTGATGAGTACACTTATGGTAAGCTCGGCTGCTCTGAAATATGGGACCTGTTATTATCCAGTAATTTTCTGTATGAAATGTTCGAAAGACCAATATTAACCATGTTCATGCTAAATTCAAATGAGCCCGTGCGTGACAATTCCAACAATTTCAAATATTCGCAAAGCAAAGACTCTGATCAGCCTGTGCATCCGCACAGTCTGACTAGAGTCTTCACTATATACTTAGTAGATAGATAAGGTCTCAAATTATCTGTAGACACTCAGGTAACTTTATATTTATAGTAGATGGCTGACTATGCTGCTTAATGTTTACTCCTTACCAACATTTCAAATTGTTGGAAATGTCACGCACAGGCTCAAATTCTGTTATAAACACATTGAAAACTTTGGAACTGAACAAAACAGATATTTTATTGCAACTTGTACATAGTAGGCAAGGGGAAAGTCCGGTCATTTCGACCTGACCTCTTTGACTAATAAATATTGGCAATAGGAAAGCGATATGAGGCGTTGTTTGTCGTGATTATAAGAGCTATATCCTGCTTTACTTAAATGTATAAATTTCGATTAAATATCTTAAATAGTTTTTCTGCAAATCAAAATTAAATAAAAAGTGGCCGGACTAGCCCCGGTCTTCCCTACATCTTTTGTTACAAATACAAAACATCAAAGACTTAAGTAAACAACGTGATACAACGTTTAAAGGGAAAGACATTTACATATAAAACAAGCAGAGTAAGCTAAGATCAGACTGCATCTCTGTGCAGGCTGAATTGAGTCTGACATGTCTTCAAAAGTTTTTAGTACTGCACGAATATGACGTGAAGAGTAGCAGAATGTTTAAAGCATAGAGTGCAAGTGATCTGCCTAATACGGAAACCCTAAATTAGGTACACATAAAACGCTAGTATTTGTTATAACCATTTTCCATTTTCTGAAATGAGAGTAAATTTTATGGATGGAAAACTTGTTTTTAATTAGAGTTTCAGTGAACTTTACCTTTGTGAAGAACTAAATTTATATCGATTAGAGACAACCTTTTGACATGGAATTTGTTTTTTACATCAATTCATATCTTCGATGTTACAAATTGATGGCTCAGTGCGGAACGGTTGTAACTGCATATTATATGTATATAGGCAGTTACAAATGTTTCATGCCTAGCAAATGTTATGCGCCTTTTTTTGCAGCTTGTCCCCCGAAATGTTTGACAGGAGATGATTGTACGGATGACAAGAAGGGACTTCATGTAAACGTGAAGTATTTCCAACTCACAATGGTATGTATGAGGGGTGACTATTATGTTCAAGGAAATGTTGGGCGTAAATTCGCATTTTTGGACACATTCAATTTATTTTGTCTATCGTCTTCTTGCTTTTTCTCTCAGAAATGGTAAATTTGAGATCAAATTACGGACATTAGAAAGGGGATCTATTCAAATGTCAAAATCTTACCTTCACCTTATTACGGCGTGTATTAGGATGACTAATTCATTTGCATTTGAAGTACACATAGTTCCTTTCTTTAATTCAAAACTATTAAGTCTGCTTTGAGTACGGACGCTAAGAAAAGAATCCATGTAAAAAGGGTTATCTAGGAATTACTGAAATATTAATTGCATTTTGAGTTAAAAAATATTTCAGCACACATTCAAGTATTTTTTTCATGTCTTTCTGCAATGATTTTTATGAAATATTTTACTACGACCTGTATAGCCAATCTGTTCTTGAAATGTGTTTCTTTCCAAAATTTTATTACACAAACGTCATCAATTTATAAGATAAATGAAATCGAGGGTCCTGTGCCTGTGTTGTTCTTTTCTGACAATTTCGAAGACGAACAGACTGATCTTTACCATTAATTTTGTATAAAGCTTAGATACATGTGATCCGTCGAGTAAAAAGCGATGAACTCGTCCGACTCCAGTTACAGTTTCGTGAAATTGACAAGCTGAATGATATAGGAATGATTTTGGAACGAAATTGAATGAGTTTGTGGAGCGAGTTTTGAGAGAAATTAATGGAAGGTAATCCAATGTCGCTAATTTTGTTCATTATGAACAAAATTAGTGATATTTATTACACCCCTTTAATAAAATTCACGCATTTTTCTGTTTGTGTGTCTTTGTGGACCATTCACACTTTAAAAGCCACAGCAGCAAAAAAAAAAAAAAAAAAAAAAAAAAAAAAAAAACAAAAAAAAAAAAAAAAAAAAAAAAAAAAAACACAAAACATAGGATTATTAGATCGATTTGACTTAAATGTTAAATGTTGATCGTCTTGGACGATTTTGAAATATTTTCTAATAATATTGAAGCGCCTTTGGTCGATTTGAGTGAGTGTTTGGAATGAATGAATTGAGCGCTGTGTGAATAATTTTAAATGATTTTGATCGGTATGAATGCCAATTTCATTATGTTTTTAACTGTAACCACATCTTGAAATCGACAAGATGGCTGTTTTTGGAATGAGTGGGGAATTAGGTTAATGGGTGTGTGAAGCTAGTTGTGAATGCAATTTAAGGGAAGTAATACTATATAGATTATTTCGTCCAAATTTGACGAAGTGATCTATATTTATCACCTCCCTTCAATAAAATATGCTTACAAGTTCTATTAATAGCTTTCATTGTCTTCACGAACCAATCACACGCTTTTAAAATCCAATCAAGTCAGTGAAATCGTGTCTTTTTCTTGCGATTTTCACTTTGAATTTAGTTGATGATCTTATCTTTGTAGGTAATCTTGAGCGTTTTAGAATGGTTTGAGTGAGTGTTTGGAATGAATGGAGCGCAGAGTTGGCGAATTGGAATTCTTATGATCGGAATGCAAGTCATTTTCACGATATTATTAACTGTACCTTGTTGAATTCCGGTCAGACCCCACCCGATTTTTGGCATTTGTTCTATATAAAATTGCTCAACTTTCAGGTGCTGCAGCGCATTCCACAACTATACGTTTTAATATTACGTCATTAGCGCTTCATCAACATTCATTGTTCTATCTTTTGAGACTAAAAAACTGGGGTTTTTAGGTTTAAGTTTTGGGCTATTCAAGCCAGAGTAAAGGAACCGTCTTTTTTCCAAATATGAAGAGGACAACTAGTTCGGGCACGCCCGCCGTCGCTCATCCGTCCTCCCGGAAAGGAAGTTCGTGCACAAATAAGATCGAGCCAAGCATTTTATCAAAGAAGAGCTGAAAAACTAGCAAAAAATGAAATAAATATGCACGTGGATCACTGTTATCCACTTCAAAATGCCATTTTCAAGCCGCACTATTTTTTCTATAAGATCTACTTTTACAACGACCTCCGGAAGTAAATTCAAGTGAGGTCATTCCTTCCGTCATTGTTCGCCATTTTGAGATGGTCGTTTCCTAGGCCTTATCTGGCTTTGCTTTTTCACTAGGATTGAAACTATGATTGTCAAGCCTTTAATATTCCTTTGACTTAAGGTGGTAGACCCGTAATAGTTCAGCAACATTTCGGAGCTTATGATCCTTTACAATGTTAACCAAGGTTTCCCAATGAGAATCATAAGGAAACCTCGGTTAACACCGTTAAAGTTCATTACTTCTGAAACTTCGGGGAATTATAACGGGTCAACTACCTCAATAACGATTGCGACCGGACATCTTGCGTTTACTTGTTTCTGCTTCGGTTTCGTAAAAAGCAAAATTCCTTCGCACAGCAAAGCTAATTCTATGCTTTGTTTTGCTTTGATAACACAAATTTCCTCTATCTATTATATGGTAGGTTACTAAAAATCATGGAATCGACGCCCGCTCCACTCAAAAGCATTCCTTACACTCACTCATAGCATCCTTTCCACTGGCTCAATTTGTTTTAAACGCTCTCAAATCGCTTAAAACGCTCGAATCGATTTATTAATTCATTTGGTGGTAAAATATTTGATCCGCGAAGATACACACAACACCCAATCAATGAATACCTCATCAATTTTATCGAAGGGAAGCATTACAAAATCGCTCATTTCGATCAATTTGAACAAAATGACCCAATTCAAATTAACCGTTTTTAAGATAATTCAAAACACGTTCATTTCACCCGATTGATTTCATTCGGAAATCATCTCAAAATCATTCAGGTTGTCAATTTTATGATATTTACTAGCCCTATGTTCAGGATGGTAAAATAGTGCAAGCTTTGCAAAATATACCCCGCTTTGCACACAAGTACACATGCAAAGCGGGATATAATTTGCAAACAGTTTGCACCGCTTTGTCATCCTAAAACTAGCGCAGTATTTTGTAACTATAGGTAGAAATTCCGAGTGACGTAGAAGACAGATACATGGAAGCGTTGGTTCTACAAGAGAAAGGATTGAGAGAAAAACTTCTACAGAACGCTACGGTCATCAGGAAAGAGACAGAAGCTATGGTAATATAATTGTGACCCTTTAAAACCCCAAAATTGACCATCTGGGAACTCCGTAAATTCAATATCTGATTAAATTCAGTCCAAAGCAATCGAAAGTCAGATTTAAAAATTCTGTTTATACTGTAGGAGAGCAGATTTATCAAAATTCTTTTTATAATTTAGGAGGACAGGTTTATCATTACAGATTCTGAAAATTCGCAGAAGCATAAGGCTCGACCCTTGTCTGACTGCGCAGTCCGTGCAGCCAGACAAGGGTCGATATTTTTGTTCTTTTCAGATGGTTCATATTCGCCTGATAAACTTACATTTTTATTTATCCATGTCGAAAGGATCGGGGAGTTTTCTTTTTTCGCTATCCGCCTGTCTGTCCATCCATCCGCCTTACTGAAAAATTTGAAAAAAAAAAAAATAAAAAAATAAATAAAAAAAACACAAAACAAAAAAAACCAAAAACAATTGCCTTAAACCTATTCAAGATACAATGCTCATATTTGGCTCTTCATATGGTCTCCGCTGTCTAGTTGTGGTTGAATGAAAGACTCAAGATTCAAGATTGTAGGTTCTTGGGTGCGAATCCTGCAACGACCGGGAAAACCGTTTAAGACAATTTTTTTTTAAAAAATAACTCGTAATAGTTTGAACTCCAGGTTTATAAATGGGCACATTTGAGGGTTATTTGTCAAAGGTTGGGTGACGCGGTGATGTACGAGGGTGGATAAAAAAATACGTGAACTTTGGAATTTCCCGACGGAAATTGATGAAACTTTGTACATGTCTAATACCATTTAATGTTGACATAATATCAATTTTACAAGAGTCTGCTATGACTATGACGTATAAGCCAACATTTGATATACTTGGGTAGGTGCCACCGGCGAAACCCATTTTGTAACGTTACTTCCTAGTGTTACTACCCGTAATTGTCCCCTCAATTTGGACCAAACACTTCAAAACTTCGCCTATTTACGTGTTGACGTTATGTGTTAGGATATTTAATCCATTTGCTACATAGGAAGTCAAAGTTAGTAAGCTAAGGGCACGCGTCAAATTTTGAACTTCGAAATGACGGCACCTGGTGCAACCCGAGACAACTGGGCAATAATAAAGTTCTACTGGACCTATGAAAAACCTAATCGAGAGGTTAAAATGATAAAATATGCTAAAAGGTCTTAAAATGTAGGCAGATACCTTCTTTTTAAATGGTTTAAAAGGTTTGTTTAAAAATGGATAGCGTTTCTGAGTGATGGCACTCGGAGAATGGAAAACGTCTCCTCGACGTTTGATCTGTAATTGTTACAGAACATTATCAGTTCAGTATCGTTTAGACACATTACACATTTAAGTTCGTCATTTTGGATCAGATGGATATGAAAATAGTACTTATCCAATGGATAGGCGATTCAGAAAATGTGTTTATTGTTGAGTTGAGTATTTTGAAAAGTGCTGACTTTCGACGGAACCTATCAATACCATAGCGTCATATTGACGTCGTTACGGTGCGCCGGTACCAAATGACTACATATTTTAGAATGGTAGCTACAGGTGACCAACTAGTTGGATTTCTCCCAAATTTACACGACAAACAGAAAAATACCGCAATTTAATAAAAATGTAGTTTTCTCTTCAAAGTATTTGAAATAAAAAAAATCTGCAACGCTAGTCTACGTAATTTTTGATTCACCCTCGTAATAGTAAGATACCGGACTACATATACTATAAATAGAATATAAAATTTTTGCTCATAAAATACAGAATTTATTAAACTCGTCATCTATAAAGAGATAAAAACTCGGCGCAGCCTCGTTTTTATCTGTGTATAGATGACTCGTTTAATAAACTCGGTATTCAATGACCACTCATTCAATATCCTTTATGTAAACTTTTAAACTTCAAGGTACAGAAGATTAGGAACGAAGCGTTAGAAATTAGCCAGGACGCCGAATCCGAATCTCAGAAAATCAAGACTGTATCCCAAGCCGACTATACGAGCACTATTGAGAAGGCGAGGAGCACCGGTTTATACAACTTGTACGATAAACTGGGTATACAAACACAGTCACACAAGAATAGTTTTGACTATTTACGCACACTCAGGGGCCTTGATAATATACACCTTACTGTTGACTTTCAACAACGTATTGCTGGGAATTTACATTAACTCATTATTGTCATACTGCATGTGACCATTGAAGATTGAACTTATTTAAATTTTGTTTGTTGAGATGTGGTTTGACGCCATTTTTCAGTCAAATTGAAGAGATTGGAACACCAGACTATGGAATTCTGTTATTTCTGGCAACAACACTACTCGTAAAGCATCTTCCAGTAGCTATATCCTTTTATGGACTTATCCCCCCCCCCCAGATGAAAGATAAATGTCTTACAGAATATGCACATCATGCACCAACAACTGTGTTAAGACGGCGGCGGAATTATTCGTGGCCCGTCACGCGAAGTGATGTGAGTGAGTGAGTTTTTATTGAAATTCAATGAATGTAAAACAATTTCAACATTTTCGCGTTATTTTTTCTACCTTATTTTGAAGAATATACGTTATTTTCGATTTGTGTCCCAATCATGGACAAATCAGACGCTTTAAAATCCAAACCAAGTAATAAATCGTAAAATAATTTGATCGATTTGAACCAATTTCAATCGTCTTGAACGATTCTGACATGTTTGCTTTTAACATCGGAGCGTTTTTAATCGATGAGTGTTTGGAATGAACGAATGGAGCGCAGAGTGAATAGTTTAGAATAATTTGAGCGGAATGGGTGTCAAATTCTGTCATTAATTGTAGTTTATTTCTAAGGCAGCAAGAGAGAAAAGACATGGGACTGCCTCGGTGGCCGAGTAATGTAGAGGCTCGACTTGTGACCTGAAGCATCGTGGTTCGAATCCCAACGATGTATTGATGGGCTCAACACTTAATGACCAGCCAATTTGGTCTTCCCGGCAGTAAAATTCGCCCAGGTAGCAGGGGTTTAAGCCACCGACACTCTCTCTGGCCGGTGGAAACATATAGATTAAGTGTTCGAGAACAGCTCTATCAGCTTAAGCTTTCGTCTCTATGGAAACAAAATGAATTTGTATGAATTATTTGAATTGCAATAACAAATCGCATTTGATAATATCACAATTTGACTGTAATTTTTAGTTTAAATTTCTACTTTTATTTCAGGTTCAAAAAAATTACTTATGTCGTTGTGTTCTTATGATGTTGCTATTCATATTTTTGTTGTGTACTATTATTATTGTAAAGAAAATCAAAAAGAAACATTTTGTATTTAATACATTTCTCTCGTTGAATTTCTATCCAAATGATTAAAGTTAATTACATCGTGAAATTGACAAGATGAATGATTTTGGAATAATAATAATAATAATAATAATAATAATAATAATAATAATAATGATAATAATAATAATAATAATAATAACTTTATTTAAAGAAGGTAACATGTTAAGACAACAAGGCTTATTTTCAACATAGCCTTCTAACTCGTTTATGAGAATCAAATGAAAACACATGCACTTTCCCACAAAATTTAATTTTTTAAGTCAAACACACACGCACACACTCACACATCCGCGCATGTGCAAACACGCACGCTCAAACACTGAAAAAAGGGAAATATACATAAGCATCACATTTAAATGAGTTGTATTACTGACAGATACTCAAACGCGTTATTTACATTGTGTAGCTCATAAGAAATAGATTTTAGGAATCAAGATCTCATTCTTTCATAGAGAAGAAAAAATGTTTGACTTTCTTTTTAAATGAAGCAAGACGTGAAACATTTCTAATTTCAACAGGTATGTCATTCCAGACGCTAATACTGTAGTAGCTAAAACTATCATTATAGATTTTCGTTTTAGTCGTTTTGGTTAAAACAAGGTCGTTTTTAGTCTCTGAGCGAAGAGAATAAGCTGAGTTTCTTGTTAAATGAACAATAACAAATAAATAATAATAATAATAAATAATAATTTTGGAAAGAAATTGAATGAGTGTGTGGAGCGAGTTTTGAGTGAAATTCAAGGGAGGTAATCCGATATCGCTACTTTTGTTCAGGATGAACAAAATTAGCGAAATGTATTACCTCCCTTTAACAAAATATGCATGCATGATCTATAAATAGCTTCCCTCCTCTTCAAGGACCAATTAGACGTTTATAATTTCAATTATGTCGGTGAAATCGCGATTTGTTTCAGCTTTTTTTTTATTTTTTATGTTGTTTTTGATCGTATGATTTTAAATCATTTTTAGCGTTTTAGCAAGGTTTGAGTGAGTGTTTGGTATGAACGAATGGAGCGATGAGTGAGAGCTTTAGAATGGTTTTGATTGAGATGAATGTCAATTTTTGTTTTTGGTCGTATGATTTTAAATCATTTTTAGCGTTTTAGAATGGTTTGAGTGAGTGTTTGGTATGAATGAATGGAGCGATGAGTGAGAGCTTTAGAATGGTTTTGATTGAGATGAATGTCAATTTCATGGTGTAACTAACTTTATTCCTAATAACCACGAACTGTTGTGTTAGGTTTAGATTAATGAATCGCAATCTCTGCGAGAAAGCCAGGACTATGAAGTTCATACGCACAGAAAAAGAAAATGTAACAAAGGAAGATGTTGGTATTCCATAAAGTCAATATAGCGTCTAATGGTGATCAAAAACTATAAAATCGTGAACCGTCACATGAAACGGGACTCCAGTAAAACAACATTGAACATTTGAACAAAAGGATAATTTGCAATAACGCGCTCACCTGATGCATTGTTTGTAAAACGCAAAGAATTTAAAGCGTTTTAGAAAGATTTGAACCTATGGCCCATGTTTTATTCCCTATTTGACCCAATTTTGAACTTTGCTTCAGATAAACCTAAACAAGGTTTCAAGCCATTTGAGCCATAAATGTTTCCTTTGGTGTCTTTTTCAAATTTAATCCGGGGACCTTATTTTTTACATGCATTTGATCCAATTTCAAATTCATTCGAGATATCACGTAGACAAACATTATAAAGAAAGGTTCAAGACGTTTGGGTCAAAAGTATGGCTTCTAGAATGCACACAGGGTATTTCTCAGATTTGGCCCCATGGTTTTGATTTTGGCCCCACTTGATCCTATGTGAATTCATCTGAGATATCAAGTAGACACACAATCTGACCAAGTTAGACATTATGACTAAAATATTGCTTCTAGAATGCACAAAAAGGGTTTTCCAAGATCGGATCCTGTGGCTTTGTTTTACCTCCACTTGAAACAATTTCAAATTTATCCAAGATATCACGTAGACAAACATTCTTACCAAAGGTTCAAGAGCCTCAGGCTTAAAATATGACATGAAAAGTGTACACAAGTTTTTCTAAGATTTTACTTCTTGACTTAGTTTTTCACCAAAATTGACCCAATTTCGAAGTCATCCTAGATTTAATGCAGAAAAATATTGTGAGCAAGTTTCAAAAGATTTGGGCCAAAAATATGGCCTCTAGACTGCACACAAAGTTTTTCTTAGATTTGACCTCGCTTGATCCAATGGGAATTCATCATGCAATGTCAATTCATTCATGTGGTCTATTTTTTGTCACCACTAGACACAATGTTGAACTTATTGGAGGGCTGATAGGGACAAAAATCCTGACCAAGTTTGAAGACATTTAGGCCATAAAAGTGACCTCTTCAGTTCACACATTATGTTGACGGATAACCGGATGACGGTCGACGGACGCAAGAAAAGGGTAGATCACAATAGCTCAATATGAGCCTGTTGTGAATAGGTGAGCGCAAAAGAGTTTGGATCTAGTAGAACCGATGCAGAGTTTCGAAAACGGTTATATGGAGAGGTCCAATGATCATTCTTGCCTTCATGAATTGTCTTAAAACGAACAGTTTCTAACCTAATCAACCTGTGCTACCTGCTCAGTGTGACCAGTATCTACACGTTTCTCACTTCCCCTGGGCCTGTGCTAGCTTTTTTTTAATTTGGGGGTCATTGACCCCTTGACGATAAAGTTTTAGGGGTCGAAACTGGTCTTGTAGGGGTTAAAAAAGTGCAAAGCGTGAACACTTATCAGTCTTTAAAGCAATTTTATATAACTGATACAACATAAATAATAAAGTGTAAACACACTTTATTGCTTAGTTGTTTCATTTATACAAGCCTTTTTGTATAGTATGAAGTAAACAATTGGTCTTTATAATCGACCAACTGTAAAGAGTACATCACTGGAAATTCAGTTGGTCGAAATGACCCCATGCAGTAATTTTAGGGTCAAAATGGTATTCAAGGAGGTCAAAACCCTGGTTAAAGGGTCAAACACGAACCCTGCTTCCCATTCCCTTTGGCGTAACGAGAAATATGAACTGCCATATGAAAAAGAATAGTCCTTAAACTGCAAAAGTTATGGACCCTCGTAGACTGAACATAACGAAGAACTTATATTATTTCTGCAAAGCATAAAATAACATTCTAACATATTTTTACACAGTTAACAGCTTCGTGAAATTGACAAAGTGAATGCTTCTGGAATGACTTTGGAATGATATTGAATGAGCAGGAGGGTCGAGCTTTGAACGAAATTAAAGGAAGGGAATCCAATTTCGCTAATTTTGTTAAGAACGAACAAAAATAGTGATATATATTACCTCCCTTTAAACAAATATATAGTCAAATTCTAACAATACTTTCATATGCCTTATAGAACCCACCAGACGCTCATTATTTGAATTATTCAGTTTAAGCGCCATTTTTCCAGCTTTATTTCTTTGAGATGACATTGTTGATCTGAATATTTAGTGATTTTGGAGCGTTTTTGAATGGATTGAGTGAGTGTTTGGAATGAATGAATTGAACGCTGAGTGAGCGATTTTGAGGGGTTTTCAACTTTTGATCGAGATAAATGTCAATTTCATGATGTTGTTCACTGTTATCAATATTTAAATGTGACCAGTCATGAGTATAGTTACTCACATCACGAAAGCTGCCTCTCATTTCGATCAAATCCATTGAATAGAACTCGCTCGACGTACAAATCATTTATTCCGAGCACTCACTAAAATCACTCGAAACGACCCGAAATTATTCAAAGAAAGCGTCGAAATCGTTCAAAATGTTCAACGGTTCAATCAAACCGATCAAATTATTGCACATTATATTATCTGGCGTTGACCTTCAGCCGCCTGATTTGTTCGTAGGTTTATTAAAGGGAGGGAAAATTATTGCTAATTTTATCAAATATGACGAATTATTGATTTTGTTTTACCTCCCTTGAAAATCATTCAAAACTCGATCATCCCACTCATTCGTTTTTGTTCCAAAATAATTCACCTTGTCATTTAAACGACGCTACCAACTGAAAAAGGCTAGAATCTTGATAGTAGGCTACATAAAGTGTTGATCCTAGTCAGCCTGCGCGGATTGCGCCGACTGACTAAGATAGAAACTTTTCATAATTTGTTTATTTTTTGAATTAAGGTGAAATACCTTTATCTGACTTATGCCGGGCCAATTTTTGTTCAGATACTTGATTTATAAAGTTCCCAGATGAATTACATTAATACTTGCCATGCCCGAGTTTTCGAAGTTATGGGATAGTCTCACGTGACTAGTCATACGCTTACGTTATTTGTGTCAAGATGTGCCAATATTGTCTAAATTATATTGTCTGACAGATAAAGATATTATAAATAGATATATACTGACGTCAATAGAAAACGCCGCAGTGATATAGAAAGGGCAGTAATTTACAATCGACACATTTCACGTTTAAATTTTTTTATAATATCGAAGACTAACCCATTTCAGTTAAGAACGCGCAACAACTGTTTTTCAATCGAACAATGTAGAGTAGTTATCCAGCTTCAAACGTGCGCACCCCATATTCAGAGGCATACACGGTGTTGACCATATGGACTGGTGACCAAGGCAACATATCTATATTGCTCAATGAACAATGAAAATTGCACACAATGTTAGGGAGAATACCGTTCCTCTATTCTGGAATAGCAACTGCTGATTCCTTAACAGTATAAGGCCTACAAGAACGACATAGAAAACGTTATTCAAAAGACGTAACGCACAGGTTCTCTTTGATTACAAACCGAAACAGAAGCTGATAAGGAATGTTTAATTTGTGTTTGTGGAGTTTTATTAAAGCCAGCCAGTTCTTTTTACTTTGTGTAAAATGTCTTCCAGAAAAGAACTCACAATTTTTTACTGCGGCGTTTTTATCTTGACGTCAGTATATGATTAAAAAACGTATGTTGAGGCGTTCATACACTTTCAGATATTCAGGTAACAAACCCGAATGTATTACTATTAACAACATCGTGAAATTGACAAGGTGAATGACTTTGGAATGATTAAAGAATGAAGTTGAATGAGTGTGTGGAGCGAGTTTTAAGTGAATTTGATGGGAGGTTATCCAATATCGCAAATTATGTTCAAGATTTACAAAATTAGCGAAAATGATTACCTCCCTTTAATAGAATATGCATACAAGTTCTTTATATAGCTCCTATTTCTCCAAGAACCTATTAGACGCTTACAATTAGAAATATGTCAGTGAAATCGCGATTTTTCTCTGTCCAAATTCGTTTTGCATAAAGGTACTATATTTTTCAATGGGTTTGAGCGTTTTTGAATAGTTTGAGTGAGTGTTAGTTTGGAATGAATGAATGGAGCGCCCAGTGAGCGAGTTAGAACGGTTTTGATTGATGCGAATGTCAATTTCACGATGTCACTAAATGTAAGTTATGTTCTATCGTCTTCGTCGTTCTTATTGATACATAGTAACCATTATTTCTAAACTTTCTTGTGGACGTCTTAGATTACGTCTTTAAAATTCATCACAAAATAAAGACACTTTTATTTTAAACAAAGCCATAATCTGAACGTTAGACAATTCTTAAACAAGGTACGAGTATATTTTGGGCGTATCTCACGATGTATCTCATTTCTTGTATAACAACCTTTATGGAAAAAGGTTAGAATATCAAACGACTGCCTGTTGTTCACACCATACTTTATAATGTCAAAATAAGGGATGGTGTATAAATGAGTTTAATTAATAAAATATTCTTGACTTAATAGACACCTGTAAGCACTTTTATGTAAGAGTAAGATAAATTAAAGTACGGTACCTTTGAACTTTAGAAGTCAGTTTTATTGAAGGACCATTGACAAATTACAGTAAACAAAATTAGATACAATTGAGAACATTGTGAAATTGACAGTACAGTAAGTTACATCGTGAAATTGACAGTCATTCCAAACAAAACCATTCTTAATTGCTCACTCCATTCATTCATTCCAAACACTCTCTCAAATCATTCAAAAACGCTCCAAACTATCGACATTGGATTACCTTCTTTTAATTTTCACTCAAAACTCGCTCCACACACTCATTCAAATTCATTCCAAAACCATTCCGAAATCATTCATCTTGTCAATTTCACGATGGCTCATACGACACTCTCATTTTCATTCCGAAATCATTACAAAAATTGATCCCCTTCACAATTTCGTGAACTTCATAACTGTTTATTTACATCAACTCTCAATGCATTATATTCATGTTTTGTCGGGGGGTTCAGTTAACAATATCGTGGAATTGAAAAGTCAATTTTTGAATGAAATTAAATGAATGGAAGAATTACGTTTCTAGTGAAATGTCTATCGTTTTAAAATGATTTCGAAGTGTTTTTGAAAAATTTTGAGCATTTGTGAATGGTTGAGGACGTTTTTGAAATGAATGAATGAATGGAGCGCTGAGTCAGCGATTTAGAATGTTTTTGAATCGTGAAATTGACATGCATCATAATCAAAACCATTCTAAATCGATCAGTCAGCGCTCAATTCATTCATTCTAAACACTCACTCAATCCATTCAAAATGCTCAAACCTATTGAAAAATACAGAATCAACAACGTCATTCAAAATAGATTTAGATAGAGCAAAGTCTCGATTTCACTGACATAATTCAAATTGTAAGCGTCTAATAGTGTCTTTAAGAAATGGGAAGCTATCTATAGAAATTGTATGCATATTTTATTACAGGGGGGTAATCAATATCGCTAATTTTGTTCATCCTGAACAAAATTAACGATACGGGATTACCTCCATTTACGCGTATTTGTATGTACGTTCGAATTTCATGGTTGAAAGTTTATGGTTTAAATCTATTCATTATACATCGATTGAGATACAAGTTCTTTCAACTTAAATTACAACTTTCGATTCTGCTTCCTTGAAATGAACCAGTATTCGCACTGAATATGTGGAAAAAGGAGAAAAGACCAGTTCGATAGCCGCTCTTGGGAATCAAACTTTGGACCTCTTGATCAAGAGGGCAACGTTCGACCTCTATACCACGAACACCATAAATTTATGGATGCAAATACACGCGCAGATCTACGTATTGAGACCGAGAGTGTGGACCCCGCTGATTTTTTATGACAAATAAATAGTCATTAAGAAGGAAAATACGAAAAAACATACTATTTGTCGGTGGGCAAGTAATAAGTCATAACTACAGCTTCGTTCTAGTTGTAGTTAAGAACATCGCGATATTGACAAGATAAATGATTTTTGGAATAATATTGGAATGGAATATAATGAGTCTGTGAAGCGAGTTTTGAGTGAAACTAAAAGAGGGTAATCCAATTTCGCCAATTTTGTTGAAAATGAACAAATCTATTGATGTTTATTACTTCCCTTTAATATATAAACGTACGTTTCTGTTTATGTGTCTACGTGGACAAACCAGATACTTTAAAATCCACACTAGCCAATAAAATCGTTGATCGATTTGAATTAAATAATAATCCTATTGAACAATTTCGAAATGTTTTCTAATGATTTCGGAGCGTTTTTGATCGATTTGAGTGGGTGTTTGGAATGAATAAATTGAACGCTGAGTGAATGATTTAGAAGATTTTAATCGGAATGAGTATCAATTTCACGATGTTTTTAACTGTAGTTATGACATTGAGTTTGCCAACTTACAAAACACGAATCTTATATCAATCACATCTTCAAATTGACACTCCCTGTGAAAAAGTCTGGATATGTCCATGGTGTGTCTTAACATGTAAATAACGTGTCTACTCGTTCGTTTACACCCGGAGTGTTATGAAGAATTTTGGCCTAAATAGTACACCGTATAATGATAGCAGTTCTAATAATAGCAGAAATAACACTATTTTCTGATCCAGGACCTGACCTGTAATAATGTACGATACGTCATCCGAAAAGTAATCCACCCTAGAATAACAAAATAAAGATATAGTGCGGATCGAGCAGAGGTCAACCAGACATTGCATTTAGATAAAGGAACATAGTGGGAAAGGTAGAATGACCTATCTATAAATAAGTAATCTTGAACCCCCCCCCCCCCCCCCCCCCAGAGAAGAAGAAAAAAAACGTTTAAAATTTAACACTTTTCACTTTTCTTTTCCTCTTTTCGCATGTCGTGTCTCGTTTGTCTGCAATTTAGTATGATTTGCAAATTTTGATTTGTTAGGGCGGGGGCATAGTAAATAGTCTATGGTTAAAGTCATAGTTTATGGTTAAATGAGTGTTTGGAAAAAGACAGTATCCAGCATAGATCAACCAGAAAGCGTATTTCGAAAATAATTATATCTTATTACTATGCAAATATCAGTGTGATAACATTCCATGTGATATTTTCAATGATCTCACATGGACATTTTTAGTACAACGACATTATTCGTTTATTTTCCGAAACATGCATTTTTGTTGGAAACATCGCCGAAAAATAAGGCAAATAGATATAATACGTACTTAGTGTATTGTTTGAATAAATATCTAACTCGGTTGTGAGAATTGATAATTCTCTCGGCAGAGCCTCGACAATAATTAATTCCCACAACCGAGTTAGATATCTTTTTTGTCATACAAACCACTAAGTATGTATGTTAGGACCGAAATATATGTAGGTAGACCACTCTAGATTCAGTATTCATTTTCTTTTACCGAAAACTTTTCACACTGGTCAGTCTAGGCAGTTGCAGTATGACCAGGGTCGATATTAATTGAGCCTCCCAGATGGTCAGTTGTCGCATGATGGATCACAAATGGAAATTTCTCCACTTCTTATAGCTAAATGACATATTTAGCCACCACCATAGCGCAGTTGGTTAGGCATTAGACTTCCAAACTGGAAGTCGTGGGTTCGATCCCCGGTGACGGCAAATATCCTTTCCGACGTTTGTCTCTCACCAAAGGGTAGATAATCGTAAACCTATGTGAGATAGTAGTCGGAGGCTAGGAAAGGGTGTAATGGTAGTACTGGTGAAAGAAATACAAGGAATCCATTTTTAGGTGCTCCGGCCGCCGCGATATAACTGTGAGATTGTTGAAAGCGGCGTTAAACCCATTCAAACAAATGGCATATTTATAAACAGCAATCTAATGGTCGATTTCCGACATAAGCTACAGATAAAACATCGTTGAAATAATTGATTTCGGAAATTTGAACGGATGAGAAACACGAGCTTTGAAACAAATTTAAGATAGATAATATAATATCGCTAATTTCGTTCAAATTTAACGAAATTATTCACATTCTATCATATGGCTTAAATGAATTTACTTACAGTTCTAAAAAAGTGGTCGGTACTTGTACATGTAAGCCTCTACAGACTTAGCAGTCTCATCACAATCCTCATCAGCATATATAAAACATTGAATTTTACGATCCACCTTAACAAAATTTGGACAATTGTGATGTATTTTAGCCGTTATTTTGAACGAGCGTTTTTTTTAATTTATTTAAGTAAGCCTTTTTCTCTGACACATTTTCTCTGAAACGGCCGAATTTCAAAAAACCCAGAAAGCATGCACTGTTGAGAGTCCAAATTGGTCCATAAATGAAGGAGGGGATGCATTCACATGAAATTTGACATTAAGGCCCCTTTTCCATGACGCGGCTGAATTTCGCCAAACCGCGATAACTTGTGCAAGGTCCGTTGGCTTGACACAATTTGTCAAGTTTCATCTTAATCGGTCTATAGATCAAGGAGGAGTTCCATTCCCTCGATTGAGAGGTAGGGACGGACGAATGGACGCTCTGACGTCGGGACGGACGGATGGACAGACGGAGAACATTAAATCAATAAAATGTAAGTTCCGAAAACCTTCATTCAGATCGACAAACTCTCTCTCTGATTTTATAGATTGGCTTGATTTTCAAATTGTCTAGCTCGTGAAGACAAGCAATGTATTGAAAGAACCGAACATATTTTTTATTATCAAAATGAGATTAATTTATTCATGCACTCGATCTTGGTAACTCACGATTGAGACACCTCCTGTGGAGTCAAAATAACCGACAATAAGAAACAGGGTACTTAATATGTATGTTCATGACTGGACTACTTCATGTAAATGAAGAGAATTATCTTAAACACGGAATTTAAGAGGACATTCAAATTACATTGTATATTGTTAACAGTTAATTTTATTTCATAAACGTGTATATGAAATTAAATAATTTTGTCAAAAACATTGGAATTTGCATTTTTCTAAAATACATCTTAAATAAGCTACACGGTTCTTCAGTAGCTTAGAAAATATTGTTGGCATTTAAAAAAATGAAATAAAAAAAGACATATCCACTCAAGTGTTCCGAAAAATAAATTCTTGAAAAGGTTAGGATGAACAGTACGTATGACACTCATTGTGAGTATTTCAACCTGGATATTTTACACTTTCTTGGTAGTTTCGCAAACTCAATGCGACCTTATTTTGAATTTTGAAGGGGGGGGGGGTGTTAATCATCATTATAAGATATTCTTGTTCGATACATGTATCTCTATCAAAATATATTTTATTCTGTTTTTTTCCTTTTTTTTTCAATTCAATGACATAGGACATAAGACTAAGTTTACGTTGCACTTATTTGGCACATCTTTTATGGTGCAAAAAGCATGCAAAATGCTGCGCGTTAAAAAGATATAATGGAAATATGAATATCTTTGACAGCGAATCATATCAATATAAGATATTCTTTAAAACCAGACATAAAGTATCCTTAATGCTCCTTTTTGGCAAGGGTTCTGTTCAACATACCTATCTTTGCCGTTTTGTTTAGTTAAGGATTATCCCCACTTTAAACAATACAGTTATAAACATTGTGAAATTACAATCAATCGATCAAAAGCATTCTAAATCGCTTACTAGGCACTCCATTTATTCATGCTAAACACCCACGCAAATCACACACAAACGCTCCGTTATTGTTGAAAACAAAACGAGATTGATCAAAATCTTCGATATTATAATGAAATTGATAGAAAATCCACGATTTGTTTGCCAATTGAAGATTTTAAAACGCTTGATTGGTACTTGAAGACACAAAAATGGGAAAGAACGGAGAGTTTTTTTTTAATATGGGGTAATATAGTTTATCTTATAACTATACAAATATCCGTATGATAACATCCCGTATGATATTTTTTATGATATCACATAGTTATATTTAGAACATGATATAATGTGGTTAATTTTAGAAACTTGCATTTCAGTTAGAAACACCGACGAAACAAGACAAATATAGGTTATAAGATAAATATAATACGTACTTAGTGTATAATATGAAAAAAATATCAAACTCGGTTGTGAGAATTGATAATTGTCTCGGCAGAGCCTCGACAATTTTCAATTCTCCCAACCTCGTTAGATATTTTTTTTCATATAATACACTAAGTATGTATTATATATATCTCTGAATGTTCACACAATACTCTCTCCACACACTCTATTTTAAATGATTCCGAAATCATTCCAAGGTCATTCACCTTGTCAATTTCAGGATGTTCTTTACAGTATTTCAGACATATATTGTAGGATTCCACACCATGTTACCTCAACATTTTATTTCCAAACCACTTTCTGATCATTCAACTTGTGTTTACGATTCTCTTCTTATTCTTGAGAGCGTGATTAAGTCTTTTTAACGCTAATCTTAAATATTTTTCTTATCTGAAATTATTCAGAAAGACCATACTATTAGTTTTGAGCACTTTAGTATTAGTAATCATTGGTTTATGGGATTGCCATTAAGTGCGGATCGCAGGCTGAACTGAGTCGAAATTTTAAGCTGAAAGATTTTTTGCTGTAAAAGAATTTTTCTTAATCTTTAATGGCTAAATTGTACATTTTTTCTACGTGATGCGTCCTCTGATTTGCCTCCATTGTATTTAAGGTAATGGACCCGTAATAGTTCCGCAACGTTTCGGATATCATGATCTTTCACAGTGTTGACCGAGATTTCCTAATAAAAATCATTATGGAATCTCGATTAACACTGTTAAAGTTTATAACTTCTGAGACGTTGCAAAACTATTACGGGTCCACTATCTTAATTACCTTTCTCAAAATTCTATTTTGTGGATTTTTTAAGATGTCCCAATTTTACATGTCGGGTTACATTAAAGCGCCGCTAGTAGCGCATAGGACTGCCAATTTTAAGGTCTCGGGTTCGATCACCGACAGCGACTCATTATTTTCGACACTTTGTCCAACGCCTGTTGGTTGATAATCGAAAACCAAAATGTAAAAACACCTTGGGGAAGGGAAAGGATGTATTTGTAGTACTTGTGCAAAAAAAAAAAAAAAAAAAAAAAAAAAAAAAAAAAATTAAAGATGCCAATATTATGTGATCCAGCCGCCGCGACACATTACTGAATTAACTGAAAGATTGTTAAAAGTGGCGTTTATACCCCAATCAAACAAACTATTTCTGGATGATTTATTTTTTATCATTATAATTTTTCTTAATCGACCGTTCTGGTTGTCCATTGAATTCATTTCATAAATACAACGTTGGCAGCACTACTATTTTGTATGTTTGAGAACAATGTATTTCCTTAGAATATCCCCAAATTAAAATATTATTCGCATGATTTTCCGTTGTCTTCAAGTTAAAAAAAAATGAAGGGTTTTTAATGGATGTATTTAATGAAGTGTGATTATTTTCTCTTTTATACCATCGTGAATAAAACGCCTATCTTCATCTCTAAAATTATTCATTTTTTATTCAGGATAACAATCAAAGTTGAACCATTAGAAGTACTTTAGCGTGAAAGATGGTGACAGAATCCCGTTCTCGAGAATCGTCCATAGAGCATAGCTTCATAAATGACGCCAATACAGTTGATGTGATAAAAGACCCCGCAATAGCGGACGGGGGCAATAGAAACGGGGACAGGAAAACACTCGTAATCACAGATTCAAAAAGTAAGCATAGTGACAAGGTTAAGGATAAAAACGCGGTTGCAAACGTTGTGTAGTTGCAAACGTTGTATAGTTGGTACCCTTTTACTCACATACTGAAGGTTTTCTGTCGATTTATCAAACGAGTAGCATTCCATCCGGGCAACCAGTAGACTGGTTAACCTGTCCCAATCTACGCTACCCTCCGATACTCAATATCGACAGATTGAGACAGGCTCGCCAGTCAAGGCAACCAGCTGCTCGTAAAACTTAAGAATACTATTGAGCTTTATCACTCGCCTTTTGTTGGAAGACAAATCGGACCAAAGTATCACATAAAAGATGGCCTACAGTAAGTTACATCCTGAAATTGATATTCGACTCTATCAAATCCATTCTAGATTGCTCACTAATCGCTCCATTCATTCATTCCAAACACTCACTCAAACCAATCAAAAACGCCCCAAATATAAGATCAACAACAACATCTAAAATAAATATTGCTGAAAAAATCGCGATTTCACAGACAATATTGTAATTGAAATTATAAACGTCTGATTGGTCCTTGAAGAAATAGGAAGCTATTTACATATCTTGCATGCATATCAAAGGGAGGTAATACATATCCGCTTAGTTGTTCATCCTGAACATTTTTTTCTATATGAGATTACCTCCATTGAATTCCATTCAAAACCCGCTCCACACACTCAATCAATTTCACTCCAAAATTATTCATCTTGTCAATTACACGAAATTCTTAATTCATGAATTGTATTTTATCAGTGGTCGATCACAAGGTCTCATGATTTAAAACGCGCTTGAAGATATACCATGATTTCGAGCAATTGAGACAACACGACACCAAACATGATGTAAATTTCTGTCCATAAGATGATCATGTGCTTATCGTATTTTGAATATTTAAAATCGTTTAAATATAAATTATATCACAGAGATTAATCCATTTCTGCGTTAAGGATGCAAAAAACGTTTGCGAACCTTTGGGAATGGTATCCCGTTTTGCTCGTACCACGAGAATATTTTCGTCATGGACACAGAGTTAGTTCTATTTTGGTAAAAACTCATTTCGAGTACAAACGTTATATGGTGTCAGCCTAGCACGTTGGACCCTTTAAATAATGTTTCGGCAAATTTTTCCGTAAAATACATTGTATAAATACTATGAAAATAAAGTCCTTTATACATGTATGTAAGTAATGGAATAGGTTCAATGCTTTAGTATGAGGTGAATTACTTGAAGTCTAGATAGTCAGTATTTTAACAAAAGTTCGCCTTGGGCCCACTTTTTTCAGGCTCGGGTGGGTCCCGTTGTTGTTGTTGTTTGTTCAGCCGGAAACTAGCTCTTCGTTCAGGCTGAAAAGATGTTGCGAACCGTTTTCATATAATATTCCGCTTTGCACGCAAGTGCACGTGCAAAGCGGGGTATAACCTGAAACGTTTTGTCAACATGAACGCAGGCCTGGTTTCCGACTCAAATAACAGCAACGGGACCCGTTGGCCCATATGTGATCAAGGTGGTCATACGTACTGACGTTTTAATGGTACACGCCTACGCCGGTAATACATCCCGACTCGATATAAAAGCTTTGATTCACTTTAATTAATTTTACTTTTCTTTTTCCCTCTCATTTTATGTTAAATTTCAGATAAATCCCTAGAGTGGAAGATACGATGGTACGTGTATGCAAGCCATTTCTTGTCAGCTTGGGTAAAACATTTTTTCTGGTGTTCAGTCGTGTTTAATTTTTTTTTAATGTTAAGACCACCCCCTAAGAACTGTTACAACGGACAAATACCTCTGCATGAAAACATGTTAAGGATTCGCAATGAAAATAGTCACGGTTTCTGTATTTACGGAAAACAAAAACGCTACGCCTTTCAAAATAATATGTGATCTTTTATCCATCGAATGTCAAAAAGACAAGTATACAGTCTGATACACTGCATAATCATTTACTTTCATATCTTATCCTGCAAATAACTAGAACTTTGAAAATTAAAGGAAAATTTAAGTACTCTGTGTCTTTTTCCCAAATAAAGGCATTAACAGCTTTTTGATTTCGTTTCATATTGGAAATTCACGCAATCTCAAACAATAATTCCAATTGAATAAATTGGTAATAGTTTTTCCCCCAATTTTCACAACTAAAAATGGAAAAAATCGAAAAAATATAATAATATAATATATGTTACGGTGCATGACAGAGAGTGTTACAGTATAGTAACTACATCACTGATAGAGGTTACAGATTCTTATGGAAAACATTTCTTTTGTTTTATTTATTTGAATGGGATTTCTTAGCTTTTCTAGCTATGATTTCCCGTCTGTCTTAATATCTACCCGTCCGCCCGTCTGTAAACTTACACTTATTTTCCCAAGATAGTCCACAATCTCTATCCGATTTGCTTCAAATTTTGACATGATTATACCAACATCTGAATTTTTTTTGTTCGAAATCAGTTCGAAATACATCAAAGAAAAAGGGGCTTTAAGGAAATTTAATTGCAATATACTCGTTATAGCATTAGAGTCCACTGCTTTCGTCCAATCTATTTCATGCTTTCACAGAATGATTGAAACTCTAGAACAGGTTCAAGAGCTAGTTCGACTATTCTTGAATTGCCAATTAACGTTCTAGAACGTCTAAGAACTAGTTCTTGAACTTTTTCGCAGGGAAGGAGGCAGTAGAGCGTCCCAGGCTCTCGTGGATGTCCTGTGAATTCGAAAAATTTAAAAACTAAAAACTATAACCATATAGTAATTCGGCGGATCTATCCTCTCAGAAAATATTTTAGATCAGAGCATGGCTAGCTGGTTTGACCTTTTTTGTGTATAAATCTCGGAGATAGTTCAGAAGGTTTGATTGACTTTTTATATATAGACCGAATACAGATTTTTGCCCTTCAATTCTCGTATGTTTTACTTCAGTGCAAATTAGAGTCTATTTACGATCGCAATTTTGCAAAACAGGGCCTTTTTATGCTTGAATTTATATATTTTTAAATAATTTCACTTCAGGGTTATATTTTCCATAGAATTTCAAAAGCAACTTAAACAACACACTTGGGTGATTGTACCAATTTGTAAACAGGTCTACGTATAAAATAAGCACCACGACTTTATTTTTCCATTTTTTAAAAACAGCAAATGTAGGTTTATTTGAATAAAAGTTTCATATTAGAGAAATGCTGAGCGAACAATCGTAACACCGCCATTTGTAAACAGGTCTACGTATAAAATAAGCACCACGGCCTTATTTTTTCTTTTTTTAAAAACAGCAAATGTAGATTTATTTGAGCAAAAGTTTCATATTAGAGAAATTCTGAGCGAACAATCGTAACACCGTCATTTGTAGAAGAGATTTAAACCGATGATTTTGAAAATGTTCAATCCATTTCGATTTTGGGATTTTAAGCTTACACTTTCTTGACAAGATCCCTTTCATTTAAAGCAGGTGAAATTTTTACGATGTTGATTAGACTACCATGTATAGGCATTCGTATAATTCACATTTTAGAGCGCTTGAAAGTAAGGCAGATAAAAAAGAAGGAAGGCATTCTGTTTTTCATAAATTAAAAAGGATATCAGAGTGTTATTTTAGATACATTGCATAAAATGAAGTTTTGGGACTTTTCTTCCCACCTACCTCGTATTTCGCAGTAAAAGACTTAAATATAAGATAACTCGGATTTCGTTGCGTTTTCTATTTGTGTTTTTTGAAAATCCTGGCGTCAAGAAAACTGGGATTTTTGTATGCAATATAAATGGCAGAGGTTGTAACGTTGTAGGAAAGAACTTGTAACATACCAAAAGAATTAGGCAGAGTCTGCAACATATACATAAAATTGAAACAATGCATATAAGTTTCGAAACAGAAGACATTCCTTTCTGATAACGAGTATAATAGAGGAGACTTAGGAGTTTTAACGCCAAACAGATAAAACGTTTCAATATTTCTGCTTTCTGTTCTAAAAATCCAAAAAGAAGTAGACAAAACACTGTTTTTCGATAAAATTTACCTCAAAATTCTTTTGTACCGAAATAGCAATATCAAAAATATTTCGACCAGGATTATTCATTATCTAAGGAAGGGAATATGAATATATAAAAAGTCTAACGTATCTCCTGGTTATACAAATAATGTAGAAACCGACATATATTAAACAAAATTAGCAGACGCATTAACAGTTTTCATTGTGAATCCTTAACATGTTTTCATGCAGAGGTATTTGTCCGTTGTAACAGTTCTTAGGGTGTGAAGACGTCTATATGAAAATATCAATAACTTATTCTGCTCTAGCTTCTTTAATAGCTAAGGACATTTTGAAAATGTCCCTCATCCCGACAAAAATCTTTTTAACACCACACTGAAGCCCTCCTTTCAATACATTCAAAACACACACTTAAAACATACGAATACTCTTTGAGCTGGTGTTTATTTTGAGGAATCTGGTAAAAATCTATCTAAAAGACAGCAGACACATTTTTTTCTTAAATGGGAGGAAATACAATTACTCTCATTTTTTTTCAATCACCTATATAGACTTCCTGTACTTTTCTCCAAAAGTCGCTAACAAAACTCTTTCAATTTCATATCGAAACATTCAAAACCCATTCAATTTGTTAATTTCACGATTTAAAAAACCGTTGCACTTTCTCAGTGAATGATTGAAACTATTGATTTTGTACCGATTTTGAGATACAATTTCTGACAGCTAAAATAAATTTCAAACGGTTTTATTCTTAGAGAATTTCGTAGTACTTGCGGCAATTAAAGAGCGGATTGCATTTTTAGCCCTACAACTGATGACTCTTGAATATTACAGATTGTAACATCGTGAAATTGACATGTACCTCGATCAAACCGTTCTAAATCGCTCACTAATCGCTCTAATCATTCAACCATTCATTTATTCAAAACACTTAGCCTACTCAAACAATTCAAATACGCTCTGACATCGTTCAAAATCACTTCCAAATCGTTCGACCCGCTCAACACTCCATTCAAATACATCAATCTAGTATAAAATTTAATATCTATGGTTCAGCGCGAAATAGTTGTAACTGCCTATAAACATACAGGTAGTTACAACTATATCGCGCTGAGTCATCGATATGCTTGTAAGAGTTTTAAAGCGTCTGATTGGTCCGTTAACACAGAAAACTACGCATTCTCTATTAAAGGGATATACAGTTAGGAACATCATATGGGCATGCGCTACGGTAGCGAAGATAAATAAACGGAAATACACACACAACATTTTGAAATCGACAAGATGAACGGTTTTGGAATGATTTATAAATGAAATTGAATGAGTGTGTGGAGCGAGTTTTGAGTGAAATTAAAGGAAGGTAATCCTATATCGCTAATTTTGTTCAAAATGAACAAAATTAACAATATTCATTGCATCCCTTTAATAAAATATATGCACTTTTCAGTTAGTGTGTCTTCGACGACCAGCCAGACACTTTGAAATCCACACCAGCCAATAAATTCGTAGAATAATTTAATCGGTTTGAATTAAAATTTAGTCCTATTTCACGATTTTAAGAGTTTTCTAATGGTTCCGGACTTGTTTGATCGATTTAAGTGAGTGTTCGGAATGAGTGAATGGAGCGCTGATGGAATGATTGAGGATGATTTTGATCGGAATGAGTGTGTATTTCACGATATTTTTAACTGTAAGCAATATCGCCAATTTCGTCAAATAGACGAGATCAGCGATATACATGTAGTATATCTCCATTGAATTTCTTGAAAATTTCACTCATTGCATTCATTCAATTTCATTCAAAAATCATTTCGATATATTTCCCCTGTAAATTTCACGATATTCTTAACTGTAACTCAAGGCCATGGCACCCGCACGATGGTTTTTAATTTTTTTTAATGTTTATTTCGGTGTCACAGTGTAGGAGCGCGAGTGTACAGTGTGCTAATTTGAATTGTCACTTGTGGTTGTGTACATAAGCAGTTTGATCACTTGAAGCGATTGACTGCAGAAGCAAGGTAGATTTATATCTTTTTTTAAATTTTGTATCAGATTAAATAGGTAACTTGTTACTTGCTAGTATGTAAATCTTACTTGAAGGCTTGGTAAGCGGTACGTTCTGTAAATATCCTAGTAAACGTCTTTTATCAGTTCGACATGCAAAATCTTGATGTAAAAAATGTATTTCTTAATTTTGTGTCTTGTAAATGATCCAAGTTTTCAATCTCTTACATCGAGCTTTTGATTGGGCGTCACTAATAGTAGACACAGTTAATATCTGGACCTGACGGTTAAAAGACCGATGCGCTATTATCTACACTCAAGAAAAAATGACCATGTCAGTGAATATTCCTAATATACTCACATTATTTGAGGTTGGGTATTGATGCAATAATCGGTACGAAGCGTGAAGTAATTTCGCCATGCGAATCTTTGACTAACCATATTATTTAAATAACCAACGATTTAGTTAATTCTTGCAACATAATCTCTGTTTTTATGGTAAATAGATATAATAAACTACAATAACTCGTAATCTCTACCATGAATAAACGTATATTACTCGTGAGAGAGGAAATTACGCCTGTACTTTAATAGATATGCGACATCATATTGTGATCCGTAAGTCGTAATCCCGCCTTTACTATGTATGCACTACTAAGAGTTGTATATAAATAAGCCTAAACTTGTAGCTGAAGATACCGAACATTTTAGCTCAACTAACACCTTTCCTTAGAAAATCTTGGGCGTGTCTCGTGTATTCATTGCTTCGACTTGGGGATTATCAAATCAAGTTACTATACAAAATAAAGATTGAATATGTCAAGTAACTGTACAACGTGTTTTCTAGTGACTGTGCATGATCAGGCTTTCGACAACATATCTTGAACGGTTTTGAAATAGATTACATAGGGATTTATTACTGAGAATCTGTGAGCAAACTAATTTGCTTCCTGTCTCAAATTATAAACCGTGCTATTAAAACTTAATGAAAAGTCAACGATTGTTTTGCAAAAATATCAGTACATAAACAGGTCAGTATATCACAGGTATTTAAATTCGTTAAGAAGGTCGTATGCATACACCAGAACATCAGGAATAACCTCATGTTTTCATCAAATAAACCTTTTTGTATATAAAAGCAAATCTAAAGTCAAAATGAACTGGGAAAAAAAAAACAAAAAAATGTTAACTAGGGTCTCTGTGTCAAAACCAACTTTGTTTCAAGTGATCAAACAACCAACGCACACAACAAGTGACAATTCCAATTAGAAAACTGTACACTTTAGCTTCTACACTTCGGATGTTAACCCTTAAAGTTCCTTCAATATCAGTTACCCCTTTTCTTATTTGAAGGGAGATCGTATGTGGCAGTTCGGTGTTGGATTATTTCTAGTGATTATCTCCCCTGATTCACTTCTAGAAACAGCCGCATACGGATTCGCCATTGGCTGTTCGGTTTTGTTATTTGGTACTCTAATTGGTGACTGGATTGACAGAATGCCTAGACTAAGAGGTAAAGTAAAGAACGGAATTGCTATTACTAAAAATAGAACTAATGTTACACTTAAAAACTTAGAATTAAGTACTTTTAAACATATTTAATTTTCGATCTGAACTTTTGAATGAAAATCAGGTTTAAATGTTGAGAGTTGCTTCTTACTGGTCACAAATATGAGGCATTTCGATTTCAACACAATTTGAATAAGAAAATCGCTTAAGTACTAAAAGACTGAACCAATTTGGCCTGTGTTTTTTTCAACCAATGTGTAGCATATTCAAATATACGAGTGATTAAGATTCTAGTTTAAAACCTCCTTGAATATGAAATATTTTCCACTCATTTCTCTTGTATAAATAAATAAATGAATTCAAGTGAAACTAAAGAATTCACAAGTATTCAGAGTAGTTTCGTACTCATTGAGGTATGCAAATACTTTTAATCAATTAAAACGATGTTTCAAACGTGCAAATAGAGAAAGAAGTGTTCGTTTCCTAGTTTTTTTTTTACAATTTTGACTAGATCTATATTTGTGCAAGAAAAGTAAAAAATGATGTCGCAGATGGGAGTTCGTATGACCCCTTTGGATACGTCACTGCTGAAAATGACATTTCCAACAATTTTATATGCCATGATGAACTGATAAACAGCATTCTCAATATATATAAAGAATCGAAGAGCCCAAACGTAATTCGCAGTCTACGAAACACCCAGATGCTGTCTACAGAGCGTATATATTATATAAGTTAGTAGCATCGTCGAACTGGCATTACTTCGATCAAAACCATTCTAAATCACTCGCTCAGAGTTTCATTCACTGATCTAAGGTCTTACACAAACCATTCTAAAACGTCCCAAAAACGTTCAAAGACGCCCCTAAGTAGTTCAAAACGGTCAACATTTCAATCAAATTTACCAAATATTTGCACTGATTTGCAATGATTTATGATCGAATTTTGAGCGTGCGATAAGCCCGTAGATATATTCAAACAGGAAAATACGTTGATATTTTTAAAGAGAGGTAAATAATTATCTCTTATTTAGTCCAATTCACTCAAACTCGCTCCTCCCACTCATTCCATATCATTCCGATATAATATCAAAATCATTTATCTTGAAAATTTCAAGATGTAATAAACTGTGCAATGATCTGATTGATTCTGATCTTTACCCTGTGTGTAAATAACTGTTTCGGAAAATGCTGCGCATATGCTCAATATATTCTATATTTATGGAATAAATTCTACTAACGGAACAGGAAAAATCCGAGGGCGGGGCCCGAGGATTTTGCTTTGCAAATAACTCCTTTCCATCAGACTTTATTCGTGGACACATGAACGCGAATTTAATTTATATCCATTATAACACGATCATAATTATGAAATAAGATTTATTACCCTTTTCTGGGTGTGAACTAGTTTTTAAACTTTTTTTTTCTGAATTGAAAATTAATGATCAAGTAATAATATTGACGTTGGGCAAATTTCACAGAAAACGAAGCGCGTCATTTAGCACGTGGGTTATTTAACGTCAAAAGCATTAACGTTACCACTTTAATATGACGTTGAGCAAAAATGGGCAGAACTGTCCTCGTACACACTAAAACACAGATTTAATATGAATTGTGAATTAAGTTATTTGTTGTTTCTAATTATTTCGTATGTGCGTTATAAGCCACCGTTTCATAATGTATTTCAGCGGCCCGAATATTTCTGTTTGCCGGCAATGTTAGTATCATAGCGTGTTCCCTGGTCGTATATTTTGTGATCATCTACAAGCAAGAGATCCTGGACTTCTGGCCGAACGAGCGCCTTCTGTCCTTGTCCTACGCTGTTATCATCCTTATAGCCATTGTATCACATCTGGCCAGCATTGGGTCTACAATTGCTGTGGAGAGGGATTGGATTGTAGAAATATGTGAAAGTGACACGGATCTGCTGGCAGGTAATAAACCATTCGCATATTTCTTCGTTTGTTAAAAAAATCTTATTTTTTTCTCGACTGATAACACGATAAAGGGACGAGTCGGATCTCATCATTTACCAGAAAGAATTACAATGGATTCTAACCACCGCTACCCAACTGTAAGGTTTAGAGGACTTAGTCTCTGTCAGTAAAGAGTTTTTGCTATTTATACCACATATATAGATTGGTTTCTAATTTATGGTGATTGATTGGAAAATCGATCAAACACGAAATTTGATGTCGTAACGTGTTTTCATTTATTTTGCCATATTTATTTGGTTTAAACATCCTTCTTAACTGTATCATACATAGTTCTTTATTTCTTAACATTAATTGGTCATTTTAATTCATCAAAAAAGTTTTTTTTGGTTACCGAATTTTAGAATTAACCAGTCAAGTTAATTTTCCGTTTTCAGCTACCAGTGCGACCTTGAAGGGTATAGATTTGTTCACAAATATCGTGGCCCCGATAGCTACAGGCCAGATCATGTATTTCTTCACTGAAAGTATCGGGGCGCTGTTCATCGGTGGCTGGAACCTGGTCTCCTTGGTCGCCGAGTATTATTTTCTATGGAAAGTACATGAACTGGTTCCCAGGCTTAGAGACAAGAAGTTCAAAATTGATAAGAGAGGTATTATTCACAGGCAATTGTTTCGTAAATTATGACCTGTATGATAAGAACAGATTTAAAAACATTTTCCTGTAGTTTTGACATAAAAACTGTCTCTATTTATAGTACCTTTAGTTTTATAGTGTTAAATTTAAATTTTATTCAAGTACATTTACATAGTCAAATTTTGGGACATCTCAACCCCTAAGGTTTAAGTTTTCACCACACTTATAAGGAAGAACGCAGACAGTGTGGTCTTAGATCAGCATGTACATCCGTGCGGGCTGATCTCGGGGCCCATTTTACTAACTTCTTATGGCAAAATTAATCGTAGGTCAAAGTCACATATTTTACCTGGTGTTTTCATTCATAGAAAGATTCTGCCTTGAAATACCTCGTTGGATTCGTCTATAGAAGACGATTCCAATGAGATGATGCGTGGCAGAATTTCATATTTACATGTAGATACTACTGTAGAAGCAACTTTAATTTTTGACTTTAGAAAAAATGATGTTTAGTAAAACAGGCCCCTTGGCCCGTTTTACTAAACTTCTTACGAAAAAAATAATTGTAAGTCAAAATCACAAATCGTACCTAGTGTTTTCATTCATTGTTAGATTCTGCCTTGCAGTCTCTCATTCGAATCTTCTTTGGAAGACGATTTCAAAGAGATATATAGCAGAAATCAATATAGTTATTACTCTAGAAGGAATTTTAATTTTTTACTAACGCAAAAAATGATCGTGAGATGTTTTATAAAATAGACCCCTGGTCTGTACCGCCTGATAAGCTTACCTTACTCTAGTATCAGTTGCTTCGAGATCACCAGAAAAAAACATCTGTAGAAAATGTGCACTGTATATCTTGTTTCAATATAAATCTGGAACAGAGACCACAATACCATTTCCTTATGAACTCGAAAACGTAGGACAATACACATTGTGTGAAAACTGAAAAGGTTTGAAAATAACAACAACAACAAGAACAACAACAACATAACAGCAACATCAACACCACAACATCCAACAACAACAACAACAACAACAACATATTCTCATTCCGTCGGTCATTTGTCTCCCACAGTCGTGAATAATCATGGACCTAAGTAGGATATGGGCTAATTGCTATAGTTAACAACATCGTCAAATTGACATTCATCTCGATTATAATCATCCCAAACCACTCGCTAAGCGCTCCATTCATTTCAAACACTCACCATAACCATTCAAAAACACTCCAAAGGCACAAAAAATGGTAAGATCTTCAATTACATTCAAAAAAAAATCAGTAGATAAAATTCATGACTTTACTGATATTATTGAATTTTGTAAGTGAAAATTAGAAAGCTATTCATAGAACCTGAATGCATATTTTATTAAAGGAAGGTAGTAAGTATTGTTAATTTTGTTCATCTTGAACAAAATTAGCGATATTTAATAACCTCCATTGATTTTTTTCAAAACTCACTCAACACATTCATTCAATAACATTCCAAAAACATCTACTTTGTCAATTTCAAAATAAGCGATATTGAATTACCTCTCTTGATTTTTTTCAAAACTCACTCCACACACTCATTCAATTTCATTTCAAAATCATTCGAAAAACATCTTTCTTGTCAATTTCACAGTGTTGTTAACTGTAGGAGAGGATGTGATGGTAGAAATGATGCAAGAAATACAAATTGCATTGGATTCCATAGTTAGGTGCTCAAACCACCGCAATTTGATTGGAAAATTGTCGTAAGCAGCGTTAAACTAAATTCGTCAAATAGCATTCATTGTTGCAGAGGGCAAAGAGACCAAATCCAAATGTGTGACCTGTTCGAGATCCTTATTTTCCGGGTTCATCACACTATTTAAAGGCTGGAAAACCTTCATGAAGTATACGGTCGCATATGCAGGAATCGCTTTTGCTTTTCTGTATATGACGGTACTTGGCTTTGACAACGTTACCGTGGGTATGTAGATATAGGATAACCCTTTATAATATCATTTCCGTCGCGAGAGTGAAATAACCCCGTTGAGTATTTTTGATATTACACGGACGTTATAACACTAGTGGAATAATTATGCAAATTAGCTAAACACGGATATCAACGTTATATTTTCGTCGATGTCATAGTGGATTTGCTGACGTCGTTTCGAAAACGGCGTTATATGTTTCGCGGAATATATTGAATCGATAAATATGGCAATTTCCTGGTTTTATCACAAAAATAAGGTCATATCATAAATAGAGTATCAAATTTCGTGCTTAATAAATACAGAACTTATTAAACTGGTCATCTCAAACAGATAAAAACTCGGCACAGTTTCGTTTTTATCTGTTTATAGATGACTCTTTTAATTCGGTATTCAATGACCACTCATTCAATATCCTCTGTTTGTTAAACAGAAAGATTGATTTATCGTGAAGTGAAGGACAAAAGCTTAGTATGTAAAATTAAGCTTTTGCTATATACGATTTTAAAGATTTCTTCATCGTTCAACAATCTTTCTAATTCTTTAATACAACCATAAGACGAAATGTGAATACGGTTCAGTGTTGGATAAATTCGCATAAAGCGCGTCAATTTGCTCGCGATTGCCAGACATCGTAATGACGTCATAATCATATAATGTGTTTCGCTTAGATAAGGACAAATTTGGTGAAATAAACGAAGGCAAGGCATTACTTTTTGGTTATTTCACTGGTTTGGCGATATTGCCAAGTGAAAATCGACCTTTTTATTCTCAAAAAAATCACCTTAAAGCATTTATAAATGTTTTTCCATAATACCGTTTTTTCAATTTGGAATTGATCTTTGATCACTCACTTGAAATTGCTTGTCTATACTAGAAAACGTATATTGTTAGCTTTGATTGAACTTGTACGATTAAGAAAGAAGACAATTAATGCAATGGGATGATTAAAATAGATGTGAACATCAATGTATAGATTATTTATAAAAAAAGAAAAAAAAGAAAATAGAAAAAAATATAAATTATTAGTTTGAATTTATATTTGCTCTTAAGAGACTAAAAAGTATTAACGGAAATAGGACAACTATATCTAATATTGCCCTGTGTTCTCGATGACAAAACGCTGAAAACTGTTAACAAATTATACCCCCGCTTTGCACGCAAGTGTCCTTGCAAAGCGGGGTAAAATCTCCAACCAGTATCGTTGTATCATCCTGAACACATGGCTGGTTATAACAAGAAGATGTTGCTGGGTTTGAGAAGAAAATATGCATCGTCGAAACAAAATATATATAGGATAAACGTTTGTTTCAGTGTACGATCGATTTATATTCATTGAGTGAACAACAAAAGCTATATTTTCACGAGTGGCGGAGCCACGCGTGAAAATATAGCTTTTGTTGTTCACGAAAAGAAAAATCAATCAATCTTACTCGAAAAACAAACGATTATTCTATTTCTTTATTGCAAAAGTGAGACAAATGTGAAGTTTCTAGGACATATTTTCGTAAAGCGCGTTATTTTTCACGTAATTGCTATACAACGTTCATTGTCACGTCACTTATTTGGCCCCGCATAGATGACGTCAGATAGGATGAAATGCACAAAAGCAGGGTATAATTTTTTGATTATTTCACTGCTTTGGTGGTGAAATTATAAAGTGATAATCTACCGTTATTTCTCAATAAACCACCGAAAAGCATTAAAGAAATAAATGTTTTTTTTCTTTTTCATGTTCTTACAAGGAAGCAATTGTTCTTTTTAGAGTAATTGCATCTTTATTTTGTACAGGTTATGCTTACACTCAGGGTATAAATGAATCTTTAATGGGAGCTTTAATGGCAGCTGGAGCTTTGGTCGGCATACTAGGGACAATCATTTATCCACGGATTAGGAGAAGGATTGGATTGGAGCGGACTGGAATGGTCGGGTTACTTATACAGATCACGTTCTTAGTGATGTGTGTTGTATCTGTGTGGGCCCCGGGATCAACCTTCGATCCTTATATACGATCAAAACAATCAGACACATTTACGTCAAATTTACCAGAAAATACCAGTATTGTTTTTAATTACACAAATGTATTTACTGAAAGTAACAATGTAACAGACATTTCTAGTGACATTTATGGCAATATCACCTTATATGGTAATAACAGATCTGTGTCCCCCGAGTTGTTACAAGAATCGGTAATAGAAGAGGAGGGTTGGAAGAGATACACATCAGTGGGTCTTTTGATGCTTGGTATCATCGGCGCAAGAGCAGGTGAGTAATTGTCGGATAGGATATTTAAAGCACCCAATAATTCAATTGAATATGCCTATTCTGGATTCTATTTTTTTAAATATAACAGCGTATGTTAACCAGGGGCCCGTTTTACTAAACTTCTTACGACAAAGTTAATCGTAATCGCCAGTCAAAATCATAAATCGTACCTGGTGTTTTTGTTCATGGTAAGGTCCTGCCTTGCAAAATTTCATTGGAATCGTCTTTTGATGATGCAGAACAGATTTCCATTTTAATTACTAATGTAGAAGCAACTTTAATTTTTGAATTACGCAAAAAATGATTGAAAGATATTTAGTAAAACGGGCCCCTGGTTTCCTTTTATCGTGTCATTTATAAAACAAATCGATTTAGTTATACTTGTTAATAGAATTGATTTAATGAGTAGAGGTGAGGTTAATAAAGTAACTATAGTCATTCATAAATGGAGGTTGTTTTAATCAGATTTAATCGATTTGTACATGATTATAGCATGGTTATCCATAATTTCTAGAACGTGGTCCACCTTGACAGCCTTTCACAAGTAAACAACCAAAATAAATGACAGCCCTTTTCTAAACTTAATTTCATAATGCTTGAAGCGAAGATGACCAAAGAGGGAAGACTGCAGTGTATAGGTACCAAGATAGTAAAATTGACAAGATGAATGATGTTGGAATGGTTTTGGAATGAAATTGAATGAGTGCGATGAGTGTGTTTTGAGTGAAATTGAAGGAACATAATCCTATTTCGCGAACTTTGTTCAAACAGGCCGCATTTAGCGATGTTTATTACCTCCCTTTAACATTATATGGATACAAGTTCTATGAATAGTCCTATTTCTTCAATAACCAATCATGCGCTTTAAATTTCAAATATGTCAGTGAAATCGTGATTTTGTTCTTGCTAATTTCATGTAAAATGTAGTTGTTGATCCTATCTTTTGCATGATTTCGGAGAAATTTGAAAGGTTTGAGTAAGTGTTAGGAATAAATGAATGGAGCTCTTAGTGGGCGATTTAGAGCAGTTTTGATCGGAATGAGAGTCAAATTCACGATTTTTCTAAACTGTAAGATCAAAGACAAGAAATGCCCGGGAAATAATTTATTTTTTATTGTATTAATTTAATGCGACCTTTTGTAACCCATCTAAATCGCTGAACACTGTCAACGCTCTCTTCATTAATTTCAAACACTGAATCAGACCATTTAAAACGCTCAAAAATAATTCGAAAATGACACAGATTCGTTCAAAATACTTCCCAACTTCCGTAAATTCGAACAACTCTTTCTTTTTCATTTTCACCTGCTTGTGTTTTTAAGTATCTACCCAACATACAAACTTTTTATAGAAAAGAACTTGTATCGTTTTAAAGGGAGGAAATAAAACATCGCTCATTTCGTTGGAATCTTATAAGACTTAAAATTTAATTTATATCCCGCTCCTCACGCTCATTACAAAATCATTCCAAAATCATCCAAAAATCATATAACTTGTTGATTTCACAAAGTTTCTTGTTGTTTTTGTAATTTTATTTCAGGTTTGTGGATCACAGACCTTACAGTCAATCAGCTATTTTTAGAATCAGTAGAAGACACTGAGCGTGGAATTGTGCTCGGCGTACAGACGTCCTTAAATCAATTAATGGACATGCTGAAATTCATCTTGGTCATAATTGCCCCGGAACCGGAACTGTTTGGAATTCTGGTCGTGATTTCATTTGTGTTCGTCTGTACCGGCTGGGCGCTTTATGTCAAATTCATTCGCAGTGTTAGGAAACACTTGTTTCACTTTGGCAAAGTTGTTGTTCGACATCAGGGATATGAACCACTCACGTGACCAAATAAGTATTTGCCACCATGAGACTATATAATTGTAAAAATATGGAAAGAAGACCGCCTATAAGTTGCTTAAGTGCATTTTTTCTTAAAACAATATCAGTAATTCTAATGACTATAACGAGAATATCAGTGCGTATTATATACTGAACAGCTCATATAAGACGCGGTATGAATATTTCATATTTTTCTTGCGTACAGACGCAAGAAAAATAAACATGTGTCATTGTATCATATTTTGTATGTGATTTACACACATTCGTTGCCTTATTCATGAAATTCAGACTTGCCTTAAATGAGAATCGAGCAAGTGGTGCACCTGCTCGATGCTCATTAAAGGCATGTCTAAATTGGATCATCGATAAACGGTGTACCCCTTTTCACGAACTTAATATATTAACATAACGATACCACACGCAAACAAAAAAGAAAAAAAAAACGATTTGAAAAATTAAAATTAAAGAAACAACAAAAATGCTTCACACCAAAAATGAAAACGTGGCATGTCCATAGGGCAAGCTTGGAAGCGGTGCTTTGTAACAGCAGGTTAATTCAGCAACTTGCGAGCATTAGGGAACGATCGATCCGTTATAAATCACTCGCGTCCGACTATGCATTTGTCTTAAATGTAGCTATCCAACAGCACGAATTCCAAAGCCATGGTGCGAGCACTATGCATCATTTAACTTTACATTGCATGCAGAAAATTTGTCGACGCGCCTTCTCGCTACTTGCGTTTCTAAACGTTATAAAGCATACACGACAGTTTAAACATGAAATGGCATTCAAATGAGAGCCACGAGCAACATTTTGTTTAGTCATAACTTTACTAGAAAAATAAAATTTTCCACACCGAGTCTATTTCTTTTTTGTATTGTCGGTATTCTTTCTGAAATTCTACAATGAGTTCACGTTTAACTTTTGTTTTGCATCTAGTATTTATAAACACACATTTTCATGAAATTCAACCAACTCCATTCTAGTTTTCTATTCACATGACGCGTTTTCAATGTGGTTTAGTATATATTGAAATCGACCACAATCACGAACAATCGACAGGGGCCTGTCTGTCTTAACTTCTTACGAAAAAAATTAATTGTAAGTCAAATCACAAATTGCACCTGGCTATTTCATTCATTGTTAGATAATGCCTTGCAGTTTCTCATTTGAATTGTATTTAAAGCCAACTCCAATGAGATGATGCATGGCAGAATTCCATAGTTCGTTAACTATGTAGAAGCAACTTTTATTTTTGACTTACGCAAGAAATGGTCGTAAGGTGTTTAGTAAAACAGGCCCCCGGTCCATTGGATACTATTATATGTCCTAAATGGTTACTTAGAAATGTCGAGTACAATGAAATTTCTTTCCTCTGTTGCCTTCTACTGGACTTTTAGAACAAATTCCGCTTGGTTGCCAGAGTTGCTAAATTGGCAACGCCGCGGCAATAGCGCAGTTGGTAGCGCGCCGGACTTCAAATCCAGGAGTCAATATTCGCACGGGTTCGATCCCCGGCCGCGGCACTTATCCTTTCCGACATTTGTCTTCCACCAATGGGTAGATAATCGTAAACCTATGTGGAATAGCAACTGGAGGCTAGGAAAGGGATGTGGTGGTAGTACTGGTGTGAGAAATACCAGGAATCCATCGTTAGGTGCTCCAGTCGTCGCGATATAACTGAGAGATTGTTGAAAGCGACGTAAAACCCAAATTCAAATAAATAAACTAAATTGGCAACCTTGGGTAACTTCATAACTTGATGTTATTGTAGTCTTACGGCAGAGTTCAAGTACCAATTCAAAGATGGTAGCCAGCTGCCATATCGAAATAACGATATTTCGACTTTTTTTCATGCAGCTTTCTATGGATGTTCGTCAATTATTTCTCATATCTTTAAAACTGATCGGCCAGTCAGATCGAAAAATGCTGATAAGAAGTTACGTTCTCGTTGAAATGTTGATTGATTGATTGAATGGGGTTTTACGCTGCTTTCAACATTATTTCAGTTATATCGCGGCGGCTGGAGCACCTAACAATGGATTCCTGGTATTTCTCACGCCAGTACTACCATTATATCCTTTCCTAGCCTCCAGCTTCTATCTCACATAGATCTACGATTATCGACCCATTGGGGAAAGACAAATAGTCGGAAAGAATGAGTGCCGCCGTTCTCGTTGAATGTAGCCCAATTTATATTAGATCTTTGCGGCACTGAAGCAAGTCGGACGTAACACGCAACTAATGTTTTTATGTCGTGTTCGGTTCGGATATACGCATACATTATACAGGCAATTGTATCAAATCATTTATTGCCATATATTTTATTGATTAAGAGCTTTACGTCTGATATAATAACCTGTATGACACAAATTGGATTATGAATCAATTGCATGTCGCAAATTTTGGTTAAAGTACGACTTTAATTGTATAAGGCTAATAGTTGAACATTCTACCGCCAAAATATTGAGTTGTCGGTAATTCATGAGCTACTTACCATTTCAAGTTCGTATGGACTGTTATTGATGGGACAGAATAATCAATTATTCATGGTAATAGTATTTGATGTGACCCTGGCTTATGTAACAGTCATTATTACGAGGCACCGGCTTACCGCTTACTTAGTTTATTAGCACTAAAACGGGGATTAATTCCCAAATAGACTGGAGGAATGCTTCCAGTACATGGCGTATCCAATCTATTACTAGATGTGTGAAATTTCCCTCGATCTGTCTCGAATCTTTTTGAAAACTGCGGTCCATATAACCTTCAGTTCAATGTGGTCTCTGATTGGTCAATATTATTGAAATTCTAAATTGATTGAACATTTTTCCTTGTTGTTGAAATCCAAAAGAAAAATTAGACCATTTTTCTAGTCCTAGTAGGCTTTTTCTTCTAAACACAGCTCTATTTCTTTGAAGGGTCCGTAAAAACAGCTGCGTGACAAGGCTCATCTCAAAAATTGCCTAAAAATTGGAGAGAAAAGGGATCATGCCATACCTATTTTAAGTTCATTTGATGCACGAATGGAATATGATTCACTTCATTTAAACCAAATTAAAGTGAATAATCGAATATCAACTTTGTCTTTTTTTATTTCCGTTTAGTTATCGTCTATACCGTAGCATATGCCCATATGAGCGACGCCCCAAGAAGACTGTTAGTTTAACGTGGGATAGTGCAAGGATACATGACGAAACTACTGCTGAGATCCGCCATGGTTCTTAAACGTGCTCGGTGTAAAGCACTGTCTCACGGGGCCTCGGTTTAACGTCTCATCCGAAAGACAATTAGTTTGTTGGTGTGCCATCCGAAAGACAATTAGTTTGTTAGTGTGCCAGCCCAGGAATCGAACCACGCGGTCGAACTTCAACGGTTTTGAAGTCCGGTGCTCTACCAACTGAGCTAATCGGGCTGACATCCTTGATCACTTGCGCTTGTGCACATAAATGCTATTCATACCAAATCGATATCTTAACGCATGTTGAAGAGAGGAATTGATAAGGTATAAGACTTTAGAATTATATTGAATGGGGTGATTACACAATTTTAAACGGTAACAAAGGTAGGTTAAAGACTAGCGCCAAATTTGTTTCAAATTGATCAATTGAGCGATATATAAATACAACGTCATACTGTATTTACATAGTTTTTTTGGTGTCTTCATGCAGCAATCAGCCACTCCGAAGTATATGCCAATAAATGCATAATAGAATGAATAATTGGAGCGGATTGAATGAAAGGTTAAGGCAATCATATAGAGTATATAAAGATTGATTTATATTTCATTGAGTGAACAACAAAAAGCTACATTTTCACAATTAGCTAAGCCACGTAGCCTTTGCTGTTCATAAAATGAAATATAAATAGATCTTACTCGAAAAACAAACGATTTTTCTATTCTCTAATGCAATTTTGGGACAATTTTCTTGAAGCACATCATTTGGCATGCGATTGCAATGCATTGCTCATTAAGACGTCACTTTTGGTGCTTAGCTTATATGACGTCAGTTAGGGCGTAATGAACGGAATTGGAATAAGCTTGTGGTTATTTCACTGATAAGTCGATAGTTTATCAAAATGATACCCATCGTTATTCCTCGAAAAAAACCATCGAAAACATTTGAGAAAATGTGTTCCGAATAATTGGGCCGAATGGTAAGATGTTATGAATGGAGAGCATTTTTCAGTCAAGTATCTGATAAGTGGCCGTCATCTTCTTGTAATTTCAATTCAATACAATCAAGAATTCTGATTGCTCTAAATCGCATCACTTGGGACAACCGTTGCACTTTATTTCTGTATAAAAAGGCTGTAGCTATTTAGGGAAACCCCCGATTCATCGATCTGCAAGTCAAAAATCCCTCGTTCCCCTTTCATAACCCTTCATAGTTTTTGATCAATTAAGAATTGAGATATTTGCTAAAGAATCATTAATTACAAGCGTACAGTTTTGATCCGGAAATGCCGTTTACAGCGAGTCGACAATGTTCTCAACCTCGGTCAATCACACCGATTCCGTTTTAACCCTTTGCTGTTTAATCCCTGATTTTTACGTGCCTGTTATTTTATGATTGAGAAAAAACATTGTGAAAAAAGAAGAAATTGCTTCTGACAAGCAATTTCGTCTTTTTCCACACTATTTTCTACCCTACTGAATGGTTATTTTTCAAATTAAATCCACTTCAAATGTTCGTCTGCAAAACCTTTGAATTTGGACAGGTCCAAAATTTTGTAAAACAGGAAAGGGTTAAATGAAGCAGTACTAGGCAGACAATTTTTTCCTGGTCATAGATACCTCTCGAAATACTATCGCCTTTTTGTGTCAAATTTGTAAAACTTTAAGCGAGCTAACTCCGAAAGCGAGATAAAAATACACGTTTAGTATCCTATCTAAAAAAAGATATTATGTTTTGATCTATTAAACACTTGAACATTTTATAATTTGGTCGAGTAAGGGATTGTAATAATAACCAACCGAGTGTATTTTTTCACTACGTTAATTGAAGTATAAACCGCAATTGCCTTAGCAAGCGGCTTAAAAATAACGTCCCACGTCCGTAACTTGCCATTTTCTAAGGCAATTGCACTTTATACTCCGATAAACGTAGCGAAAAATACACTCATGCCTATAGTGTGACGGTACTATGTCACAATGCTTACACCCCCCCCCCAAAAAAAAAAAAAAAAAAAAAAAAATAAATAAAAAATCAATAAATAAATAAATAAATCCAAATCTGTATTTTTTTTTAAAAGAAACAAGACTATAATAGTCGCAGTCTAACGAAATAAAGGATTGGCTTGATTTAAATCGCATCACGTGATGAGATTCGTTGCAATTAATTCCTGAAAAAATACAAAAGGTATTTTGGGAGGGAAAAAACTAGCTTCTATCTGCTTGTCCAGTATAAAAAGGACCCAGAAATTCCCTCCTTTTCCCTCCGAAACATATCATCACTATTTGATCAGCTAAGAGTAAAAAGTATACTTTTTGCATAAAGTAAGGCATATCATTTCTAAAATTACCAATGACATGTGTTGGACTTACAGAATGGAACCAAGCTTCTGTTACTAAATACTAAATTGCAATTCATTTCAAGACTAGATAGATAACCAGTTATTGTGTAAACTACAGTCAAACCTGTATTTTTGGCCAACTGTATTCAGGAAAGCATCTGTATTAAGCAAGCGACCATCATGTCCCGAAATTAACCTGTATTTAGCAGGCACTGTCTTAAGCTAGCACTTTTCTAGTGTCCCTTTGGTGCTTTCCTAATACAGATTTGACTGTTATTGATACTTTTATTCACAAATGCACTGAGTATACTTAGAATTTGCAAATAATATTTATGGCCTATACACATCAGATCTCTTAAATCTACATCCTACCATTACTGAAATCTACAAAACTTATTCGTTTCGAGTATTAATTCTGTGTGAAACTAAAACTTGCAGTCCAGGGCTACTTTCAAATTTCGGTTTACAACTTCTCAGCGCCTTTTGATCATCGAAAGCACAATTTTTATGTGTCTTACATATGAAATATCCGAATGCCTTCTACTACCACCAGAATAATACTAAAAAGTCTAAGATTTTTAACTATTTGTAGAACAAGATGCATAATTTCTAAGCCAAAAGTATATTTTCAAAAGGAATATGGGCATGCAGTTGGACTCTAAGCCACCTTTAACAGCGAGTCGAAGAAGACCCATCGAGCGACCTTATCAACTAAACTCGACCGCGCCGATTTCGTTCTTGGTGGACGTTTCTTGTCTTGTCAAGTAGTCAGATTTCAACAAAATCTCATATTAGATGTCCTTGGCCAGAAACTATTTGTAATATGCGTATAAAATTGCGTCAAGGAAAATGGACTCAATGTTGGCTTTACTAAGATGTCCGTCTGGTCATATATTTTGTTTGGCAAGACATAAAGTCTTCAATTTCACATGTGGATTGCATGTGACATGATAAACTGATAAACTTTGGGATTCTTTAGAACGTAAGAGAATACATGGAAATTTTTTAGATACTTTGAAATCAATGTATGGTAAATTAGAATCTTGTATTAAGATAAATGGTAAACTAACACCTTATTTCAAATGCAATATAGGTACCCGACAAGGATGTGTTCTCAGTCCAAATATTTTTGCTCTTTTAATTAATGATCTAGCTAGTTATTTACAACGTAAGAATGAACGTGGAATCTTTGTTTCGGAAGATATAAATGAAATGAATATTTTAATGTTTGCTGATGATGTTTCGAGTTTCGCTGATACGGTTATTCAGCTTCAAAGACAAATAAATACAATAGAGCAATTTAGTAAAGGCATTGGTTTAGAAATCAATCTTGATAAATCAAAAATTTTGGTTTTTAGGAATGGCGGGATAACTAAGAAAAATGAGAAATGGTTTTATGATAAACATATGATTGAAATAGTCCCCTTTTATAAATATTTAGGCATATATTTTACTAGCAGACTTTGCTGGTCAAAAACTCACTTAATGTTATCCTTGCAAGCAAAGAAAGCTGTGAATTATATATTTAGACTTCGAAAAAATCTTGGTTCAGTCCCGTTAGGGGACATTTTTAAAATATTTGATGCTACTGTAGTACCGATTTTATGCTATGGATCTCAGATTTGGGGATTTCAGTGTGTAAAACAAATCGAAAAGGTCCATGTTCAATTTTGCAAGCGACTTTGCAACCTATCTCAAAATACCTGTGATTTTCTAGCTCTTGGCGAATGTGGCAGATTACCTTTATGTACTACATATATTCCTTACTGTCTTAAGTATTGGCTAACTTTAATTCGAAAGAGAAATAATAGGTATCCAAAACAGTGTTACTATATGTTGCTACAATTAGAAGAAGCAGGGAGAACAAACTGGTGCACTCAAATAAAAAATATTCTATTTACATATGGTTTTGGACACGTATGGATCTTTCATGACGTCGGCGATGACAGAGAATTTTTGAAAGTTTTTAAACATAGATTAATAGATTGTTTCACACAGAAATGGTACAGTGATGTTGGTGATTCATCAAAAGCAAGTCACTATAAATTTTTCAAATCATTGCTAGAACCCGAGCTTTATCTCAGTACTAGTCTTCCGTACACACTTCTTAAGACTTTGGCTAATTTTAGATGCTCTTCTCATGAATTAATGATTGAAAGAGGTAGACACCTAGGTATAGATCGAGAATATAGATTTTGTCCGATTTGTAAAATTGATAATATTCACGTAATCGAGGACGAGTATCATTTTTTCTCTATATGTCATGCTTATGAAAAACTTAGATCAAAGTACTTTTATACTTATTGGTTAAGAGATAGGACTATTTTCAAATTTTATGATATCTTAAAGTTAAATGATATTGACACTATTAATGCAGTCTCAAGATATCTCCTTGAAGCATTTGCTCTCAGAAAAGAAATGTTACAAGAACTTTTGTAATTAAACTAAATATATATATTTTTCTCAATTTAAGAACTATATTAATTGTAGTTATGATATAGTATATCTACTTCCTGAATATTGTGAATAAATTCTTAATTAACAACAAATTTCTTGACAAATGGAAAATCTTGTCTGTTAATAATTATGTCACTCTTGTTAACAATGCTTTGTGATTATGTTGTATCATGGGCCGATGGCCTAAATACTTGAATAAAATATGTCTATGTCTATGCTTGTGACAAGATTTTTCTGTTACTTCCATATTCAAGGTCATCATTTAGATTAAGGCCATTTCTCAAGGTCAGAATTTTGAAAATCTATAATTTAATATTGTCCTAAATTTACTTTTCGGCTCTTTCTTTTAAAAAAAGTATCGTGAAAAACGTCCTTCTTCAGTACTCTCAGTTGTTTGATATAATAAAGAAATACTTAACAGGAATATGATTTTATAATAAGTACCTTTACGAATGACAGAATGACAAAACGATTGTCCATGTTTGGACCACTTGTAAAACTTTATGCCAACGAACTTCCATAGCTAGAATGCACATGTATTTTACACAACGCCCTAAATGCATTTTGCTATGTGCTAAGGCAATTGCAGTTTATATTTCATTAAACAGAATCGAAACAACACTTAACCCCATTATAAAAAATATAAGATTTGATATTGTAATAAAAAAAGAATTAACAATATACATTGAATTTAAGAAACAATGACCACTGTAAATTTATTTATTGAATCTTTGTCAATTTAAAATACCTGCTCGAAAAATTTGAATAAAGCTTATTCTTAAAAAGTTTCGTTAAATACGTTATTGACAGTTTAATTAAAAAGACTGACACTTAAGTGATAAAAGATCACAAGTGCATATGAAAGTACTTAAATATTTTTATAAAACATCTGCATCGGCCCCTTTCCTTATTTTGCGACAAAACTAGAAATTGTTCCCAATCAGAAGCTTTGCGGTCAGATTTAACGAACAAAAAAGAACAAAGAATTAAACACGAAAATTCGATTCCTACAGAACTTTGTTGTTTCTTTTTGTCGTCGTTCTTTCGGCTACAAAAGGTAAATACAGCTTAAAAGAAACTGTAATTTCGACAGTTCAGTAACTCTACGACTAAACAGTTTGTGGTTCGTTCACGGATAAACCGATAGTTCTGATCTGCTACAAGCTTATATTGGTCTATAGTTTAGCTTTCTGTATTGGTAAATCGGCTTGTAAGTTTCGTATAGTAAACTGTTTATTTATGTTTTGTTGAGTACGATTTGCGACACATGTGGTCTTTATTTATTGTTCTGTAGTACAACCTTGGATCATTCTTGGATAATTTCACAGTAACAGGTTGGCTGTCATTGTTTCTTTTCACCTATATTTATGTACTCGTGTACTATTAATGCTGTTATTTTTGGTAACCCACCGTATTTCTTTCTAATATAATGAAACGATAATGGATTATTTTATTATACAGTTTGATTAAACAGAAATCGACATCTGTTATTCAGAGGGGGAAAAGTCTCTTTAGTCTAATTCCGCTATGCACCTTGAAATTGTAGAATTTACTTTGAAAAATATCCGAAATATACTAGAGAAACTATCAGGTGAAAAAACATTTATGTTTTCAATGTAATATTTCATCTTATAACTTTACCAATGTCTGTATGATAACATCCCGTATGATATTTTTTATGATATCACATAGTTATTTTTAGAACAAAGACCATTTTAGTTATTGCGACATCATAATAGACATCAAATAATGATAAATATGTACTTAATTTTAATGAAATAAATAATTGTTTATGTTTTACACGTATATACCAGCTTCATACTTCACGTATAAGTGGCATGTGCGTTTTTCGTGGTTAAAGAAACCTTTTCCGCATATTTATTGAACACCCCTGGAATCAAATTATGGCCACTTTAACACCAGCATTACCCTTACTTGATCCATGAAAAAGGCACGGACGAGGTACACAGTCATGAGGATCGTGAAATGTACAAGATGATTGATTTTAAAATGATGTTGAATGAGTGCGATAAGTTAATTTCGAGTGAGATTCAAGGGAGGGAATACTATATTGATAATTTTGCCGAAATTGGACGAAATTAGCGATGATTTTACTTTCCTTTATTAAAATATGCGTCCTTTCATATTTGTGTGTCTTCGTTGACCAATCAGACGCTTTAAAACCCACACAAGCATATAAAATCGTGGAAAGACTTTATAGAATTGAACGAAATATTGACCTTTATGAACGATTTCGAAGTGTTTTTGAACGATTTTGGAGTGTTTTTGAATGGTTTGAGTGAGTGGTTGGAACGAAAAAATGGAGCGCTTAATGAGTAATTAAGAATAGTTTTGACTGGAATGATTGTCAATTTCACCATGTTTTGAACTGTATCAGTTACACGTGGAAGACTAAAGGACTTTAAACACAGGAAGCCTTGACATTTGTATTAAAGAAAATTGCACAGCTCACTGAAATTGCTCAAACTATTTAACCGATCACTTCAAATTGTCATGCCTGTCGCGCAAACATTCTCTGGTTCCATTTGCTAGCGTAAATACTAGAGCAATCACTTGGTTCAGGAAGACAACTGTTAAACATATATGAAGAAAAGCGTATTTTTCATCCAATGCGTGTGTAAGATAAGCGGAATTTATTTCATTTCATAACGATTTGTTATAAATGTAGAATACAGCATGTAGAAATTGAAAAAAGCGTGAGCTCTATTACCTCCCCTTGATAAAATTATTTGTACACTGTTATAAATAGATTTGTGACTTCACAGACCAATAAGAGCGCTCCCAAATGTATTCAGGTCCCGAAATCATGGAATGGCTAGGAAGATTTCAGTTTTGGGGCGCTCCGAGTCAATTTAGTTGATCAGATGAATGGCTTGTGTGATTATTTGAAATGCTATAAAACGATCTTTGAGCGATTGGTTAAGAATGAACTTTGAGTGGGATGAGCGTCGATTTCACGATGTAATATCTCATTTGTAAATTTAGCCATGCCTAGCAGCGTCGATGACCGCGAAAGCATAAATAATTCTTTTTTTAGCTATAGTTCCCTTGTGCATAATCATTGTCTGGCGAACAACATTGTCTGCTTGTGATCAAAATATCGTAACTACAGTTTGTTTAAGCTTTAGCTACGTTTTCTTGGTCATCCATTTCAAAATGGATTAGTGTAGCTGATGGGGGTAGACAAATCATCGGGTATTAACTCAATATAAGACTGGCTCCTTCTCCGCTTGAAGTATTTATTAGGACCCATACACTTCTATTCAAGCTGAAAATTTTATTGTGCGGTCAACTAGGGCATTGTTACATAGATCGTAGTGATCCAGATCTATTTTGCTGGCACAGCGCGAAACAGTTATAATTGCCTCTAAATATATCTAGGCAATTACAACTGTTTCGCGCTGAACAATCGTTTTTCTTCATTGATCAATCAAGGTTCAATTTGTGGTAATTTGATTTTAGAGTTGAGCGTTAAGCATGGTATATTGCATAATATTATGCCTTCTTTGATGTTCAATATCATCATTATCATCATCATCACCATCGTCATCATCATCATCATCATAAGCAGCAGCAGCAACATAATCATCACCACCACCACCACCAACAACAACAACAACAACAACACATGCTCCGAGGATCAATGTTTATTGTTTATTTTGCATAGCCTTTATTCAACACTATTACCTCGTTAGATTTTCATGCCCGCTAGGTTTTGTTTTCTGATAATTCTAAGACTCAGATCTGACAAGAATTTTGACGAGTGACCGGAATTAGTAAATTCACTCTATTGCAGATATCATTTTCTTTCTGGTGGGTTTTAAAACATTAACTATCTTCTTGAGTAAGAAAAATATTGTGCGCAATAAAGAAATTGCTTTAAATAAGCAATTTCTTCATTGTCCACAAAGTTTTACGAAGCTTTTTAGTTGATGGGTGCCATGAAGCGGATCTCTGTAGGTGGGAAAGGGAACATTTTTTTTTTTTTTTTTTGAAATCATTAAGAAAGCTATATTTGTAAAATATGGGGGTTTGCAACTATTAAAGTGAAGTGAAATCGTCACAACAAATATCTAATGCGCTTGTAAGAAAATCTAACAATTTTGCATAATATCAGCATTTTATTTTCTGACTAATTCGTAGAATGTTCCCGATCTTATATTAATTTTGGAACAAATAAATCCAGTAAAACATGCCTCTTTGTCATAAAAATCCCTTTGAACTTGATGTGTGATGCATATATCTCTATTTCAAAGAATTTTGAAGAGAATATTTCCTTATTTGCTCTTCATACCCTCTCGATTTTCAATAAGTAAGAAAATACAACTGTTCAATTACTTTAAAATATGAAGATGTAAATCCGCACCATATTCGCCGTGTTGGCGGAAAAATTACGTAACTGAAACTAGAATAAATCCGTGTGGGTAACTTTAATGAACTCCCGGCGATAACCTTTCATTAGAATAGGCAATCTTAAACAGGATAATAGGATATACTATTGTAGTTGAAAAGTAGTCACCTTTCTCTTGCAGACACATATAGAAATAATTCAGTAGTGACTAAAGTGGATGAAAAAAAAAAAAAAAAAAAAAAGCAAAAGTTTGTTAGGAAAGAAGGCAGTTTTTGAGATCGCAATACTCAGACACCCTAAGATCTCCTTATTTGCTTTTTGCTTCGCTGTATATATAGCGTAGTAAATATGGATTCGGTGATATCCGGAGGTGACGCGTTCCTATTTTAACAGCATCTTTTCGAGTAATAATTGTATCCGAGTTGATTACGAAAAATATTTGAACTATCTTAGCATTTGGTTGACTGTTCTAACATTTGCTCAAGCACCGAGCAGCCCTGACAACTACCAAATACTAAAAGACCGCCTGAGGTTAGCACAAGCTGTCCAGAGAATGTGATTTGTCCAGATTCGAAATTGCTTAAAATGCCATGAAAATGGACACTTAGGAATGTCTAAAGGGTTGAGCCATCTCTGAACACAGGAATGTTTCATACAAAGTTCATGACCACGGTAATTTGTAGATTATTAGTCAGTAATTGGCTTTATCAATGTATATCCTACAGCTATATCGTTTTTTGTCTTGCCAAGTAATCTAATTCGTTGTGAAGTTTGCCTTAGAATCATTAGATTAACCCTTTCCATGCTGTTCACAGCATACGCCATTTGAAAAAAGAGTAGAAAGACAATGTAGACAAATGTATGCCAGTTATACACAAAAGTTAAAAAAACAGTGAAGACTAAGATCAGCCTGCACAGACGTGCAGACTGATCTTAGTCTATACCGTGTGCTTTCTACTTAATAATCGTTATAACATTTGGGCTTGATTTGTCATTTATTCATAATTTGGCATTTTACTTTTCATCAAAATTAGAATTTACCATGAAAGGTTTGTACAGTTTGAAAAATGTTGGTATAAGTGTACATGTAAGGTCCGTAAGAACAGCAATCGACAATAAAATTAAATTGCACATGTGTTGTATCGCAAACCAGCCAGTGCGTGACATTTCCAACATTTTATCATGTTCGCAGAGCAAAGTCGCTAGCATATCTGTGCAACCGCACAGTCTGCCCAGAGTCTAAGCTTTGCGCCCTACAGACAAATAAGGTATCTGGCCTTCTATATGAAGCGAGCGAATAAACTTATTGCATTGTATGACTGTATAGGCTGCGTCATGTCTGTTCACCACGCAGATATAAACGTCTTGAAAATGTCACACAGGAGCTCAAAATCTTCTTCTTCTTCTTTTTCTTCTTCTTCTTCTTCTCCGCCTCCTCCTCCTTCTTCTTCATTTTCTTCTTCTTCTTCTTCTTCTTCTACAACAAGAACAACAACTACAAGGGTGTTAACTTCGAAGAAATATCATTTAGATGAGTTTGTAGTTGTTTTTTTTATCATACGGTGATCGAGTAGTTTTCTTTTGAACGTACATTTGGGTTACAGCATACCAATCATCGAATGTCAATTGAATTGATTCTTAACTATTGATTTTTAAAACATATCCTTTTATTTACATACTTCTTACAATACGGCCTTTAGAAAATGGGATTAAAGTTTATAATCTGCGGTAATAAAGTTAAAGAATTTCAAATCCGCAACTTACATATCGAGGGTTCAGTGCAAGACCGTACTAAGTGTATATACAATGTATATACACTTAGTACAGTCTTGCGCTAGACTCTCCATATTGTCGATTGTTAGGGACCAAAGACTCGTAAATATAGCTTGAATTGACGATAGAATTATAGTCTAGGCATTCTATAAAGTTAAATGATAAGTAACTCGTCTCTTGCATTTGTAATCCTTCACTAAAAACAGGTAAATCTGCGTAGTGCGTAAAGTATCGAACTTAGGCAGAGTGCCCGGATTGTGCAGTCTGACTATGTTTAAAACTTCTTTGTACCTGACTTATTTTCTAAATCTAGAATGATCATTCTACCTTCCTGTATTAGAATTTTAGAATTGCGACCTCCGGTCCACATATGCTGGAACCAAACTCCTTTTCAAATATTTATTTGACGATTAACCCAGGTATATGTAATCCATTCTCGTGTGACCGGTGACATTAATTTTTGGCATTTTTACCACCTTTGGCTGATCTACACCTCGCTACAGCATCTGAATATGTTGTTGTTATGAGGCTATTGCTGTATATTGGAGCATTTTCAAATAAAGAGTAAATACATATTTTTGAACGAATATAATGATTGGTCTATAAAGTCGTGATTTTATCTGGAATAAATTTTGTTTTAGTCGTGCTAATATTCGCCGTTGACCGTTCATCCCAACTACGTTCAACAGACAGAACAATTTAAGACATACTTCTTCTTAAGTCATATATAAAACACACATACAAATTTTATATGTATGTAAACAATCATGACATTGGGATTTTTTTAATCTAAAAAAAAGTTACAGTTGATTTGCTGAACGGTTGCGAATTAGTCACCCTTAGAATCGAACTATCGGCGAGATTTGGATGTATAGGTTCAACTATATGGGAAACTGGTCATTTTAACTGTACCGTAATATTTAAAAGCATATGAAAATCCACCGACTGAAAATAAAGACGGCGAAAATTAGAACATATAAGCCGTCGATTATAGGAGCCTGTGACGGGGCAAATTTTCTATTAAAACATCGTACAACTGACAGGATCAATCCTTTTGAAATGAAATAGAAAAGATTTGATTGACTTTTTTAATAACATAAAAAAAAAGAAAAGCTAATAAGATATATGATTATTTCAAAATGATTTCATAGACTCCCTTAAATAAATTCTACGCATTTTCTGTTACAGTTAGCAACATCGTGAAATTAACATTTATTTCAATCAAAACCACAAATCGCTCACTCAGCGCTCCATTCATTCATTCCAAACACTCACTCAAAAACACCCGAAAATCTCTAAAAAGATAAGATCTACAACTATATTAAAAAAAATATAGGTAGAATAAAATCGCGATTTCGCTTACTTAATAGAAATAAAAAGCGTCCGATTGGTTTGTCTTTTAAGAGACGGGAGCTATTTTTATAACTTGTGTGTATATTTTATTGAAGGGAGGTAATAAACATCGATTATTTTGTTCATCCTGAACAACATTAGCCATATTGGATTACCGCCCTTTAATTTCACTCAACCGCCATTCATCACACTGATTCAATTTCATTCCATATTCATTCCAAAATTATTCACCATGTCAATTTCACGATGTTGTTAACTGTAATAGATATGGGTGTCTTAAAGGACTAACCAGGGTCTAACCAGGCACTTTAAAATCCATGCCAGAATTTAAAATCGCAGACTGATTAGCTTATTCGGTAGTGCACCGTACTTCAAAACAAATGAGTGTCCATCTCGCGGGTTCGATTCCCGGACTTGCACACGAAAATACTTATTGTCTTACGGATGAGAGACTAAACCGAGATCACGTGTGTCGTTCTTTACACAGAGCACGTTAAAGAACCAATGCGGATCTCAGCAGTAGTTTCGTCATGTATCCTTGCAATATTCCCCCGATTCAACTAACCGTCTTCTGGGGCGTCGCTCATATGGGCAGTTGCTACGGTAGCGACGATAAATAAACGGAAATAAACAAATCACCAAAATCGCAGACTGATTTGATCGACTTGAATTAAGTTGTTGGTTGCTTTGAAATATTTTCATATGATTTTGATAGGGTTGAGTGTCTGTCAATTTTATGATGTTTTTTATCAACATAGATCTATATGTACATTACATAGGCATTAATACCCTCGATAGTTTAAAAGAATGAGATAAGTCGAATACCGTTGACAAGCTCGGTAAAAACACAGCCTTATCAACCATTTTTTCATTATTAATATTAATTCTCCAAAAACTTATTAAATATTTCCACTTTATTTTTTAAAAGTTCAAGCGGTGAACGTATTAAATAGTTCTCGTGTCATTGACATTGTTATTCATTTATTTGTAAACCGTCAAATAAAAAAAGAATGAGGAAAGAAATTACTTTAAAAACTAATCTTAATAAAGAGCATATTGATGGCTCGGCGCGTAACAGTTTTAACTACATATAAACATAAAGGCATTTACAGCTGTTTTGTCCTGAGCCATCGACATATGAACAGAATAAGACCAAAACAAAGTAAGAAGTTAAAACAAGTTATAGTAAATAACATCGTGAAATCAACAATATGAATGCTCTTGGAATGATTTTGGAATGATTGCGAGTGATTGTAAGGATTCTGATCCATAAAATCATGGAATGATACGATCGATTTGCATGAAATGTTGATAGTTCTGTACGATTAAGTAGCGCTGTTAACGATTTCGGAGCGTTCTTGAGTGATATGAGAGAGTTCTTGAATGGATTGCGTGGGGCGCTGTGTGAACTGTTAAGAATGGATTTGATCGAGATGAATGGCAATTCGACGATGCTACTATTTGTAAAATGCACTGAGAAACACTGCAATTAGCTTTCTATAGTAAAACAACGGTAATAGATATTACATAGTTTCGACAAAAAGGGTATTCAATTATAATTGTTCACAATTTAGAAATCGTTTAACATAATTCAGCCGCCTGCTGCATGTAGCCTTCTGTACTTTCACTTCTTTGAATCCTTTTATTATTGACAATGATTCGTCCATTTTTGTTTACGTTACCAACTCTGTTTAATTCACACATACACAAAGGATGGAAAGAAACGTGTAAATTAAGGAATTGACTATTGGTAAAGCTTTGTAACCCGATTATTATTCGCGTCATTTTAGGTGCAGCAATGAATTAGATGAAAGCCTACAGCGAAGAAAATTCCAAATATTTGGAAATCGTTGGGGTATCGCAATCTTCTTTACCGAGTATACAGTTGAAAACTTCGTGAAATTGACTCTCATTCCGATCAAAATCATTCTAAATCCCTCAAATTGACTTAAAAAGAAAAGATCATCAGCTTAATTCATGATCAAAATCGCAAGAAAATTCCATGATTTAAATGTCTTGGTTGAGTTTTTTGAGCGTTTGATTGGTTCGTGCAGAAGTAGAACCCTACCAATAGAATTGTAAACATATTCTGTAATATTTGTATGTGTGTGTGTGGTGGTGGTGGTGGTGGTGTGTGTGTGTGGGGGGTAATAAATATAGACAATTTCGAAATAACTTTCATTCAAAACTCGCATTCATTCCTCAGTCATTCCAAAATCATTCATCTTGCTTATTTCACTAAGTGCTTACAGTTAACAACATCGTAAATTTGACGGGGTAAGAGATTTTGGAATGACTCTCGAATGAAATTGAATGAGTTGGAGGAGTAGGTTTTGAGTGAAGTTCATGGGTGATAATAAAGTATCGCTAGTTCTGTTCAAGATGAACAAAATGAGCGACAATTATTGCCCTCCTTTAATAAACGATTCAGATAGGCTCTCTGGACAGCTTTGTATGTCTGTAAGAATCCACATTCGCTAAAAAAATAATTAAGTCAGTAATTTTTTTCCCATCGATTTCTATTTTGATGTTCGTGTTGATATAACCATTTTTTTAGTGATTAGGAGCGTTTTGATTGTTTTAAATGAGTGTTTGGAATGAATGAATGGAGCACTAAGTGAGCGACTTAGATTTGTTTTGATCGGCATGAAATTCACGACCGTACTGCAACTGTACAACACTGTCTCACAGCATCACAACGTTCACACTTATACCAGACATGTGTTTAGGATGAAAAATTGTGAAAACTGTAGCTAATTATATCCCGCTTTGGACATATGTGGACGTGTAAATCGGGGTATAATTTAGAAAATAGTGTGGTTCGCGTTGTCATCCTCATGAACGACGGGCAGACAATAAGTGTATTTTTTTTTTTTTAATATTTCACGAAAAGTTAAAACAAAACATTTACTTATTGTAAGCAATGCATTGTTGCTCTTATACTGAAATCATTCATTTTGTATTTTTGTTACAATATTTTTTTTGCAAGATTTAATAGTTTATTAAAGTCTCATTCACACACATATATATATGTATATGCATCTTTACAAATGTTGCAATATCTTGAGTCGCAAAGTTGTAAAATCAATTTTGTTGTCGCTGATCTTTAACAATCAAATGCGTCAGCTGAAAAAAAAACTGTTTGGCACGGATAAATTTCTAGTAGACTGATTATCCTGTCCTATCTAGGTTACCACTCGGTTTAATCGGTTTAATCGATTGATAGAGATATGCGGGCAGGTCTATGGTTTCTGCAGTAAACTTCAGATTCGCTGATTCTGGGTTAGCCTGGCCCCCAGGCTGTCAGTTAGTGTTGCATTAAAACTAAATAAGGTACACCACTCATTTTTTACTGTTTCAATTTCCAATTACCTCCCATATTCTCACAAACTGACCACTGATCAGCCAGTCAGAGAATATAAACTGATAAGAAATTATCTTTCTCTAATCGAATTTTGCTCATTTCTCAGTACTTCAGATCAGTGGGATGGGAGCCAGTCTAATACTGGGTAAATACTGTTAAAGTATCTAACCTCTCGCTAATAGACTACAAATATATCATAACTTAATCTTACACAAGCTGTAGTTACAATGTTTGTGAAGCTAATTCATAGACTAGTCTCATGTTTATAATATCGTGATTGCGACAAGGTGAATGATTTTAAATGGTTTTGGAATTGAAATTAAATGAGTGGGCTGAATGAGTTTTGAGTGAAAATAAGCGGAGTTAATCCAATTATCGCTTATTTTGTTCAGAATGAACAAAATTAACGATATTTTTTACATTCCTTTGATAAAATATGCAAGCAAATTCCACAAATAGATTTCTTTTTTTTTTTTTCAAGAATCAATCAGACGCTAATAATTTCACTTATGACTGTGAAATCAAGAATTTTTCTAGCTATATTCTTTTTTCAATATAGCTAATTATCTTATCTTTTTAGAGATTTTTGAGCGTTTTTGAAAGGTTTGAGTGAGCGTTTGGAATGAATGGGGCGTTAAGTGAGCGATTTAGAGGTTTGATTGAGATGAACGGCAATTTCTCGATTACCACAGCTTTATCTTTCTAAATATACATGACGTATGTAGAGAATTTGCCTGCCCATTCCCATACATTCATGGTTAGTTGATGAGAAAAGTGGATCAGAAATGAATTGCTGAGCTAAGGATTTTTTCATTCATCAGACAACCTTCTTCATTCAGTGGTTATTTAACCGTGGCTTTTTAATATTTGGTTTACATACGGATTATAGCACGTTCAAATAAATGTAGGTATATATTTTGCTTTCATATTTCTTCGTTGGTTGTTTTCCTTCTTTTTTTAATAATGCTGACTTGTTTTATACTTGATTGCAGTGATATATTGTTCACTAGTCCAATTCCCACTCAACCCTGACATTTAATTGCTATAAAACATTGACGACATAAGATTTTGGAAGGTGAATAACTCGATTGTATTTCCTCAATATTTTTTTCATACATAAAATTATGATCATAGAAATGATTAGTAAATAAGATTTGAAAATGTCTTCTACGATTTCGTTAAATTTTGACTACTCAATAAAACTTACCTACTTGCAATTGATTTTCTTTTCACAGTAAATTTTTGTGTGGTGTTATTTCTCATGTGCGGTTCTAGAATCATTCATTCATTCATCTATATATTCCTTCATTCATTCATTCATTCATTCATTCATTCATTCATTCATTCATTCATTCATTCATTCATTCATTCATTCATTCATTCATTCATTCATTCATTCATTCATTCATTCACTCAATCATTCATTCATTCATTTATTCTAAACTTAATAATTACTTAATGATTAATGATTAATTCATCTATTCATCATCCGTTTGTTCGTTTGTTTCAACCAAGCGACACACCTTTTCGATATTTTTGTTTTATTTTTTAAAATGATTTCCTGGCATTCATTTGCAATCACATGTATTCTATCAATCTTTGGCAGCGCGAAGGTTTTGTTTTGCAGTAACATGTACGTATAATAGACATTTATTCCGTTACCATGGGATTTAATGATTGTGTATCAAATTTACCAAACAGTAGAAATATTCTTTTTTTCCTCGGTGAAATACATCCAAAATGCATCTATCAAGTGTATTTGGCTAAAAACGATTCGGCACACGGAACGAAAATAAAAATATGTGACTAGTTTGGAAAAAAAAAAGAAATAAATAAAAAACAACTTCTGGATATGACGTCAAGTGCCGACTATGATAAGTATTTCAAGCTGATGCGAAAGATTTAACAACGTTATAAAACTGACAATATGAATGAATTTTGAATGATTATGGAATGAAATTGAATAAGTGAGTGGAGCGAGTTTCGTATTAAATTCAAGGGAGGTAATTTAATATCGCTATTTTTGTTCAAGATGAACAAAATTAGAGATATTTATTTCCTCCATTTAATAAAATATGTATAAAGGTTCCATGAATAGCTTTCTATGTCTTCAGGAACCCATTATAAGTTTACAAAATTATATTAATTTAGTGAAATCGTGGATTTTATCAACCAATTTTTATTGTGAATGTTGTTGTTGATCTTTTCATTTTAAGTGATTTTAGAGCGTTTTTAAATGGTTTGAGTGAGTGCTTGGAATGTATTATTGGAGCACTGAATGAGCGATTTAGAATGATTTTGATCGGAATGACCATGAATTTCACGAAGTAATTAACTGTATGACTAAAATAAGGTGAAAAATAAATGAAAACAGTATCAAGGTAAGAATTTCATACTTCTTTCATGTTTTCGCGAGTGTATTAAAACATTAAGCCGACATGTTGATACTTTTCTGTACTTCAATATACTTGTACATTTCACGTAATTGCATAACCACTCATTAGGCAGCGAAAACGCCCGAAGTCAGATTTTCTTAATGCGTGCATTATGTAATAAATCATTTCTCATACAAGAGGATGTTTTACTATGAGTTACGTTTCCGTGTTTCATGATCACAGAAAGTGAGCGACCCAAAACATCGTAACTACAGCTTGAAAAAGCTGTAGTTACGAGATTTTTGGTCGCCCATTTACGTTAAGTTTATAGCTTGCGTCTAGATTGCTAAATTAGATAAGGTTCTCTGTACTGTCTTCTTTAATGTATGGAGTACTGAATTGGCCAACAGATTTTTTACCTAGTGAACTTGTGAAATTTAATATGTATGCTCTACTTGTGTTATAAATTCATCTTTAGCGATGTGCCTTTTCCTCACCAATTTTCATTTAGTGATTCTTCTTTTAAAACGTCCACTGGGAATAGTGATTCTTACATTGCTGAATTCAATTGTCGTGTTCAGGTGCACACACAAAATTATGGGAGCATTTTAATTTCATACGTGCTAATGAAAATTTTGAATATGTGACGTTTGACCCTTAACGTTAAATCTTTTTTAAACAATCACTTAGCCATTTTCTTTTTTTGGCTTGATGCATGTACATTCTATACTTGCAATTTATATATCTATCCTTCGTGTTAATCTAATATGGATAAACCAATTGCATTTCTTGTTCATTATCGCGCACAATACTTTCATGTTTTCCTACGTTGATAAAAATTTTTGGATCTATCCAGATTCATTTGGGGGAAACAAATATGACAAGATCTTGTCATTATATCTTACAATGAAAATTTAAATGAATCGGTGTCTATATGCAAAACGTAAACGCTGTATAATAAATAGAGCATAGTTACATCTTATATAGACTTACCCTTTTAAAGTTTTAAGCATATTTTTTTTCATTTTCTCATTTAACTAATCTTCCATTTCTTTACGTTTCAACATTTCGTTGTGGGGCTAGCAAAACCTAGTAATTGTCCTTTGATGTAGCTCTTTTTACCATATTTTCGTCGCCAAAAGAGCATTTGATTGTCTATCGCGCTTAACAATACATTTATCTGTAAACGTATATCATAACCGATCACCAGGCAAGAAAATCGCAAAATTTAAACGCTTGACTTGTATCAGTCTGTTTAATAGAGCATAGTTGCAATTTATATAGCGTTAACGTTCGAGGTATATTGAACACACTCTAGGTTACCCGTTGTACACTTCAATGTGAAGCTGACGAGGTGAACGATTTAAGAATAACTTTGAAATGAAATTGAACAAGTTCGAGGAGTGAGTTTTGACTGCAATTTAAGGGAGGTAATCAAATATCGCTTATTTTGTTCAGGGTAACAAAGTTAGCGATATTTATTACCTCCATTGAATACAATATGCATACTAGTTCTATGAATAAGTTCCTAATTCTTCAAGAAACAATCAGACGCTTAAAATTTCGATTAAGTCAGTGAAATCACGATTTTTTATCCTTATTTATTTTGAATATTGAAATATTTTTTTCAGTGATTTAGGAGCGTTTTTGAATGGTTTGGGTGAGTGTTTGGAATGAATCGAGCGTTTAGTAAGCGATTTAGACTTGTTTTGATTGAGATTTGTGTCAATTTTAAGATGTCATTTGTGTCAATTTTAAGATGTCACTAACTGTCAAAAGAAAAAAAATAATAATTTGGATTTGATAATCTGAATATTTGTCGGCAACAATGCTTTAACATATATTTCTTATAATGTACCAATATAGGTAGAAATTCTAACCAAACTTGGCAGAAATGTTTCTCGGAGATCCTTTTCAAGAATTGTTCGTAGATAGCAATGGTGGAAAAGATATGTTGTGGCACAGCGGAAATAATGACAGTTACTGTCACTTACTGTTAAAAAAGTTCGGAAAGAGCTACAATCATTCTCTGTCATCGCAATGGTCTAACCAAGAAAATGCGAACTATTGAAATAAAACTTTGTGCATACTCAATATTATTATAGGGGTTTTCAAATGAGCATGGTTTGGTAAATACATGGTGAAATTAATAATCACTCGGAATACTATTTTAAATTTCTCGACCAGCCCTCGAACCGCAGTATCCGCCGTCATAGAGCAGTGATAGCACGTCGGACTATTATTCAGTTGGTCTCGGATTCGATCACTGACGGCGGCACTTATCCTTACCGACTATCTGTCTTCCATCGATGGGTTGATAATCGTAGACCTGTGTGAAATAGCAGATGGAATCTACAATTTGATGTAATGATAGTAATAATGTAAGAAATACCAGGAATCCATTGTTAGGTGCTCCAGCTGCCGCGGTATTAATGAAAAATTGTTGAAAGCGGCATTCCACATTCAAACAAACAAATGAAAATCAACCGTGGCATTTCTACACCCGAATTGTCCAAAACGTCCCGAAATTATTCCAAAACGCAGCGTACTTGCTCCAAAATGCACCGAAAACGGTCCAAAATGCGCCGAATCGTCGTAAGCGCACCGAAATTGTTCAAAATGCTCAAGAATTTCATTCAAATACATTGGCTGGCAAGGATTTGGAAGCGATTGATTGGCTCGTGAAGACACACATTATTTGTTTTAAAGTAAAGCACATCGTGAAATTGACAAAACGAACGATTTTGGAACTGTTTCGTAATGATATTGAATGAGTGAGAGGGCTGGATTTTGAATGATATTTTTGGTGCGTTTTTTAAAGGTTTTGGCTTGAGATGGGAATGCATGAATGAAGTGCTAAGTGAGCGATCTAGAATTGTTTTGATCGGAATGACAGTCAATTTTACGATGTTATTATCAGTATCTTGCGGCAGAGATGTGCCACCATTATAATGAGTAAAATTGCATGCAGTTTCCATGCTAGCCTAAAGTTCTGTAAGACTATACATGGTGCCGTTTCCATTTCAAGAAATGCTTAAAGGCATAATTAACGTTCTTAACCTGTAATTAAGATTGAAAACGTCTTCTTTTTCTCCTACTGTGGAAAGATTAGTGTATTCTTCTCAATTCTAAATCACAAAGGATTGGAAAACAAAAACTATTTGGTAAGCGTGCAAGATTGCAGCGTTTGGTCTGTATGTACTTTTTGTCACTGCTTCCGAGATAATCGATCGTTTACACTTAACAACATCGTGAAATTTACAAGGTTTTAGAATGATTTAGGAATGATATTGAATGAGTGTGTGGAGCGAGTTTTGAGTGAATTTAATGGGAGGTAATTATATCGCAAATATTGTTAGCGATATAATTACCTCCCTTTAATAAAATGTATTTATTCTTGCTGTTTGTACGTCCTCGTTGACCAATCAGACACTTAAAAGTCCAAATCAGCTAATAAAATCGTACAATAAATAGTTTGATGTGAATTTTATTGTTGAAAGTCTTGAGCGATTTTTAAATGTTTAATAATGATTTTGGAGCTTTTTGATCGAATTGAGTTCGTGTTTGGAATGAATGAATGGAGCGCTGAGTGAATGATTAAGAATGATTTTGATCGGAATTAGTGTCAATTTCACGATGTTTTTAACTGTAACATTGATTGGGAACCCCTCTGTTAAATTGTACAGCTTTAAGCATTAAGTTTAGTACACCAGAGTGTTTGTAAATTGACTTCTTATACAGGTTAGAACATCGTTTTATAAGGTGATTGATTATAAAAAAGTTAAAGTAAGGGCGTAGTTCCCAATATGTAAGTGCGTAATAGAAATAACTCCTCTTTCGAAAAAAGGCGTTTATTAATGATCATAACATCGAAACTCCAGCTTATTCAAGCTGTAGTTTCGATGTTTTGATCATTCAGCAACGGTCATATCATTAAAAGGGGAGAGGATGGATGACATTCATTGTCACAGTCCAAATATCGCCTTTATCCCGATTCTTTGGTAGTCGCTTTCTGAGTGCGTATGGATTTAAAGTCTTAGTTACGCCTATGTATTTGATTTGTTTTGAATGAGCGAAGCGAGTTTTGAATGATAACAAAAAGGGCTTTGTGTGTGTGTGTGTGTGGGGGGGGGGGGGTTAAAATATTACCGACTACTTTGTTCAACTAGAACGAACCCATCAATAACGCTCAGCGCCCCATTCATTCATTTCAAACACCCACTCTAACCATTCCAAAACGATCCAAAATCACTAGAAATAATAGGATCAACATCTACATTCCAAATAAAAATCGGTAGATATAATCCATGATTTCACTAATATAATTGAATTTTGGTGAGTGAAAACTTCGAAAGCTATTCATAGTACCAGAATGCTTATTTTATGAAAGGGATATTATAGACATCGCTAATTTTGTTCATCTTGAACAAAATTAGCGATATTGAATTAATCTTCTTTATTTTCACTCAAAACTCACCCAACACACTCATTAAATTTCATTTCAAAATCATTGCAGGATCCATCAATCATTCAATCTACTAATGCTTCATTATACTCTTTTTCAGAAGAACTAAACACAATTAGAGCGTTTGTGAAGAGCTAAGGCTAAGCCACGATGACGGCTGGCCTGACTCTCGTGGTTTACGTCGCCCTAGGCTGTATAGTGGCCGCAGTTGGGTTCCAGCTTACGGGGTTCTTCACTAACTACTGGTTTACAGGAACGTCCGACACTCAAAGTAAGTTATATTTTCATTAAAATTACAATCGACCTGGCCTTGGTTACCTCTACAAAGCGACCAATTTCATAAAGTAAGACCGATGTGAAATACTACCTACCATTACAGTTAACAACATCAAGAAATTGACAATGTGAATGATTTTGGAATGATTTAGGAATGAAATCAAATGAGTGTGTGGAGCGAGTTTTGATTGAATTTAATGGGAGGTAATCCAATATCACAAATTTTGTTCAGGATGAACAAAATTAGCGATATTAATTACCTCCCTTTAAAAATATTGCATATATATTCTATAAATAGCTTCCCATTTTTTTCAAGATCTAATCAGACGCTTACAATGTCAATAAATTAAGTGAAATCCCGATTTTTTTTATTTTGAACCAAGTTGTTGTTACATGTTTTTCAGTGAGTTTGGAGCGTTTTTGAATGGTTTGAGTGAGTGTTTGGAATGAATGAATGGAGCGCTGAGTGAGCGATTTAGAATGGTTTTGGTCGGAATGATTTTCAATTTCACGATGTAACTAACTGTAGTTCCGTGGATGAATGTAGTATAAATGTATATGATCAGATTGGTGAAAAAGATGCATAAAAACATTCTTTTGAGATGATTTCAATTTCTTAAAAACAAAACAAGTATTTAATATTTTTTCATGTAGGGAGGCTAGATTTATTTCACATTCGTCCGAGAGATAAATAATTTCAAATGGTATTTAGCCTTTAACGACCTTTTTCAATAGTTCCCCACTCAATAGCAACATTTAGAAAATAAACACCTTTGCTGTCGATATACTTACTGTATTTTTTTAAAACCAGTTGTTAATTGGACTGTAATCTTATGTGACCTTTAAAGCAAAATTTTGTTAACACGATTTTTTTCCATTGAGACTAAAAATCCTTCCTTTCCGTCAGAAATAAAAGAAAGTAATAATGTTCAAAGCCGTCCCGTGAAAAAAGTTGACAGGAAGTCATAAAAAAGGGCCATGCATCTGTGTTTTGATCAACCGGTAAAATAATGTGACGTTCATTATTTTTATCATAGACATAGACATAGACATATTCTTTATTGACACAACCTTACATAAAGTTTCTAGTCAAATTACAAGTAACATGTATGATATCTAAACATGTGAAAGGTCAGCAACAATACCGTAAGCTGAACAAATTCATGGCTACATTTATATTTTATGGAAGGATACTAACTCTTTTCTGAATTTGAGTGAAATCGTGGTGTTCTTTTATATGCGAGAATGAGACCAATTACTACGACAGCAACCACAACTGTAATTGTTATTGTAGCAACCATCATCATTACTGGCAAGATTGTAATACGATAGAACATGTGAGATTAACGTCTTATATATCTGATAATAAGTATGCTGTACGAGGAGGTAGAACAAAACTTTATGAAATAGTCCGATAATTCGATGGCTCAGCGCGAAATTGTCGTAACTCCCTATATGATTA